>OX383968.1:17022100-17622866 GCA_947532105.1 Athrips mouffetella | reverse complement strand
AACGAGGTAATCTAATATAGCCTCTGTCTCAAAGTTTCATTCAGTTGAGTTTCGTTGACTGTGCATGCCTTGTCAGTTTTCGGAAAGCCCCTACATCCTGTTTAGCAATCGACGTGCTTAAGACCATCTTCCACGCTGACCCCGACAAGGTAAACTAATATTGTGTGTATATATTGCTCTATGGTCTCCTTGATACTTCCGAACTTTAGATACGTGATTCTTCCAGCCCACTCGCGACTGGCGATAATCAACTTGCTTAATGGAAGCATTACAATCCGGATAAGGTAAACTAATCTAAAATATCCTCTCTATCACTGATTGTTTAAGGCCGCCCTCGATTTCCTTCAGAAATTAGATCCCATTCCCTCTTGGCCTCTTGGCCATGGGCCTCTTAAAAGAAACAACGTGTTAACCCGAACAAGGTATACTGATCTAATATAGCGTAGCATATTATTATTACACTATGGTCTCACAAAGTTACTCGCGTCGCCTTCTGTTTGTTGGTGGCATCAATAAAATTGTGAGGGGGTATTTATCTACCAAGGTAATAAATAAGTTCAAAAAGCAACCCCCTAACGCCGCCTATAAACTAATATAGATAGCCTTTATCTTACTTACTGATGGTAAAGGACTTTTCGTGCTTCTGACTTTGGATCTTATCTCTCTAAGACTTCAGATCACGCACTTCCTTTGACGAATTCCTTTAAAAACCCCTAGCTCATCTCGCCATCGCAGTCTGGGTCAGGGTTGCTACACACATAAGCGGGCCGGCATTAATCGGCACAGCCGGGCGGTAAAATCGAATATATGTAGAAGTGTAGATGAATATTCGGGGAAAAAGCCGCTCGGCTGTGCCGCACATATACACTAGGCCGAGCAACAGCGGGACGGCATTAATCGGCAAATTCGGGCGATAAAATCGAAGGTATGCAGATGAATGTTCAAACGCCGAATGAAGCCGAATGTGTAGCAGTTGCTACGGTTTGGTTCCACAAATACCGAATTTTGTGTGGACGTAAAGGAACTTGCCGATCGGGTTGGCTTTGTTGTTCGACAAATACTGCCTAAACGACAATGCCGGCCCACTTTGTGTAGCAACCCACAGCCTCGCCGCCTTCAGTTTGTTGGTGCTTTTCAGTCTACTGCTCCAGCTATATTGCCAGGTGCCTCCTCTTCAAACTGTTCTCAATTCTTGAAGGTAAACTCGAACTACGAAATCACAGACGACACGCTGTCCCGCGACAACGAGACGCTGAGCGGCGGCGGCGGGCCGGACGAGTACCCGGACGACTTCTCGGCCGACGTGGACAACTACAATCATAGCCAACACACTTCGCCCGACACGCGCCTAGACCCCTTCTGGGACGACGCGCAAATGTATTCCTAACCTATACAAACACGAAATTAATGTACTGTAAATATTGAAACCAAATACTCTACTTTTGATTACAAACAACTTTTACTAAGGAATCAACCCTGAAATTAACAAAAAAATGTTTGCGGTTCCAGTCACTTTTGGTTTAGATTATAATTTATTACAATCATTATCATAACAGGTTCTTTTCCCAAGTATCCCTTTGTAATATTGTTCAGGCTGGCTAGCAGATAGGGCTTAGAATTAAATTAAACTAGGTTTTATCACTCGTTACTGGGTCTTCAATTTCAAATATTTTTCAGTTACAGGCTACATGTTGACGAGGCAAATGATGACTTGTCAAAATCTGAGTAATAATTTTATTCATACAATAATTAAAGAATCACCTAATATTTTTAAACGATTTCGGTCTGATTCCACATTGAAAGTGGTTCGATATCAGTTCATCACTCATAATGAGTAGAACACTTGGTTTAAATATTTGCCTTTTTAAAAAGACCAGGCAGGGTATTCCGTTCTCACGATGACCCGAAACTAGTTGGCGCTCACTCATAGTCAGCAAAATTTGTCTGTCGAGAAAGAAACATAAAAAACTTTCAACATGGTTTAATTAAAAGGAACGCTTATGTTGAAATTCGAGACGTTTATTCGATAGACCTTAATAATAACTGCCATGTGTCAGCACCATCTAGTGTTTAATTACAATGTAAATAGTAATCGTTTAAGAGCTATGCGTGAGAGCAGGACGGAGCGATACGTGTCTTTTTCGCTCGAATATATTAAGTATCCCTTCGTTCTGCTGTCGTATTTTTGACTGTTGCTGTAGTAGGTAGGGGATTGTCAACCCTATCTTAGTATTCGTTCGTCCATGTATGACAAAACCAAAGAACTCACTTTTCCTGTTTTTTTTTTCTTGCTATTCCTGGTGTGGAAGTAATAAAACGTGCAAGCGAGCTGCGGATCCGATGTGTGAACGTTATTGCAAGTTCTTGCGTGCACCTCCTTTACACAAACTGTACTAGGCGACTGCTAGGCGCATGACAGCTAAGAATTTAGGAAATTTGATAGCTGTTTTTGGCTTGATGATAACTTTGTCGTGATATTATTGGTCATATTAATTTTGAACGTTGGAATGTAAAATCTGTTTGTTACCAATTAATATGTTTTCTAATAGAAATTTAATTCAATTTCCCATCGAGACTGCATTAGCTGATGATAGCGCATTTTTTATGGGAGGTCGACATGGGCTTCTGTCCAACCAGGCGATTCTTACTTTTAAAATCTTACCTGCTGATAGATAAAAAATAACCCTCTGTAACACCACCTTTTGGTTGTCAATACGAATGTCGATATTCAAAATCTAGTTTTACGTTAAATTGTTAAAATAAATTATTTTTATATGTATTGTCAAAAATACCAAGATAATATTGATTTTTTGTATAATTACTCAGTTCTTTACAGATTTGTGTACGAAATAAAATAAATAAAACTTATTTTTAAGAACGTCATAATTTTATTCCTCTAATAATTTATGCGAATGAAAACACAGTATTACAAAACATACTTATACATTAACATTTTTCTCAATATAAAAGTAGAAACATTCTTTCTATCAGTGCAATACTCCACTCTCCGTTTGGCTATAGTCGCAGACCGTTTCGGATTTTACACTATATAAATGCTAAATAACGCAGTGAAGTGACTTTATTGTCATACCTTATTAAATAAAAAGAATAATTCGCAAGTTGCAGTGCAGAAAGCTTCTTTAAAATTAAGCTTTTCTTTATTTGTATTTATACAATTGCGAAAAACGATTTTAATTTATTATCTTATAATTTATTGCTGAAATTTTCTACTACGGAAGTAAGGAAAGGTTAAAAAAACGTTTTAGTAATCTAATAAATCAGAAGTTTATCTTTAGAGAAGCTTGCTTAAGGGTCTACCCCCCACCGTTCACTAGCGCATAGCGCCCCCATCAGTTAAAAAAAATATTACTCGCTAAATACAAAGCTTATCGGAAATCCGGAAAGATAGATTGATTGTAGTAAGTCGTGGTACCCTAGTATTTACAACCTATCAACTGTGTAAAATAAAGTTCACTGTAGTTACAGATACAAAAACTGCTAAGTGGTCATTTTTTGCACTTTTTGTATCTGTAACTACAGTGAACTATATTTTACAGAATTTATAGGTTCTTAATAAACTAGGGGTACCTTTACTTCAATCTGTCTTGCCAGATTTTTGGTAAGTTTTGTATTTAGCGAGTAATACTTTTTTAAACTGATGGGGCGCTAGTGGACGGCAGGTAGCCTCATGTTATATAAGTTTTAAATGGTCTCTTTTTGAAAACATTAAAAAATACTTAAAATATTATCAAAAAGCACGCAAACTGAAATTGATCCTAACAAACCTTTCTTTTTTCACCTAAAATATAATTCCTTTTCAATAGTTCGTATCAATTTATTAGCTGTCAAAAATTCATACAAAATAATGAAAATTCAACACCAGCCGCGGTAGCACGAGCCTCTTAAACGCATTTCATTCACTCGCGCGAGAAAATTGACGTTTACTTCATACATTATAGTTCGAAAAGTAACATTTGGCGTAAGATATTTTTTATCGAGTGGCTCGTGCTGAGCCGGCAGGCATCTATCTTGTTAACATTATATCCGTATACGCTGCGCAAATTAACTCTAGCCCTGACGGTTATTTTATGCGCATTGACAGTCAGGGCTAGTGTTAGTTTTCGTACCGTGTACTAATTTGAATAATTTTTAACAAAATTATAATTTTAGTGTAATCTTTAAAAAAACATACTTTTTTATACAATGGAGAGCTGTCATAACATAAACACGGGTTCCTAAGAACATGCATTAACTTTATAATAATATGCTCCATACAAAATTGTTTCTATGGTGAACTGAACACATGTTTCATGCAAAGTTTGTTTAGTTTTGTCGACTGATCCTGCATATGAAATCGATGCATATCTCAGTAAATTTTGGAAAAAGAGATGAACTCCGTAAAATAATTTCCGGTCACATATACATTTAATATACAATGCAAATATAGACAATACAAATATAAACATCTTTTGAAAATATTCGAATAAAATTAACCATCTTGTATGTAATCATAATCAATTATAATTTTCATTTAATTTTCATAACTATTAATTATAATATAACTACTATACATAATCGTTCAATTAATAAATAAAGTACTTTGGAGATACGTTTGAAAGTCATTTCGAAGTTTTACCATGTCAGTAAGTTAAAAAAATATTCACATTCTCATTAAAATATGCAGTGATGTGTAATTTTGCCACAAAATTGGATTTCACCCTGTATCCATAACACCAAGGAATATGGGCAATTTGAGGGAGAAAAATTGTAAGTACACGACATTAAAAAGTGCATATCAATAAGATCAATTATTTAATCCACTCTCAAAAGACTACTTCTTCAATTTCTGGTAAAGATCAATGATTTCAATTGCAATCAAAAACTAAAAAGTTTAAGAGCAATTTTAAAATTTTAGTTTTTACCAGATATAACATTTATTGAGAGCAGTCTTTTAAAAAAGAGGATATATACTATCTGCCAAACATAATTCATCCATCAATCATAAACGCTCAATGTCCGGAACAATAATCGTACGAATTGAATAGAAAGAAAGGAACATTGCAGTATGCAAATAGTTTAAAAACAATGCAACAATTTAATTCGCCACTTCATAAGATTATTGTTCGAAGCAATCACCATTTTATTGGGGTGTTTCTCGGTGGTCATACTGGAATGACATACTAGTATGACCAGTGAGAAAACTTGTTTTTCTCAGTTTGTTTGGCAGATACTATATTATGATCTAATTACTAATATCTTAACAATTTATAAACGTTTGGTTTTAAGGCGATCCGACCAGCAGCGTTGCAACCGTAATACTTATGTCTTCTGTAAGTTTTGTGACATTGCTATCATTGCAACAGTATGCAAATAACAGTGAGGCCTTACTGTTTTAAGGCATGATATAGAAATTTAAGGTTTACTACAAATTGCAACTCCATTGAAAGTGTTAAACAATCATTAGTATTTATTATACCTTTGAAGTTTAGAGCAAAATTTAGAAATAATTACAAGTATACAAGGTAACAACATAACCTAAAAATACTCGTAAAGAAATACGAGTTGGAAAAAATTGCCATAATCATTGTGTTTTACTGAAGGCATTTTATTTCTTTTTTCACTTATATTTCTAAGGAAAACTGTTCAGTTTGATGAGTTGTTTTGTGTATGGTTTAGAACTGTGTCGTTTGGCAGCAATGGCGTAGTATTGTAGTTTAGAACCCAAAACTGACGTTATGCCCGAGGTTCATGGTAGCAGTCGCCGATCTCGGTGAGTTGGGACCAGTTATACGAAGCCAGTTTGATACCTGCAAGTGTTTCATTCTTGTTATTTTTGGATTATCATATGACATTAATATTTTAGTTATTTATTAGAATTTTTATTCGGTCTAGGGTAGGGACAAGGGTAGGGATAGGGGTAAGGAAAAAGGTAGGGGTAGGGGTAGATAAGGGGTATGGATAGAGGTAGGGGTAGGGTAATGCAATAGGGCAAAAGTTTGGAGCAACGGATTTGAGTGCTATAGGTTACTTTTTACAGCGGGAAAATGTCTGTTTCAATGGGAAAACACGTTATTGAATGAATGTGATATGAATTACACAAAGATCTAGTTACGCTAATAAAACCTCTTGGATGCAAGTATGCAAAACTTTTGGAAATTAAAATCTTAGATTTGATTCTTCATACAAAATGAAATTCTGATCAGGTCATTATTATGTAAAACTTTTTACGTTTGGTGTTCAGTTTTTTAAGGAATTTGTTAAACAATTAAAAATCATGACTTTTTGACCTCCCATACAAAATGCGCAACCAGCTGATGCAGTTTCTAAGGGAGGTCAAATATTCATGTTCATATTTCGACCTATGTTCTTTGGGAAAAGTTGTTCAGTTTCATGGGCAGATTCACATCCTTTATTATTATCACACCTTTCCGTTACACGTTGTATAGGAGATTTCAATTTTGACTAACGAACGTCAGTGAGAATACTTTATTTGAGATAGAGTAGCTCCTTTGACTAGGTTGAAAACTATCGGATTGTAATTAGTCCATGTTAGTTTGTGGATTACCTGTAGCGGCACATTCCTCGCGTTCCCTGTGCCCCTGGTATCGTCGGCGCGCTTGTGCGGCGTGCTGCGCGCGGCCGGCGAGCCCCCCCGCGCCCCCCCGCGCGCGCGCCCCGCCCCCCACACACCCCCCGCGCCCCCCACACCCCCCACACCCGCCGGGGACTCCAGCGAGGGGGAGGGGGGCCACACCACGTGCAGAACGCTCTCGTCCGGACTCGTCGCCGTAGGCCATCTGGGAACAAAATTACAATAAGACTCAGTATTGTCTCGCGGTCTCAACACTATTGATAGAGTGTAGTAACCATAAGTCGTGTCTCCGAGTAGGGTGACAAAAATCTGATGACTTTCAACGCCACCAAAACACAGGCGTGTCTGTTCACCGCCAAAAGGAATCCGTTCAATCTGGTTCCTACTTTTCGAGGTACAACTGTACGAGTACCAGTTACCGACAGCCTCGAGCTACTTGGCATGAAGTTGTGTGCAAACCTAAAGTTGCAAACCAAACTGCGGCAAAAAAGCAGGGCATCCTCAATAAGTTTAGGCGTTACTTCACTCCTGGACAGTTTCTAGTTTTATATAAAGCTCAAGTCCGATCCTGCATGGAGAATTGCTGTCACCTTTGGGATGGCTCAGCCAAATACCAACTAGCCGCACTTGACTCGATAGATCGCAGAGCTAAGAAGCCCGTTGGTGATGAGAAGCTAGTGAAAACCAAATTTCACAGTCTGCCCCCCGTCAAAGTTGCATGTCTGTCGGTCTTCTACAGATTGTACTTCGGAGAGTGTGCTCAAGAGTTCCACGAGCTTATTCCACCATCTCCCTACTACCATCGGGAGTCCAGACGCACCACAGGATACGAGTATCACCTATACTTGGTTCATATTCCGCACATTTGCACAAAGCGCTTAGAATAGTAGTTTATGCCACTGTCAAGTAAAGATAGTCATTGTAACATGAGTGCTTGTTTGTGACATAAGGCGAAGCCGAATGTCACAATAGACAGCACGAATGTTACAATGACTAGTTTGCAATCAGTGGCATAATACATTACTTTTTCTACGAGCATAAAAATCATTATGAAAATAACGTACCGACTTTGTTTATTTTTGTTGTAGTAGTAGAGCACTAGAACATCTCCACTTTTTTGGCAATAAAGTCCTCTTGAGTTGCGTACGCTGTGTTTAAACTCCGATGATGTTGGGGCGCTGATGTATTAAAGAAAAGAGTAGAATTTGATGCCTGATGTTTAATCGCACAACCGTACACGATTACAGTTTGTGGCAGAGAGCCCATACATGAATTGCTATACTTAGAACTTATAAAAACTACTATTTTCTGTTGGGTGTTGCCAACATGCTGGGGGCGGCGGCAAGAAACTAAAAAAGGCAAAGATACAATGCAAGTAAATAGCAGTACATGAAATAATGACTGAAAACATATGATTGCCACCAGCAAATCTAGAGGTACATCCTAAAGTATGTGGTTATTTACACGTTATTCATAAGTTTAAGAAAACATTTGAAATAAAGCGATATTATCAACAATGTTAAACAACATGGGTTTCATTTTCTAATCTTGTTATGTATGAATTACAAATTATATAGTAGAACAAGTACCTATCTTATACAATTTGCAAATTTAAAAACACATTACTTGTACAATAGTAAGTTAGGTATTTTCCTTATGAAATTGAACTTAATATTAACTTAACTAAATTCTGCTTAGTTTTTAAAGAAATGAACTAGCTTTACTCAGAGTTATTTAGAGGGAAAGCAAAGCTTTTTTATCAGAGGTATAAAACTAGTGCATTTTTATTAAAAATCTCAACTAAACTTCTAGAAAAGTAAAGTTTCTTTACACGAAATCCTAAGAAAGCGTTGGAAATTTTTGCTCTTGACCAACAACCCAAAGCAATGCCTGTTGCAATTCATTGACGGTCAAATAATTATTTTTATTTTTATTATTTTTATTTTTTAAATTGTAACAAAATCGACGCATATAAGCAACAACTCTTGTTAATTTATTTAGATCAGAGAACCGATCGAAATATTTGTAAAAATCCGTTTCTTGTTGCGTGACCAGAACGACCTTGGGAGCGGACTTTTTCATCTCAGGTAAGTTGTCAACTGGAAGAGGGGAAACCTGACCAAACTCGCACTCAGTGCTACGCAAAAAGGCTGGACCATGCCACCATTTAGAGCAGTGAGAAAGAACACTCGGCTCGACGCCCCTGCTGACCAGATCAGCTGGGTTATCTTCTGTGTTGACATACAGCCATCGCCAGTCCGCCGTCTGCTCGCGAATTAATTTCACTCTATTTGCAACGAAGGCCTGAAGCTTAACGGGGTCTGTCGCTAACCAAGCCAGAGCAATTTGTGAGTCAGAGAACAAATAAACATCATATATTTTAATTTTAGTTGACAGTGTATCATGCACCTTTCTCATCAGTTTTGTTAGCAACAACATAGCGTTAAGCTCCAGACGTGGGATGGTGAGAGGATGTTTAGATGGATTAATTCGAGACTTGGAACAAAGCAAGGAAACCGATGGAGTACCTGTACTATCCAGGACCCTTAGATAAGCGCAGCAGCCATAGCCCGTCGAACTTGAAGCGTCGGAAAAGCCGATGAGTTGCACGCGGGAAGCTGTCGACGAAATAGGTACATTCCTAGCTAACTCTATTGGTTCCAATTCTGATAAACTTCCAGCAAAGGACAACCATTCATTTTTTAAATCATTTGGTGGGATAGCATCCCAAAGAACCTTCTCTAACCACAACCTTTGCATAATAGCCTTGGCCTTGATGACAATAGGAGATAGGAACCCCAACGGGTCATAAAATTTCGAAATATAGCTGAGAATTTCTCTCTTGGTGGAAGACCGGTTGTTGAATGGCTCTGGACACGACAAAATAAAGCAGTCCTTTCTAACATCGAGAGTTATACCCAGAGTCTTCATACAATAATTATCTCTTTGAAAATCCAATTCATCGAACTGTTGCTTGCCAGCCGGAATGTCAGCTAAAACCTGAGAACAATTGGAAGCCCACTTGTGGGTCTCGAAGCCACCCTTAGCTAATAATTCGCATAACTGTTTTTTAGCATCAAGTAAAACGTTTAAGCTTGAATGTGAGAAACACGCGTCGTCGACATAAGTCGAGTCTTTTATTATGAGAGAAGCCAATGGAAAGTCAGCTTTATATTTCTCGGCTAATTCATACAAACACCGAGTGGCTAGAAAGCTTGAAGCCTTTTGACCGTAAGTAACAGTATCGAGCTGAATGCATTTAAGAGATTCAGAAGGATCTTTTCTCCAAAGGATATTTTGGAGAGAAGTATGTGCAGGGTTAAGTGCAATGCAGCGGAACATGCGCCTTATATCAGTGGTGAATGTGTAGTCGCCTAAGCGAAATAACAACATGATGTCAAGCAAATCTCTTTGCACGGTTGGGCCATTTAGCATGATATCGTTAAGCGAAACTTTCTTATCAGTTTGCATCGAGGCATCAAAAACAATTCTGGTTTTGGTACTCTTACTATTCGAGTTATGAACGGAATGATGGCTCATAAAATAGACAGGATCGTTTTGAAAGTCAAAGGAATTAAAATCAACATAGTGACCATGGCCCAATTCTATATATTCATCGATAAAGCTCTGATATTCAGAGAGCAGATTTATATTTTTGTGTAGCCGCTTCTCCAAATTTAAAAACCTGTAGTAAGCAAACTCAAATGAGTTACCTAAAGTTTTGTTAATTTCATCAATTGGTAACTTTAAAGGCAACTGTACTTCAAATTTATTATTTTCTAATTTGTGAGTTGATTTAAATATTTGCTCACATTGCTCGTGCTCTGAGAAAGTCTCACTGAAGGACTGCGGAATGCTTTCAGTTTCAAAAAAATTCTCAAGTTTATTATTTATGCTTGAATTACAAGTAACACATAACAAGGATACCTGTTTGTTAGTTGCAACCGGCTGATATGGCAAAGCCCCACAGACAATGTGGCCAAACCTCGTATTAATGAAGCGGGGATGTGGCTGTTGGTGAGGAACATGGCCCTCAGTATGCTGGGAAGCAGGCTGGCTCGAAGAGGATTGTTGCTCCGAGCGTTGCTCCAGCATTAACACCTGGAAAAATATGTCCGCTCCCATTAGCATATTGATCTCGGACGGAGTGTCGAATTCAATGTCAGCGAGCTTTATGCCGGTTGGAATATTCAAAGAAGATTTATCTACTTTGTATTGAGGAAGTTTGCAGGTGATTGTGTCAAGAACATGACAATTTATTGTCACTTTGTAAGGCGTGGCCAAAGAGTGGACCTCTAAAGGAACCGCAAATTTTGCATTGTTGGATGAGTTCGTGACCCCAATGATGTTGGTATTATCCACTGCTGGCTGGATACCTAAAACTTGTATGACTTTAGAAGTGACTAGCGACACCTGTGAAGCAGAATCAAGAACAGCCTTGATGTGCACCGCCTTGCCTTGCTGAGAATATAGCTTGACTTTAACTGTAGGAAGTAAAACCCTATTGGAATCCAAATTTGAAATTAAAGTCACAGGCTTCTCTGGAGGAGGGTCAGAATGTAGCAAAGTATTATGATTCTGTTTACATATTGTACACCGGAAATGATATTTACATTTTCCAAGGTGTGGGTTTAAGCATGTTGTGCATAACTTGCTTGTCTTGCAGAAATCTATTCTACTCGCTGCAGACAAGAGCTTGAATTTATTGCAAGAAAATAACTTGTGAGTATCACACTTACAGTATGTGCATGATGACTTGTTCACCGAAGCCGACTTGTTCCCAGAAGCTGACTTGCTTGCAGGTCCCGTTGCTGCGAAGTTGACCACCGGAGGCTTGTTGGATTTTGCAGAAGCAGCTGGTTCCAAATTTTCCAGGCCTAAGGCTCTTTTTTCCAGAAAGAGCAAGAAATCCGAAATTTTTTGTTGTGGCCCATCGTTACTCTCCAGCTGATAGGCCCTCGCGGTGTTTGAATCTAATTTGCGCAACAAAATAGCCATTATGATGGGATCCCAGTTTAGAATATTAACATCTAAGTTTTTAAGAGCAGACAGGCATTGCTTTACCGTTGACACAAATTCTCTAAGAATGGTAGGACTAGACCTAGCTACAGGATTAAGATCAAGAATAGAATTTATGTGTTCATTAATGATTTTGCTTTTATGGTTGTAGCGTTGGTCAAGAAGCTTTAAGGCTTCATTGTAGCTGCCATCAATAAGAGGCAGGTTTTTTATTAAATCGAATGGCTCCTTTTCTAAAAAGGAACGTAGGAAGTATAGTTTCTGAACATTGTCAATTGCCCTATCATTATGAATTATAGCACGGAACAAGTTTGTGAAAGGTATATACTCACTATATATTCCTGTGAAGTGTGGTATTTCTATAGTAGGCAACTTTGCCTTGTACATGCTCGTTTGAGCATCGGAGTTGGGGGAAGCCTTCTTCTGAATGACTTCATTAAGCACGGTTAGGATAGAGAAATATTTGCTCTCCACTTCCGCCACATTTTCCTCATCCTTGTCTTCTATTGCGAGTATGCGTTTGTTGTATTCCTCATATTCGGCAAACAGTGCCCTTATCCTATCTCTCTTGGGCTGTAATGTGGATATCGGAGCTTGCTCCACATCGGCTATGTTGGATGTGAAGAGATACAGACGGGTAATGGCAGCTTTGGTATAACCGCGGGCGTTCCGCAACGCCTTAATATCGTCATCGGACATTTTTTAGGCTTTTCAGTACTCACACTTCTAAATATCCTACACACTACACAGCAAATTTACTTAACTAAGTAAAAAACGCACTGAAAAATAGCGAGTGTCGTGGGCTACTTAGCGACGATCGAACGAAATGCGAAAATCGAAGCGAATCTATGCTTGATTCACTGACAAAGAGAATCGATTCGAAGCTCGCTATTGGTTCTAATAACTACCAACGCTAAATAATCTACCAAAGTAAAGTCTGTCTTGCTTGCACTCGATGCAGTTGACAATCTTCTGTTTCGGTCACCGACGAATATTTCCGTCCAAACGGAACGCGCGTTCGCTCGACCAAGCTTCCAGATGCTGCGTCTCTTTCGCACTTGCGTGAAGACGTCGTATGCGACTGGGCGCGAAAGTTTGAAAATGCACCGGTGTTGCTATTTATCAAAATATACAGGTGGAGTGGTAAGAGTGTGGGACGATGGAACTTGCTTCGTGATCGTGAAGAAATGAATGCACAAACACGATGATTCTTAGAATTAGCGATGACACGAAGGTTTTACCTTGGCTGGTTGCGCGTCCTCGATGTGCTTCCTCTTGAATTTGCTCTGACCACAGAATGTGTAGCGATGACACGAAGAAATATGCTAACTTCCTGGTTAAAAGCGTGTCCTCTGTATGAACAAATACCGTATTTTTCTTCCTGAAGTCGCTGCTCCGTCGGATGTATGTCACGATAGGTTTTGCGTGGCACTATAAGTAGGTAGAAACAGGAACCTGGATTGCCGCCGAGCTGTTTGTAGCAGGAATACGATTCTTGAGTTTCTTCAAGGGTTTGTCGAAGCGTAGATATTTGCAGGAAAATGTCTTGAATGTGATGCGTGATTCGTCTTCCTGAGATTGCAGACGGTTAGTGAGATAAATGTAGGTATGCCACGGATGGTTGTAAATGATGCGTGACACTCCACTCTCACCAACAGGATTGCCGCCGCAACGATGATGCAGGACTGCAAAACACGATTGATGATGAAATCTTCCTGATTGCTTCCTCGAAGAATAGATACTTCGACCAAAGTGTGATTGCGTGGGCCGCGATGGTTGAAGGCGTTGCGCAGCGCCACGTGTTGCGTGAAGACGAATTGTGTTTCGCAGGCAATATTTCTCAAATCCTCCTCTTCTCTCGGTGTCGAAGGACCATGTTTAAACTCCGATGATGTTGGGGCGCTGATGTATTAAAGAAAAGAGTAGAATTTGATGCCTGATGTTTAATCGCACAACCGTACACGATTACAGTTTGTGGCAGAGAGCCCATACATGAATTGCTATACTTAGAACTTATAAAAACTACTATTTTCTGTTGGGTGTTGCCAACACGCTGCCTTAATTATTTCGGTCGGGGTGAATATTTTACCCATAATTACAAATTTTCAATGGAAATCAAGATGTTTATCGTTAAATTATAAATTAAAAGTTATTTTTTTTGACAGATTAAATAAGCGCGAACGTAAATCACTATCTGTGCGTTCCAATTTGGGCTAACAGACTGCTTTAGAGCACTGTGAGCGCGCTTAAGTCGGTCCAAATTGACCAAAAGCGTGCTCCAAAGCACTCGCTCGTTCACCGCCTTACGTCATTGATGACGTCATCGTTTCTGCTATCAGTGCTTTAGTCAAATAGGTGGAGCAGTGAAAGCGCTAATGTCAAAATCGATTTGACATATATAAAATCCCACACATTTGCAGCCAGCTGATGTTTCTCAAGTTTTGATTGTAATGAGTTTGTCTCTAATGGAAATGAGAGTGGATTTGGCGCACATCTTTCAGGGATTAGCTTAGGCTTTGTTAAAGAAAATAAAAACAAAACTGACATTTTGACAGATGAACTCATGAGCGCGCTTAAATCCATTCCAAATTGACTAGAGCCATTAAAGCAGTGATAGCTTTGTGAGCGTGCAAAATCAATTTGGACCGTCCGTCAGTACTGTATACGCTTTTAGCAGCGTTTGTACAATTTGGAACACAGCGTATGTTCATGTATTACAGTGTATATCTTTCTCTTTCTTTCACACTGCTGCATCCCTCTCGGCCAGCCATCATATAATACTGTGTATGGGGGGGTTCAGTTCATGAGTGCTTGAATTCTTTTATGAAGTTGTCTTTTATGGCTTGGTAACTACCATATTAGCCGATGGCATCCAATACAACATAGTATTAACGTAATTTTGTTGCCAAACCTAACAAAACGGTGAAAAAATTATATTACCGTATGGTAGACAGTTGCATTTATAAATATTACGCAACTGTTGTCGGAATGGCAATGTTTGTGATACTGTTTCTGGTTTCGTATTTCGAACTTTAACAAATGGGAGCAGAAAAACATCTTTTATAATGCGCACGGCTAAAGAGTGGAATTCTCTGCCTGCGTCTGTGTTCCCGAGTTCATATAACCCGAATCTATTCAAGTCGTGAGTGAATTCTCCTGGGCAAGATCGTTCCATCGTCGACCTCATCTCTGTCTTCAAGACCAGATCGAGGTCAAGAGTTAGCCCATTGACGATAAAAAAAAAACAACAGTGAGTTTGTGTTGTCGAATAAGTATCGATCCAGTTCCATCGGTCACCAGAATAAAAGAACAAGGAGGGTAGGCAGGCACATATGCCTGCAAATAATTTAACTACTATTAGAAGACTCCAGTTCATCCGTGATCTTGGGGACTACATATCGGGAGCTCAAAAAAATCCCATTTTGTGGTAAAAATCCGTCGTACTGTTAAATGTCAAGTCCCAAAATTTTGCTACTTCTATGGTGTTACCTGATACCTCGCACACATCCTCGTTAGTGCAGATGGAAGGACACAGTGGACAAGAGAGTAAATGCATCATATTTGATGAAGTTTCACAGTCCCAGTGCTTTAGCAACTGGTCTTTAAAGCCCCAGTAGCGGCCAAACTGAGTTCGCTGTCGGTTTACCGATTTTCAAGATGGCTACTGCAGTTTGTGTCCAGGTGGCAGTTTTGTAGTTATTCTACCTTACATTTGAAAAAGAAATCACAAAACAATACTCGATTTAATAGTTTCTTTGTAATCTTTATGTGTCTAAACTACTGAAAAATTGTCTTGCAGTTTGGCAGACGTTCTAATATTGTGTGTCTTTTGATAACTGAGAACAGACTCAGTTTTTGTGTAATTTTCATTATTTTTTTATAATGTCAATGGACTCTTTATGGAACTAAGTTTAATGCCCACTTTGATTCAAATTCTTTTTTCGAAACCAAACGTAATTTTTTCTTTTATTTTTTTCACCAATTTCAAAGGATTATGTTTTAATGAAAACAGTATATTACTTCACTTTTGACATAAGAAATGCGGATTCAGTGGTGTATAATAAGGTGGCGTTACTCACTTGTCCCTCTCTGCAGGCGAGTACAAAGCGACGGTGTGTCTCCAGCGGAACACGTTGGGAAACAGATCCACATTGACGCTGCAGTCGCTCAGGGCTTCGAATACTAGTCGGTCCATCTTCGTCGGCTCCTCACTGGAACGTTACAGACAGGTACAATACGCACAACGAAAGAAGTGTCAGTTGGGATTTCGCGCAGGTACAGCCTAGCGTGCCTCCCCACTTGCCGCCAAAATGGCCTGCGAACTGTCTACTGCGCAGGTTAACCACGTGATCCGTCAAGTCTCTTCTTTCGTTGCGCGTATTGTAGTAAGTTGTTTTTTACGGTTCCGCACTAAAAAGGTGCTGACAGCCACTAACAGGATCCTATTACCAAGTTTATTTTCATGCTACAAATAAGCGAACTAAACCATAGAATAAAGTAATAGCACTAATCGTACCGAACGAACACTTTCTTGTAATCCCCCCCTCCCAACGCTCCCGCCCGCGCAATCCTCGTGGTTCGAAGCCGGGTCTAGTTGTACTGGGTATGCAGCCCTACGCCTCTGTCAATTAAATATTTTGATAGGTAATGGTTTCGCGCTTGTTCTATGTGGTGTTGTTGTTCTAACCGGTATTAAAACCCAAAAACAAAGGTTTCTGACCAGGTTTGTCAACAACACTCATTAAAACCTGCTTGGAGCAAAAACCAGGTTTATAGGTTGAGTAAGACCTGTTTTAAACTGGTCTAAAACCTGTTTTTTTTAACCGAATCTATAATGCTCTATTTGTGTGTAGCTTGATTAGAATGACAGCAGTGTAAGAGCAGGACGGAACGACGCGCTACACTGAAGAGACAGAGACACATCATCACATATCGCTCCGACCTACTCTCACGGATACTTTTTCCTGCTTTCATTCTAATCAAGCTACATTATTTCGACCGTAGGTTTAAAATTTAACCAGGTTAACAAGCCTTGAGCACCTGGTGGTAACTGGCCACAATATAACACAGCACTCCGATGATGGTTAAAGCATCGCAGAGGAAAGTGCAGTGAATCGTTATTGGATCCCCGCGAGGCACCCATTCGTAGCAAACTAATAGGTCTTTACCTATGAAATTTCCAAAATTTTCTTACAGATTAATGAGATCATAATTCCAATAATTCTAATGCTATTTTTTTCATTTGTCTTATATTTGAAAGTTGACTTCAAGGTTATCAATTTACGCAAAAAATAAAGTTTTTTTTTTAGTTTTTTTGAAAATGGTTCGTATTAAATGTCGTCCAATTTCATCATTAGATTTGTTATATTTTTTTACAGATAATATTTTTCGAAAATTAAATTTAAGTTTCTGTTAGCTTAATGTCTTCTCAATAATGCTTAAAAAAAATAAAAAAAATGGATTTATAATTCCTAAGAAAAATGCAAAAATGTTAGTACTGAAAATTGAGTTTACCTACAATTCGCCATACAAAACGGCAATTTCATAGGTAAAGACCTATTATTATTTTCAACTTTATGACATGTAATTATTATTACCAAATAAAGCAATACAATACAATGCAAATAACCGTCAGCATCGGAGTTATGTGCTTTCTGCTGTACAGTCAAAAGTAGGTAAAGCTTGACACTCGTAACGCGACTCTAGTCCCAACGATGCTTGAAATAGGAACGTTACAAAGTCCAATGTGTCAAGCTTGCCTGTACAAGTATGTTTAGTACACTCACCCGTAAATAAATGTCTCTGCGACGGCGCGGTCGCTGGCATCCTGCATCTCGTTTTCAGAGTCCGTGTGTTCGGACGCCGTGTGGTAAGCGTCCTCGCCTTCCGATAAGGGTGACTCGTCATCTGATATCTGCAATATTATACTTTATTAGTTGTGCCCATGGGCTTTTACGAAAGGCACACGACAAAATCGATTCAAACGGAGTTATCGATCATATTTCGTTACAAGTCAAAGGCTTTTTTCATCGCAATCAAACACAAGATATGCGAGAACAAACGTTTTAATTGGTTCAGCAGTTCGAGTGATTGACAACAAACAAACATACGAAAAATACCTGAATTGTATCTACCTTTTAAGTGTATTTACCTTTTAAGCATCCATAACCCATTTTTTTCGATTCGTCATGTAACTTATTCATACAAAACAAACGAGGTATATGCAATAAATCGCTTGAAATCTTTATCAGCAATGCACTTCTAAGTTTGTTTACTATGTGTGTGATTGGATCACTCACCCTTATTATCCACTAACTCAACCATTTTAACTGAGTTCCCGACGAAAAGTCCACTATAGACTTTCCAGCTTCAGCTTCATTGGTTTCCTTACGCTTCGAGCCGAAACGCTCCACTACGGCTGTAGATAACTGTAACGGGCAGGCTAGAAATCCATGCTGCGTGGCTATAGCTACAAAGTGTTCGCCGAGCCTAAATCTCCCACATCATATGAATTTTGATATCTGCTCCTTTTCTTGTACCTATCTCTTCTTATCTTGAAAGTATTTGGAAATGTGGTAGAAATTAAATGTTTAATTACCAACCTCAGTGGGGTCGAGCAGGTTGGGTCGCCACGCTCTGCTACCAATTCTTACTTTCCTTACTTTCTTCCTTAGGTGTCCAGGAGTAACTTGATGAATACAATGTGCCACAGTTCGTTACTTTTGCTATAATTCCACTTCCGATCAAGGTGAATCTCTTTTCTCACTCCACCTGACTATCATCAAAGTCAGGTTGGGGTTCAAGGCAGCGTCTTAGGTGAACTCTTGTCGGCCAATAGAAGTCGCAATGAGAGAGATGAGGAGGCGGGTTAATTAAGTAGAGTTACACAAGTACCAACCTCAGCGGGGTCCAGCAAGGTGGCCTTGTCGGGAGACGCGAGGGCGGGGGCGGAGTCCCCTGGAGGGGGAGGGCAGGGGGCGGAGTCCCCGGCCGGGCTGTTCACACTCACGGGCCGCGACGCTACACTCTGCTGGCTGTTGCCGTCACCTGCATTCAATTATTACAAACTAAATAACGTACAACTTAATATCCGTACAAAAGCAGCTATTAAGACGAATTTTGCATCGTACAGTCAATAGCACATCAAGCTTGACACATTTGAAATTATACTGTTCTGATTTCAATGTACGTACGGGCTAGAATCGCACAGCCATACCATACTGCGCTCACCAAACACTGCGATCCATTGTGTCAGCCGCAACGCTAAGCGATATGTCGCCCCCGAAAATATAACACCCATTTTACTCCTAATGTCTAGGACGGGTCTCTGACCAACCGTAGACTTTTGATAGGATGTAATGACAAATCTTGAACAAAGGTTGTTAGACTCCACTTACGCTTAGATATTGTTTTTCAGGCAATGTTGGAAGCATGCTTGCAGCTAGAAAACTTTGACTATAGGGTAATTTGAGCTAGATACCAGTTCTTTCACAATAATTAAATTATCAAAAATAGGATTTTAAGAAACTATTGTTTACGGACATTGCTTTTTAGTCTCGATTTGTGCTTAGAAATTGTTTTTGAGGCATGTTAGAAGCTGTTTAACTGCTTGAAAACTTTGGACATACGTTCATTTAGGCTAGCTACCTGTTCCTACACAATGATGAACTTAATTTTTAAAATAGGACATTAAAAAACTATTGTTTACTCACGTATTCCGTTAAACAAAGAAAGAAGAATTATTCAGGTATAAAGGAAGTATAAAGCAACAAGTAAGAAGAGAAGAACAAATAAGTATTTGTTTATTTTACAGGTCTATTGTTTAACTGAGCAAGATCTTGCGGTGGTCTCGAAGTGCGGGAGAATTTGTAACGGCATCAAGATAAACAAGGCAGATGTTTAAACTATAGGTATTCACAGTCACTCTATAATGCCACTTTCCTCTCTCGCACCCTTCCACTACCACAAGAACCTGCTAAAATAAGCATTAGCCCTGCAGGAAATCAAACTAAAAAAAAATAACCTAGTCACTCACCGATATCATGGTCGAACGTCAGCCGCCGGATGAAGCTCTCGCCTTTCGGACTAGTTGAGAGTGTGGACCAATTCTTTCTAAACGACGAGCTCTTCTTACTGTTTCTCTCGAACGCTTCTATCCTCCAGTCGCAGCGGCACTTGCCTGCTTTCTCCCAGATCTCCGCACACTCGCTCTCCGATATCGCCGGAGCTTTCGTCACTTCAGTTTCCGTCAATTCCTCACAAATAAAACTAGCTATACACCTAACATGTCCGTCAATCACGTGACTCAATTTTAACCTATTCGGCCCTCGAGCGCTAAAAGGCTTTCGCTCGTCGTCTGAACTAAATATATCGTCGTTCGGACATCGCAATTTTATTAAAAACTCCACTAAATTGTTTATGTCGTCGATGTCTTTCGTCTGTTGTTTCAATTTGTAAACTACTAGTTGGGCGAGGCGGGAGTGAATCAACGCGAAGTCAATTTTCTGAAACCTCTCGTCGTCCATGTATGTGAAGATCGTGTGTTGCAAGTGTTTCGCTTCAGATTTGAGCGACTCGCCGGCGACTTCCGGTTCCGCCGTGAGGGAGAATATCAGCGCGTCCGCTATTCGTTTGGCGAACACTTGGCACGTCCTCTCTATACACAACAGCTGACTCACAGTGTGGTTTATCGTCGGTGGAGAGTCACCGTTGCAAATTTTCTTAATACTAGGTTGTCTACACAGTCTCTGTCTGATGGGGTCAGTTTTCCTCCAACGCGGAGGTCGGTCAGTAATTTTGCATGTTTTCAAGGCTACACAGAGTTCGGACATAGGGCTCAACGCACTGTCTTGCGACGGGCTCTGTGACAGATGGCTCAGTCGGGATAGAGAGAGTTCGTCTGGAGAGTGATGCGCTTCTACACAGCTGTCGCTGTACGCTAACGAGCAGGCACTCTCGTATTTGGCTTTCAAATAGTTTTCTAACAGCGTGAGGCCCTCCGTAGTTCGCAGGTCCGTGAAAGTGTCCAAGAACGGCCAGTATTCCTTCCAACCCACTTTCATTTCATTCGCTAGATTTCTGAAACATACATTATTACAAGATTTATTTTGTATAATAAAAAAAAAGGGGTGAGATGCTATTTCAAGTTTTATTAATTAATTTTCATGGTAAAAAATATATGTTTCGGAAAAATTTTCTTTATTTTATATACTTAATTCAGTCAACGAATTCTCAAAAAAAGGTACAGAGAGAAAGGCTTGGAACACAATTTTTGACTTCGTAACTTTGTTTGGAATAGTCAAGCAGTAAACATATCAAAAGTCACCGCCAGTACCCCTAACGCCGGACGGGAAGGGGGGGTTTGAAGGTCCCATTTTTCGGTTTTTCACATATATCTCGGAAACTATACGTCCTAGCAACATAAGACTTTTTGTAAAATGAAAGCTGATTAAATTTACTACAAGTTTTATTTAGTTAAGTTTTTCGATATCTTGTATAGTTTTCAAGATATTCGCAGTAAAGTCACATTGTCTAGTTGACTGATTTTGCCGCCACCCCACTCTTTATTGGCTTTTTTTAAGGGAAATTACCCCTTTTTCACCCACTTTAGAAACATCAGGACTCCATGCCATTACTTCTTCATCACGTACAAGCCACTAGCTGCTTATTTTAACGACACAAAAATAGACTCTCAATAGACTTTATCTCGGAAACTATACAAGATATCAAAATTTTACTGAATAAAACATGTAGTAAATTTAATCAGCTTTAATAATTTTGCAGAGTTTTCGATATTTTCTTTTTATTTATTTATTTATTTCATTAACTACAATCTGTATTTTAAGTTAAATCTTCGCCAAACTATGCAATAGTTTATAGGCGTTGCGCTCATACAACATTTTTTATATTATTACCTCAGACTGTAGATATTTTTAAACTATATAGCTTTCCCTAACCTAACATACTTTTTACATAATAAATACTAACTTAACCTATAGGTACAGTCAGGAGCACGTTAAGCTTGACACAGTGGAACTTATACATTTCTAATTCCTCTCATTAGTGTCAAGCATGACGCGCTGTTGACTGCCCTTGCTTATCTAGAATACATTTTTTCAATTTTGTTTTCAAGCCAGACTTAGAAGCAATTTTTATTTGGTCCAATAGCATTGGAATCTCATTACACAAGCGTGGAACTATGAAATCTCTCGTCCTCTCTCCATAATAATTTGTAACACTTTTTTGTACTAATTTTCCCTTTTCTTTAGACCTAGCATTGTATTCAAAATTTCTTTCTACTTTAAATTCGCTTGTGTAATATGTTTCCAGTGCTATTAGATAAAAAAACTTTCTTATCAACCGATAATATCTCACATTCTTCAAAGAGCTTGTTGTAATCCTTTTTGCACTTCTCTTTGGTTTTTTTGTCAACAAGCTTTTTCAAGAACCTCACTTGCAATTTCTTTATATTATCTAAATATCTTGTATAGTTTTCGAGATATTCGCTCTCGAAAGTCTATTTTTGTGTCGTTAAAATGAGCAGCAAGTGTTTTGTTCGTGATGAGGAAGTGATTGCATCGAATCCTGATGTTTCTAAAGTGGGTGAAAAAGGGGTAATTTCCCTTAAAATAAAAAATTATTAAATAACAAAAAACCCAACTGCTTAGCACAAGAGAGGAAAACAAACATAAATCCTATTGGATTTGGTAACTTGAATTGTATAAGATACTGCAGGCGGGGACGAAAAAACGTTTTGTGGATGTTTACGACTTAATTTTGTTCGTCCCCGCCTGCAGTATCTTATACAATTCAAGTTACCAAATCCAATAGGATTTATGTTTGTTTTCCTCTCTTGTGCTAAGCAGTTGGGTTTTTTGTTATTTAATAATTTTTTATTTTAAACTTTTTAGTTTTCAGATCTTTTTAGTTGCTTAAACCTTAGAATCAGGTTTTTACCAGCTATTGTTTGATACCCATGTTGTAAAAGTAATGATTTTAAAATTTTTATTTCCCCCTTTTTTCTCTTCAAAGGTGCCGTACTAAATATTATACCCTATGACACTCCTACAATAAATACAAATCTTACGAAACCTCATATGTTGAAATCTATCAAGCCGTTTAGGCTGCAGAGCGCGATAAATAAATCGACATACATACATACATACATCATCATCATAGGCCTTAGCCGTCTATGTCAGACGATTTAAGCAATATTCTGTCGATTTCACCGTTTTTCGTGGCTGAATAAGCCTGTTCGGGAGCGGCAGGTCCTGCCACACGCTCTGCAGGTGAAGCTTGTGTTATCAATAACTGATGTTTTGTCGTTATTTTTCTTACGTTTCTCGCTTTTTTCGGCAATGGCACAACACCAGGCTTCATCGTGTACCTTGCGTCCATCCAGTAATGATTTACGCCATTTGGTTCTGTCTTCAGCTGTCTGCTCCCAGTCTAGGTGTTCAATACCAAAAGTGACCATGTCTCGCTTGGCGCAATCTTTAAAGAGCAGCATTGGCCTACCAACACTTCTTTTTGCGTGCGCTATAGCACCAAGCAATACACGCTGAGGTAGACGGGTTGGTTCCATGCGGCACACGTGTCCCAACCATCGTAATAGTCTCTGCTTTAGCAATGCGAAGAAACTGGGCAGCTGTGCTCGTTGTAAGACCGTTTTGTTGGTTACCTTGTCCTTCCAGGAGATGCCTAGGATGTTTCGGAAGCAGCGCATATGAAAGGCATTAAGTTGTCACTCCTGTTTTGCGTACGTCGTCTTTGCTGCTCCATACAACAGTATGCTTGAAATGCATGCTTGGTAAACGATCATCTTGGTGTTCGTCGTAAGATGTTTGTTTTGCCATACTCTTGTATTCAGCCGAACAAGGAACATGCCCGTGAAAACTTATCGACGATGATTTGTAAATCAATTGCAGTGTTGGCCACAAAGGCTGCATCATCAGCAAATAGAAGGCTGTCGATAAAAACGTCCTCGCGATGGCGCTTGGACTTAAGAAGTGAAATTATGTTGTACAACTTCCCATCAGCTCTTGAATGTAGATGTATACCCTGCTGGTCATTGCCGAATGCTTCTCTTAATAGAAATGAGAAAAATATACCAAACAGGGTGGGTGCTAACACGCAACCTTGGCGGACACCTCTGCGCATTTTGAACGGCTCAGTTGTAATGCCACCAGCAATGACAGCACCATTCATATCTTCGTGGAAGCTCTTTATTAAACTAAGAAGGTTTGGTAGACACCCGATGCTGTTAAGAGCGATATATAGTCCCTCTCTGCTGACTGTATTTTTCTACATACACCCAAAAGCACGTCAGTAGAAACACTTCGAACTTTGTGACTTAGTATTAGAGTTGCAAATCTTTCCATTCACGTGCGGTTGACCGTACGTAAGGTATGGTTGAATTTAGTAGTTGCAAGGTTTTAGTTGCTGGTGGTTCGCTTTGGCGAAGCGTGGGCTAAAACCTCCGCTACCCACCAACAGATGGCGCTGTAGGTTTCTGAAACGCGGTAATAAAAACAGCGCCTCTGGTATGGAGTAGAAAAACTACAGTATATTACAAAAGTAATGAATGCGGCATCTTGCACGGGAAATTTAGTCATTGCTTTGTATGTTAAAACTAAGTGATTTTATTTCCAAAAGGCCTAGCTAAGCCCAAATATTTCATAAATAAACCTCCCAGAGTTGTTTTATCATTAAAATATTACCAGGTGATCAAGCGACGCTACCCACCTACAGATGTCACTGTAGGATTCTGAAACGCGGTAATATCTCCACCTTTTTATGGATATCTTCTGGCTCCATCATCAGATCAGCTCCAATTTACAATAATATTGCATTGTCATCCGATTCACATACGCATGCAAAATTTCATCTCAATCGGAAACCGATTAAGATTCTCTTTCAGTCGGGTATTTTATTTTTTGAAATAGTTTTTTTATTTAGTACTTTTTTATTTTTTTTATATACCCTATGACACTCCTACAATGAATACGAACCTAACGACACCTCACATGTTGAAATCTACCGAGCTGTTTAGGCTGCAGAGCGCGACAAAGAAATCGACATACATACATACATACACTTGAAAAACATAACCCTCCTGTTTTGGGGCAGTCGGGTAAAAAGTCAGTAAAGAGAGGGGTGACGGCAAAATCAGTCAACTAGCCAATGTGACTTCACTGCAAATATCTCGAAAACTATACAAGATATCGAAAAACTTAATTGAATAAAACTTGTGGTAAATTTAAGCCCGCGTCACACAGAGGCGGTAGCGGAAGCGTTCCGGGGCCGGTATTTTTTGTAACGTATGAGTTCTTATGCACCCTGTCACATTGAAAAGCGGTCGCGGCGCGGTATTTTGTTCCCGCCAAACCGCCCCGGAACGCTTTCGCAATCATACCGCCTCTGTCTGACTTGAGCTTTAATCAGCTTTCATTTTGCAACAAGTCTTATGTTGCTAGGACGAATAGTTTCCGAGATATATGCGAAAAACCGAAAAATGGGACCTTCAAACCCCCCCCCCCCCCCCCCTCCCGACGGCGCTAGGGGTACGGGCGGTAACTTTTGATATGTTAAACTCCTAACTAGTCCAAACAAAGTTACGAAGTCAAAAATTGTGTTCCAAGCATTTCCCTCTATACTTTGCTGGCTGGCTATGTAATCAGATTTTCAGTTTCTGTGTTTTTTAAGTACCAATCGTTAGACATTCATTATTATCGTCTCTGGTACCGTGCCGTGCGCAGGGCTAAGTCTGGCTGTGACCGTCAATGCGCATAGTACTCAAAAAATGAGTCGCGAGGTTAAGCGGCATACGCGGTGGGAGGCGAGCGAATCATGAGCTTTGCGCCTGTCACCCATGCGCAGAAAATAACCGTCAGAGCCAGAGTTAGCCTGCACGCGTTAAACAGGCTTTGCCTAGTCTGCTTTGGCATCAGATGAGTTTGCGTGAATTGTCACCCATATTTACCTGCCGACCGCCTCGAACCCCTTGCTCATTTCTTTAAGCCTGAACCGGGTCTGGTGCGCGCCGGCGCGGGGCGGAGTCTTCCACTTGCGGCGGAACGAGTCGGCGTCTTGCGCCTGCATGGGGCCGGCGAACGCGCGGATCTCGTACCGCGGACTTAGCGGGTCTGGGTTTATCTCCTAGAGGTAGGTAAAACACTTTTACATCTCACATATTCGGTAAGTAGGTCCTTATTACCCCCAAATGGGGCTTGTAGGTGACCAATTAGCGCTCTAGGGTAATAATGTAGCTAGAAAGGCCCTAGGGCGGTAAGTAATTGAGTTTTGAAAGAGTGAAGTGTTTTTTTTTATTACTATCCGCCCTAGGGCTTTCCTAGCTACATTATTACCCTAGAGCGCTAATTGGTCACCTTCAATTTGGTGGTAATAAGGACCTAGGTACTTACCTCACAATCGAGATGTAAAGCAGAGTAGTTAGCTCGGGTGTAAGCATCAATTGCACCCTCGAACTATAGGCGCCCTCGCTGCGCTCGTGCGCCTAAATATCTCGGGCTGCATTTGATGCTTTACAGCCCTTGGCTACTAATCTACTATTACATCTCTCATATTCGGTAAGTAAGTCCTTATTACCACCAAATGGTGCTTGTAAGTGACCAATTAGCGCTCTAGGGTAATAATGTAGCTAGAAAAGCCCTAGGGCGGTAAGTCATTAAATTTTGAAAGAGTGAAGTGTTTTCTTTTTATTACTTACCGCCCTAAGGCTTTTCTAGCTACATTATTACCCTAGAGCGCTAATTGGTCACCTACAATTTGGTGGTAATAAGGACCTACTTATACCTCACAATCGAGATGTAAAGCAGAGTAGTTAGCTCGGGTGTAAGCATCAATTGCACCCTCGAACTATAAGCGCCCTCGCTGCGCTCGTGCGCCTAAATATCTCGGGCTGCAATTGATGCCTTACAGCCCTTGGCTACTAATCTACTATTGTTTAATATCTATTACGTTTTAATTATTAATAAAATTACGCCACACTTGTTCTTTGAATACTATGGACAGTCTTTGAATACTATGGACAGAAGCAGAGGTCCAAAATTTTATTCCTAAGCTGCTGGCCCACACCCGCAAAAATTTCTTAGCCTAAAACGGGTTTAATAATATTTTTTTGCAATAAATTCAGTAAGTATGGGTATGGGCCAATGAAGTCTTGATTAAAAAGATTTTATATATGTATATTCACAAATGAAATTTCTAAACCGAAAAACAAAAATCTTTATGGACCTTCGTCTCTTTCAACAAACGTGCAAGCAATATGCTAAAAGAAAGTCCTGTTTAGATCGTGAGTTGTTAAGACACGTCAGATACGTTGCATGACCATGTATCACCCTGTATAGACACGTACCGGCGGGCGGCTGGGCGTGAAGGGCCGGCCGATGGCGGGCGCCTGTACTCCCTGTATAGACACGTACCGGCGGCCGGCTGCACTCCCTGTATAGACACGTACCGGCGGCCGGCTGGGCGTGAAGGGCCGGCCGATGGCGGGCGCCTGTACTCCCTGTATAGACACGTACCGGCGGGCGGCTGCACTCCCTGTATAGACACGTACCGGCGGGCGGCTGCACTCCCTGTATAGACACGTACCGGCGGCCGGCTGGGCGTGAAGGGCCGGCCGATGGCGGGCGCCTGTACTCCCTGTATAGACACGTACCGGCGGCCGGCTGCACTCCCTGTATAGACACGTACCGGCGGGCGGCTGGGCGTGAAGGGCCGGCCGATGGCGGGCGCCTGTACTCCCTGTATAGACACGTACCGGCGGGCGCCTGTACTCCCTGTATAGACCCGTACCGGCGGCCGGCTGGGCGTGAAGGGCCGGCCGATGGCGGGCGCCTGTACTCCCTGTATAGACACGTACCGGCGGGCGGCTGCACTCCCTGTATAGACACGTACCGGCGGCCGGCTGGGCGTGAAGGGCCGGCCGATGGCGGGCGCCTGTACTCCCTGTATAGACACGTACCGGCGGGCGCCTGTACTCCCTGTATAGACACGTACCGGCGGCCGGCTGGGCGTGAAGGGCCGGCCGATGGCGGGCGCCTGTACTCCCTGTATAGACACGTACCGGCGGCCGGCTGGGCGTGAAGGGCCGGCCGATGGCGGGCGCCTGTACTCCCTGTATAGACACGTACCGGCGGGCGCCTGTACTCCCTGTATAGACACGTACCGGCGGGCGCCTGTACTCCCTGTATAGACACGTACCGGCGGCCGGCTGGGCGTGAAGGGCCGGCCGATGGCGGGCGCCTGTACTCCCTGTATAGACACGTACCGGCGGCCGGCTGGGCGTGAAGGGCCGGCCGATGGCGGGCGCCTGTACTCCCTGTATAGACACGTACCGGCGGGCGGCTGCACTCCCTGTATAGACACGTACCGGCGGGCGCCTGTACTCCCTGTATAGACACGTACCGGCGGCCGGCTGGGCGTGAAGGGCCGGCCGATGGCGGGCGCCTGTACTCCCTGTATAGACACGTACCGGCGGCCGGCTGGGCGTGAAGGGCCGGCCGATGGCGGGCGCCTGTACTCCCTGTATGGACACGTACCGGCGGCCGGCTGGGCGTGAAGGGCCGGCCGATGGCGGGCGCCTGTACTCCCTGTATAGACACGTACCGGCGGGCGGCTGCACTCCCTGTATAGACACGTACCGGCGGCCGGCTGGGCGTGAAGGGCCGGCCGATGGCGGGCGCCTGTACTCCCTGTATAGACACGTACCGGCGGCCGGCTGGGCGTGAAGGGCCGGCCGATGGCGGGCGCCTGTACTCCCTGTATAGACACGTACCGGCGGGCGGCTGCACTCCCTGTATAGACACGTACCGGCGGCCGGCTGGGCGTGAAGGGCCGGCCGATGGCGGGCGCCTGTACTCCCTGTATAGACACGTACCGGCGGCCGGCTGGGCGTGAAGGGCCGGCCGATGGCGGGCGCCTGTACTCCCTGTATAGACACGTACCGGCGGCCGGCTGGGCGTGAAGGGCCGGCCGATGGCGGGCGCCTGTACTCCCTGTATAGACACGTACCGGCGGCCGGCTGGGCGTGAAGGGCCGGCCGATGGCGGGCGCCTGTACTCCCTGTATAGACACGTACCGGCGGCCGGCTGGGCGTGAAGGGCCGGCCGATGGCGGGCGCCTGTACTCCCTGTATAGACACGTACCGGCGGCCGGCTGGGCGTGAAGGGCCGGCCGATGGCGGGCGCCTGTACTCCCTGTATGGACACGTACCGGCGGCCGGCTGGGCGTGAAGGGCCGGCCGATGGCGGGCGCCTGTACTCCCTGTATGGACACGTACCGGCGGCCGGCTGGGCGTGAAGGGCCGGCCGATGGCGGGCGCCTGTACTCCCTGTATGGACACGTACCGGCGGCCGGCTGGGCGTGAAGGGCCGGCCGATGGCGGGCGCCTGTACTCCCTGTATGGACACGTACCGGCGGCCGGCTGGGCGTGAAGGGCCGGCCGATGGCGGGCGCCTGTACTCCCTGTATGGACACGTACCGGCGGCCGGCTGGGCGTGAAGGGCCGGCCGATGGCGGGCGCCTGTACTCCCTGTATGGACACGTACCGGCGGCCGGCTGGGCGTGAAGGGCCGGCCGATGGCGGGCGCCTGTACTCCCTGTATGGACACGTACCGGCGGCCGGCTGGGCGTGAAGGGCCGGCCGATGGCGGGCGCCTGTACTCCCTGTATGGACACGTACCGGCGGCCGGCTGGGCGTGAAGGGCCGGCCGATGGCGGGCGCCTGTACTCCCTGTATGGACACGTACCGGCGGCCGGCTGGGCGTGAAGGGCCGGCCGATGGCGGGCGCCTGTACTCCCTGTATGGACACGTACCGGCGGGCGGCTGTACTCCCTGTATGGACACGTACCGGCGGGCGGCTGGGCGTGAAGGGCCGGCCGATGGCGGGCGCCTGTACTCCCTGTATAGACACGTACCGGCGGCCGGCTGGGCGTGAAGGGCCGGCCGATGGCGGGCGCCTGTACTCCCTGTATGGACACGTACCGGCGGGCGGCTGGGCGTGAAGGGCCGGCCGATGGCGGGCGCCTGTACTCCCTGTATGGACACGTACCGGCGGCCGGCTGGGCGTGAAGGGCCGGCCGATGGCGGGCGCCTGTACTCCCTGTATGGACACGTACCGGCGGCCGGCTGGGCGTGAAGGGCCGGCCGATGGCGGGCGCCCCGCTGCCGTCCTCGCTGTGCAGTACGGGCACGTAGTACCGCTCGTCCAGCATGCTGGCGATGCGCTGCGTCGTCGCCGGCACCGGGTTCGACGCTCGCTTGCAGATTATCTACCGAAATAACTAAAATGTTGCACTCCTAACAATGTAACTTGATTACAGTTTCGGTTGTGGAAAGAGGAACACTCACTCGCTGAGTTTTTTCAGCCAGCAATGCTCCCCCCTGGACATGACCTGCCCAGACCGATCAAGAAGTCTTTAAACTGACTACGGACACAGGTCGGTCGCTGCAGACAGCATGTGTAGATGGGGTTTCACTGACAGCTCCAATAACAAATGTGAGTGTGGTATGGTCAACCGTGGAAACTTTTTCAACTCTATTACCACGCCAAAAGTGTTTCTACCGATGTGCGGCCGTGTGTACATCCCCACAAACAATAGAACACCTAACCTCCTGTCCCGTGTGTCTCGACACATGTACGCGTGATGACCTTTTTAAAGCCACAAATGACGCAGTAAATGTGGTAACGTTCTAGGCTACAAAAATTTTAATAATAGGTCTTTACCTATGAAATTGCCGTTTTGTATGGCGAATTTTAGGTAAACTTAATTTTCAGTACTAACATTTTTGCATTTTTCTTAGGAATTATAAATCCATTTTATTTTCTAAAGCGTTATTGAGAAGACATTAAGCTAACAGAGGCTTAAATTTAATTTTCGAAAAATATTATCTGTAAAAAATATAACAAATCTAATGATGAAATCGGACGACGTTTAAGACGAACAATTTTCGAACCTTTACTTTTATATATCAAACTAAAAATAAAAACTTTATTTTATACGTAAATTGATAACCTTGAAGTCAACTTTCAAATGTAAGACAAATGAAAAAAATTGCATTAGAATTATAAGAATTATGATCTCATTAATCTGTAAGAAAATTTCGGCAATTTCATAGGTAAAGACCTATTATTTGTAATTGATCGACACGCTAAGAAGAAGATTATAGTGACAGTAGTTTTACAGTTGGACGGGATCACTCTTTGTGTGAATGCGGTCTTGACGAGGGTACGGTAGATCATTTGTTTTTCAATTGCCCAAGGACTCCTGTTTCTCTTTATGACATCCTTTCCCCTATTATTCCTCGCCCCTTTAATATGAATTGTGTTTTATCTTCCTTGGATTCCCCTCTTATATACATTTTATTTAAATATATTGAAAGGTATAAAATTAAATTATGATTCCCCTTTTTTTTTCTATGATCATTTATTTATGTTTTTATTTTTATCCAGATTATGCTAATTGACCGTCCATTTATCTGGTCTTTGTAGTGCCGTGTATTCTCCAACTTCGACACTGGCAAAATTGTCCATGTTGACAGAAGCCAGATTTGAGCTATGAGTAAGATATTACATACATACATAACATCACGCCTCTTTCCCGTCGGGGTAAGCAGAGACCACAGTCCTCCACCTGCTACGATCTTGACATACTTCCCTTGCTTCCTGTACTTTCATCAATCCTTTCATTTAATCTACTAAGTAAGATATTAGAGCGAGAGAGACCATTGCTCTGGCCTGCTGTCATTCAAATCAAGCTACATTATGGGATCGATTTAGGCGTGGCCGCTAAAGTTAAGCCTAAAATTAAAATTCCTTTTTATCCAGTTTTTAATCACGTTTTAATGAATTTGCTATTTCAGAGTGGCATGATACTAACTAAAAAACTGTATCGGGTAGCCCATATAACTAAAAAAAAACCACGACGGTTGTTATTGAAATAGTAGATTTTACAACAAGTGCACAAAACGAACCATTTTTCCGAGACTTTTAATGATAGTAATGTCGAGGATAAAATGGTTTTGTGAACGAGTTATAAACTCTGCTTTTCACTTTGATTGCGAGGAAATAAAACCTAAAAGTGCTCTCTAAATGTAACTGAAGAATGAGTTGTTCTGCTTTAGTGAAGAATATGTTGACGCATGGGGGGGGTGCCGCAGGCCCGCGCGCGGGGCGTACACCACCGCGATTACTTGCATGCCCTAGTGCACAAAATTCGACTTTGTGCAGCCTATATCCTGCACAAATAAGCACTTTCAGAGCATGAGAAGTGAAAAAATATTAAATAAGACTTTTAAAATACCCCCAACTTAAAAGGAAGAAGATGACAAAATAGTACGAAGAAAGTACCCACAAAAATTCGTCGAGGCTGCCATTCCGTGAAAATTAATATAGAATTTAATCAATATAAAGACTATACGAGCTAGTTATAAAATAGCTTTAGTTGGCTACAGTTATGTATAAATGCAGCCCCCGACGGATTTTCATGGTTACTTTCTTCGTACTATTTCGTTACCTTCATCCTTTTAAGTCGGGGGTGTTTTAAAAGTCTTTTTTAATATTTTTTCAATAACAACCGTCGTGGGCTTTTTTTATTTTGCTTTTTATTTTTAACTTTTTAGAGAGTTCCCAATTTACCTACTGATTATCACAGCGCCCCCTGGTGAGTTGACGCCACAACTCTAGTCTAAAAATAATCACAGATAAATCATAAATTCTTTACTGAAAACCGCATCTAAATCGATCACATCGTTTTGGAGATAAATGAGAACATTTGTGTAAATAAAAAATATTATTACAGCGCCCCCTTGTGGGTTGACACCATAACTCTAGTCTAGGAACCATCACTGATAAATCAGTAATCTTTAACTAAAAACCGTATCTAAATCGGTCAAACCGTTTTGGAGATAAATGGGAACATTTGCCTAAATAAAAAAATATTATTACAGCGCCCCCTGGTGAGTTGGCGCCACAACTCTAATCTACAAACCATCATTGATAAATTATAAATCCATTACTGAAAACCGTATCTAAATCGGTTAAGCCGTTTTTAAGATAAAAGGGAACATAACTTTGCACACACAATCACACAAACGAACAAACACACAACCTCTCAGCTCTCACCCTGTACGCATACACCTTCTCCGTTCCGTCGTGGGTAAAAAATAAGAGTGAATGATTGAGTGGATGAAAAAGATGTCGGTCTCGTTCCCACTTATGGATTTCATGTTAAAACGTCAAGTTGGGAACGGAACCGAGTTGCCAGATTGACCAATAAAGGGACGATTTTCGATCATTTTAGCAACGAATCGCCCCTTAGATGTCCATTCACATAATTTGCCCCTTTTTAGACAACAGGCCAAAATATTACCTTGATGGCACAGTTTTTGGAAAACACGGGCAAAATTAGCACATACTCGTACATTTCCTCAACCTGTCAAAATTTTCTTGGTCGCGTCGATGCGTCGGTTACTCACATCTCTCGCTCGTTCTCCAAACTTATTTCTTGCGTCCTTGTCGCACTGAGCGAAGGATGTCAGCACATCCACCGCACCTTCGGCGCCATATTTAGCCGCGAAATGAAGAGGCGTCTCGTTCATCGCTTTGTCGGGTGTGTTTAGATACCGATCTACGAGTATTTCTGCAAATTCCTGTAAATTACGAACGTCATGAGGTAATGGACGACGTGAACCGCAGTCCAAAGTTGAAGACCCCTTTATTAGTAAACTTATATATTTTTCTAAGGCCAACCGATCTGTCTAGCGAAGCGACTATGCTCTTCTCCCTCCCAAACTTAACTAAACTAGTAGACGAAAAAACACTTAAAGGAGTTGTAACTTCTAATGTTCTTGGCCTAAACGTGGTAAAAATTTTATAGTAGTTCCGATTCTATAACATAATAGATGTACGAGTATAATGTAATGTTTTATGTCGTTTCATTATGAGAGAAAATAAAAAATATTGATAAAAAAGCGTTATAATAATGAGATATGCGTGGACAAACACACATGCACATAGACTAACATACGCGAAAATTGTGTATTTTCGCATAATATTACATACATACGGGTCGAATTAATAACCTGAAGTTTTTTGAAGTCGTTTAATAGCTAAATGTTCGTACTACAATACAACTTCTATCACGTTCTCCAGCACGCTTCACTTTATCGTATTCGAATTTAACGCTGCGAATTTAGTTTGACAAGGCAATGACGAAAATCAATTGTTTTAGTTTACCTAACTTATACTTTAGTTTTAATTAGGTATTTTCTATTATTTTAAAAAGACATTTTTCATTGATTTTGAACAAACTGCAATCATCATTAAACCGCCGAAGGGAAAAACCTAGGATAGCGATACTAGTTAACACTTGAAGCTATTAAAACAATAAACATTCTGTAGGATTTATTTAATTTTTTTTTTAGATTTAACTGAACTATAGATACAGTTTAAATTTTTAACTTTACCTTACAAGATTCAGGGTCAGCATCGGCCCCATATAATGTCTGCACGAAAGACGGATCACCGACGGTTGTGAGGATCAAGTTGCATAAGTCGGCGTTCATAGCCTTCGCTGCTATATGCAGGGCGTTGTACCGAGATCCTTCCTGTAAAGAGGCGTATTAGAAACTGAAGAAACATAAACTACCTCTAACCAAACCAATACAGCCTTTGTGTTCTAGTGTTTAGAGTGATCGGCTTCTGATCCGGTGGTTTTGAGTTCAATACACCATCAAACAAAATTCAGTTTGTGCGACTTCCCTAGTTTGGTTGGGACATATTGCAGGACGAATCACCTGATTATCTGAAAAATAAGATGACTCCGTGCTTCGGCATGTTAAGCCGTTCGTCCTGGCAACTCTCTATGGAATCAGATGTTAATGAGCCATGTCAGAGCCCTACGGCGGCTCAAAAACTCTCTCAACAGGCTGCGTAAGATCGGTCATCAACCTTGCCACCCACAGACGACCGAACCAAGAGATTTTTAAATTGATTTGACATCATCAGGTTAAGTGTTACAACACCTACGGGAAATGGGTCGGTACTACTTTTAGCCGTCACCACATTTTCGAATTCCGTGTACGTGTTTACACTATTTCCAACATATCGTCACTTTTTTGGCTTTCCGTCCAATCAAAAGCGTTCGGCTCTCAATCCGAAGGTCCTGGGTTCAATTCCCGGTGGGGGTAATTTAAAAATAAAAAGCTGTGTGAGACTTCCTCAGGACATCGCAGGACACGTCAGGTTCCGTCTACTATTTACAGAAATCCTATACTATTAAACGAGCAATATTTGTATATATATATATTTGTAATCGGTTTCTCGAAAACGGCTCTAACGATTTCGATGAAATTTACTATACGGGGGCGAAAAATCGATCTAGCTTGGTCTCATGTCTGGGAAAATTAGTTTTTTCGTTTTCCCGTGTTTTTAAGCATTTGCGTTTTAGACAAAAACCTACAGCGCCATCTGTTGGCGGGTAGCGTACCCTGCTCACCCGATGATAATGTAATGTTGAGGCGGCTATTATAGAGCGAAGCTCGGTCGCCCAGGTACTAGTCTTTAATTAGCCATGTTGGAGGGTTATTCAACAACTCCCCTGACACTGGGGTTTGTGAGATCGGTAATCGGCCGTCCACCAAAGCGATATGACGATGATAACCGCAGACATACCTGCATTATAGCGGGTGTGTTACCGCTAGACACCAAAAACCGCGGGTTGTCCCACACCCGGTCTCTGACTGTCGTCGCGAGTCCTGCTTCGATCGCCTTGCGCAGTGCTACCATATCTTGCGGAGAAGGCGCTTTGAATGGATATGGTTTTTCACCCATTAGAGCTGCAACAAGAAAAATTACATTCCAGTACCAAAAATCAGAATATTAAATATACAAGAAGCGAAGGAAGTATGTCAAGATCGTAGTAGGTGGAGGGCTGTGGTCTCTGCCTACCCCGACGGGAAAGAGGCGAGATGTTATGTATGTAAATATACACGATGTTAGTAAAAATACCGTAAAGCCATATCGTTGGGTAAAGCCGAAAGAGCGTTAATCTACCCATTAAACTACTTAACAACTTGTTCCAAGGAACACAGGTCGAATTACGAAAATAAAAATCGACCACCTGTGCCCATACAAAGCTGATCACTGAATATCAGCATGTCCTGTCCACGCCATACATTGCACTTTTCATGACTCTTGAATTCTAACAGATGGCGCAACCAACGTCATTCCAGTATTATAAATATGTTTCGTAATATTATAAAGTTTTTAAAGCTAGCACAGCATATTCAACTCATAAGAAGATTATAAGTTATGTTTTCATGATTAAATTTTCGTGTTTACCTATAAAATTTTTAGTTTCAATTTTGTTTCCTTATTAACGCCATCTATTGAACTCCTGCAAAAGCTTTGCTGTGTGATGCAACATTCTCAAGTGCTCTCACGTAGTTCATTTTATAAGTCTAGATGGCACAATTTTTATGTGCAATATTGTAACTGCACAAAAACGGAATGACCGGAAGTTCTTAAGAAGTTTCTTTGCTTAAATTATAGGTAAAGCGGATTCCACGAAATAATTATGACATAGTTAAGATAAATAAACAAAAACGTCGATAATTAATTTATTGTTGAAAATCTGAATGATATTGAATGACAAGAGGATTCCACGAAAGAATATGACTGAGTAAACAAATATTTAGTAGTCAAGAAAATATTTATTTTTAATAACATGAGGCACAACTTTGTTACAAAAAAATTGAGAATATATGTTTTTTATTAATTTCATGAAACATGACCGGAAGTTCTTAAGAAGTTTCTTGGATTCCACGAAATAATTATGACATAGTTAAGATAAATAAACAAAAACGTCGATAATTAATTTAGTGTTGAAAATCTGAATGATATTGAATGACAAGAGGATTCCACGAAAGAATATGACTTTGAGTAAACAAATATTTAGTAGTCAAGAAAAGATTTCTTTTTAATAACATGAGGCACAACTTTGTTACAAAAAAATTGAGAATATTTGTTTTTTATTAATATATTTTTTTATTTCATAATAATAACAATAGTTGGGCTAGCATATTTTAAAAGTAGTTAGAACGTGATTAGTGATTTGATTACGTGAGTAGTTGCTGAGTTAAATGGGTGTGACAGAACATTTTGGTTCGGAACCCTAATAACACATAATTTTAAATTTACAGCAATTATGTAATCCATATTTATAAGAACGCCATCTATGGTAGTGTGAGCATAACGCCATCTAGTTGACACGAACGAAAGAATGATAGCGATTTTGTCAGTCCTCATTGATGTCTTGTTAGTTCCTAATACCACCAATACTAATTATGGCGCTCTAATAGTTAGTATTAGGCGGGTTCCAAGTTTAGTATGGCGATGAGCTCTCTGTTACGCCAGTATTATATTACTCTATGATATCAGTTAATACAATGTTACAAGAAAAGGTTTGTACAAGCCTGAACAATGCGGATCTGCCCATGAAAAAATAACTTTTTCTCAAAAACAGGTTGAAATACGAAAAAAGAAGTTTAATTGTCTTAATCTATGTATTTTGTGCATAAAGTTAAATAAATAAATATAATTACATGCGGACGAAGTCGCGGGTAAAAGCTAGTAAGCTAATAAAGGTAGTAAAATGTTAACTATTAATTAATAGCTTCGTCCTACGTTTTCGCTATGGTTTCTACCAATAGCGGAATAATGTACACTGACACGCATACCTAACGACCGCATTTAATTAGTCCCAGTACCCAGCCCAACCCTGTCTGGCCTCGTTATTGGTAGTAAACATTCTTGAAGTTCTTTACATAACAATCAATCAATACTAATTGTATAGAAACTGCATTATAGTTGTTGGTAGCTTCGTAATTCCTCAAAACATATACAACCAACGACTGTGAAATAAAGTGTCACCAACGACGGTGGTGATGACACTTTATTTCATTGTAATACAGTTACAAATGTTTCCACCGACGTGCGGTTGACTGTACTATGGCGGCCACTGCTGCAAATGTCCAAAAGTCGTAGTCGACGTCGTCGTCGAAAAAAGGTTGATGCGTTTAACCTCCACAAAAAGTCCTTATCGGATCGGGTCGGTTTACCAGTAACCCAAAAGTATTATATACAAAAGTTAGAATAGAGGACAAATCATAGAAGATAATGTTTCACATTTTCTCTTTTCTAATAAGTGAAATCTTTGAGGCTCAGGGCCCACGCAGATTTTCCGACGAAAAAATGCTGAAAAGTTCGCGATAGTACGTAAGAAAATGAATTCTGCTGGTAAAGTGAATTCTTAAGAGGATATGGGAAAAGATAGATATTTGACAGTGCGCGCAGTCTTTTCGCTTGAAAGAAAGGGATAAGGTGCGCAATCCGCAACGCATTCGATTGCGACAGATATACTGTGCGTGTTACCAAAACTAAATGACGTAAGCGCCTGATATAAAATATCGACTTTTTGTAAAAACTAAGTATTAAAATAAAATTTTAGGTTGGTCAAACCCTAGCAACTACAAATACCTTTCTGTATACTTAATTTCACTACTTAAAACACCTCAGATTCCACAAAAAAAGGAATGAATGAAAATTGAAGAGGCAACTTTGGATTTTTCTTTTGTCGAGTCGATTTTTACTAATCATGTTTTGGTCTTGGTGATTCCCTCACTTAAATGGTCAAGAAACACATACCTGAAAATCACGGCAAGATACTTAGTATATAAAAAGATATTTGTCTTCAAAATACCCAAAAAAATTTACATGTCGCCTTAACGCTTACGAAACAACTTGTTTATATTTGCTTCTTACACGTGGTCATCTGCAATTCACTTTACGAATGTACTGTCCTGTTAAAATTTTCGTCTAAATCTTGTGCAGACGCTGAGCCACTCTTATTAGAAGTTAATAAAAGAAGAAAAGAATTAGAAAAGAAAAATGTGATTTGTTTTTTTTATGTTATTTTACAAGCCTTATTTATTAAACTGTCTTCTACTGTTATTTACAAACTACACTTTTCGGTTTTTCCAATGTCACCATGAAGAGCGCTTCTACTTTTCGATTACAATAAAAACTAGTTCATTGGTGTTGAGGCGGAAGTCGCCGCAATTGTTCATCAACATTTTTTATTCATCATCGTAACATCTCATGAAACATCCACTGAAGGACATCTCCCTCCGGAGTTCAAGATTTTGCTGGAATAATGTGGAGGGGAAGTAGCATAGTCACCGTTGTCACCGTACCGTACACCGTTGTACCATAGTCACCTTGTCAGCGATGCGACTGGCAGCATAGACCGTAGTTGTTGGTACGGTAGGAAGGATACTGCTGCCCATCCAGCAGTTCATAATCCCTTAAGACGCATCTTACGACATACACGGGCAGGTTGATTACGTTTATATTCAGGCATATTCCGATTATTACACGAAATTACAGTTTTCAAACAAAAATCTATTTTGTTTTCCGCAATACTAAATGACATACTAATGTAGACAGAAGCAACTAATTTATTATCAAAGTTACATACTTAGCACAGTGCAAACATTCCTACATTTATCAGTTCATAATCACCTGTTTCCATAATTAGTATTGAGTAACAAACACATTAGATCACTGGTAATTTTATTTTTCGCTGTTCGACCTATAGTGTAGGCAACGAAGCAGTTGACCCTCGCATTAATTCCTCAGTCGATGAAACTTTGCTGGGGTATTACACTATATGAGACAAACCTTCTATAAAAAAATCCAAAAAAAAATCGGTACTTTTAATTTAATTTTTGTATGGAAAAATTAAAAGTACCGATTTTTTTTTTATTCTTTTATAGAAGGTTTGTCTCATATTGTGTAATACCCCAGCAAAGTTTCATCGACTGAGGACTTAATGTAGAGGTCTTCATACAACGATCTGCTTCGTTGCCTAGACTACTACGTTCCTTGGAAAAAGTTGTTGTGGAAAGTCATGAAAATAATCACCCTAATTCTTTCGTTAGTGAAAAAAAACATATTATTTCTTTGGTATATGGTACACAAAATATTACAAAATAAAGATAAAAAAATCTCAGTAAACTACTTACAGCTATCAGCGCCATCTGTGACGTCTTGTGGCTCGGCGCCTCGCAGCGCGAAAGAGACAGCATCTTGCCGATTATTGAACGCTTTGAACCTCGCCGCTTTATATCGCCGCACCAGCTCTAGAGCTTCTGACTTGATTTTGTATACATGGAGGGCTTCTGTTGACAAATATATCTTCGTCACCGTGACATTCCATAAAAACACCAAAGCTGGAAAGAGAGCTCCCTTCCGCCCCAAAAGTCACAAAGAAAAATTCGCGTATATTTTTCGCGGGGATTTTTCATAGTTACCACACTTGTTACAGATGGCACAATGGATCGCGGTGGTGGTTGGTGCCCGGCGCAGTATGATAGCAAGATATGCAGAAGGATGCTTGGTTGGTGCCCGGCGCAGTATGATAGCAAGATATGCAGAAGGATGCTGATAACATTTTCTGATAAAGATAGAGAGCATTTATTTGATTCTGGTTGTTGATGTTCATTCATTCATTCATACTTGTATGTATGTAGATCTTGGCAAACAACATCAAACGTAGCCTTGACTTGGCAGACAATTTTTAATTCAAATTGAAATGCGCAAACCTTCTATGTTTTCCTTTAATAGAATAAAGTTAATCAACCACTAAGACATAAATACAATATTATGAACTACACAAGGTTATTTCTTTAGACTTGACAGGTAATGAGTTAGAAGTTATAAGCAACAACTTTTTATTACAATAATCTAAAAAAAACACTTTCACTACCCACAAAATGTGTTGGCCACTGGCCACTTACTTGTGAAGTCAACTTTGTTGACTTCACATACACTTACAATAGCTTTTACTTTTTTTAAGTGTGCTGTTGCAAAAGTGGTATTACAAAAGTTGTTGCTTTTGACGTCACTAATAAGTGGGCAAACAGATGTTAGGTTAAAAACAAAACCCTGGTATATTACCTACATCTATCAGAAAAATTTATTGTTCATAATCAAACAAGTTATTTATCAGAAATTTGTAATCAAAGTGTGAAAACTAATTAAGATGGGCACAGTACTTTTCCACTTTTCTCTACAATAACATCAATAATTATTTTACAAATAGCATATAGCTGTTCGGAATGTTACTGGCTCTTATGTAGGACATATGATCCAATCCGCATACTGTAAATTATTTTCAGCACTGGCAACCAAAGGCTTCATTATCATCTCCCACCAAAGCATAATACACTCACAGGCAAAAATAACCGGCCGGTCTATTTTCTGTCGTACATTTTCATACAAGTAAGGGATCAAATGAAGCGTCAATATATTTCCTAAACAAAATAAATATCCATGAATAAACAGTGAGATCATTAAATAAGGTCTCTGACTACCGATTCTTGAAGATTAGACCTGTGCACGGTATCCAGGAAATCCCATGCATCGTTTAGAAAAAAATATGCGTCATTTTGTCAGATATCTCTTCATCATAACATCCCATAAGACGTCCACTACAGGACAGGGAGCTCCCTCTAGAATTCTAGCTTTAGCTGGAAAAAATGTGGAGGGGAAGTACCATAGTCACCTCGCTTGTTAGCGTTACGGCTGGCACCATGGACCGCGGTTGTAGGTGACCGCAGTAAGTAAGATGTAAGATACAAAGGAGGACGCTGCTGCCCATCCTCCAGTTAACCCTTAGTCGCCTCTTACGACACCCACGGGTATGTATGGGTTGGTACTATTCTTTTCCGGCACCACACGGGGGGATATCTCTTACATTTAGCGAATTAAAATGTTTAGTGTTGCACAGGTTTTCTGGAACATTTTAGATATACCTAATCTTTGACAATATTGTTAATAAGGATTTTATCTATATACCTCATCAATCAGATATGTATTTTTATTCAATTTAGGTCTTTGCCCTGCAGTGGGACACAACAGGCTCCCAATATAATAGGTAAGATATTGACGCTTTGTTTGATCCCTTACTTGTATGAAAATGTACGACAGAAAATAGACCGGCCGGTTATTTTTGCCTGTGAGTATATTATATATTCTTTGGCTAAAAAATGAGATAATACTGCTTGTAATAAATAATTTAAATAAATAAAATAGCTGTTATAAAACCTCTCTTCTTAATCATACTTGGATACAGTAGATTATATCTGACTTGGAACACTACTGTGGATATTTCGATTAATCTCTTTAATTCCTGCCCTGTTATAAAACTTAAGTGACCAAAAAATTGTAGATCATGTTTTAGCAAGAATTTAAACTTCCATCCGCTTTCTCAGCTATTCTGTTACACCAATATGATGAAATTTGGTATAAATTTAATATGGTATTAATTAAAAAATTTTAATGGGAAAGTTGACAGTAAATAATTACTTAAACCAAGTGTTCATCAACATACAATAGAATAAATTATGTTTCATTGTCACCGAGTAAGCAGGTAATCAGTGAATGCCAGGTAGCTAATTTTAAACAATAAGCAGCCATCCTTGAAATACAAACTGACTGCATAAGAATGAATTCAAATAACACTGTGGGATTCTAGTGTCATCTAGGCAACATTACTATATGTGCTATGTTCTGAAAGTTGTACCCAATATTATTACTTCTCAGTTTTAATATATTTTGACTGGTATGCTTAATATGCAGATATTTACTTCCTCTTGAACAGTCCTTTAATAATTAAAATTATAGTTCCTTAAAAACATCCTTTAATTGGGAATTATATTTTGTTACATTTGAAGTTTTAAATCATTAAATCATCCAGCAAGTTTTAAAAATACAATTTAGTTTTTGTGCTCTTGTCTCAAATAGAGTGCATTGACCTACTTCAACATATCAGCTGACAGTATATACTTACAAGTTAAACTATGCCTTAACTATGAAATAGATAAGGGAAGTATGTAAACAATTCAGAGCATGATCATAACTGTGATTGGTGACACTTCCTGACCAGAAATCATAAGGATAATTATAATTAATTGATAGTTATTATTTTAGTTTGATAACTATCAATTTAATAACACAATAGTTTCAACTTGTATCTGAACAAGTATAGGGTTGATTCCTACATAGACACAAATTTGACAGGTCTAAAGGTGTCTTTGTCTCTTCATCACCTTAAGAGGCCTATTACATTTTGAGCGTGTTTTTGCGCAAAATAGCTAATTTCGGCGTCCTTAATCTGAGAAACGGAAAGACTTTGACAACTTTAACTTATAACATTTTGAAGAATAGTTATTATTTAAGTTCGTAGCGGCCTCGCTTTTTACAATTTTTTCTTATATTGGTAGATATAGCCAATATTCCGAAGCAAGTTTTCATAAAATGCGCGAAGGCACTTTTTTGAGCTCATGGATTGAACTATTGGGCTAAGCAAACATAATTAAAATAATACAATAAAATCTCTTATATAATAGTATAGTTCGTAGCGGCCTCGGAATTTTGAAAAATATATTGGAAAATCTAGAAAAAAAAATCATTTTCGAACGAAAAAAACTACAAAAAACGCTCAGGTTTAACTGCAAATTGCTCTTTACTATAATAATATTATTTCGTATAACTTATACCATACTAAACTTTGGTATAAAGAAAATTAAAATCGCCTACGTTTATTTAAAAACAATTAGTTTTAATGCCTTAATTGAACGTACTTAAAACTTCCAAATTTCTCCATAATCCGATGCGCTGGCCTTTCAAACGCAATAATAATATCAAATAACTTGAAAATACAAAAAGTATTTATATCGTTTAGTTTCAGCTACAAAACAGTGTCGAAAAATCTGGACGCCGAGTGAGATTTTCCACTTTTCATGTTTTTGTACGAAATTTTGTAATGGGCCTCTTAAGAGGTTACCCCCAGCCAAATAGCGCCCCATCAGTTAAAAAAATATTACTCGCTAAATACAAAACTTATCGAAAAATCTGTCCTACAAAATTAAAGTAAAGGTACCCTACTTTATTTAGAACCTATCAATCCTGAAAAATATAGTTCACTGTAGTTACAGATGCAAAAAGTGCGAAAAACGGCCACTTTTAGCAGTTTTTGTATCTGTAACTACAGTGAACTATATTTTTCAGGATTGATAGGTTCTTAATAAGTATTCTGTAAAGAATCTACATTGAATAAATTATCTGAATCTTAATAAACTGTACCTTTACTTTAATTTTTTAAGACAGATTTTTGATAAGTTTTGTATTTGGCAAGTAATATTTTTTTAACTGATGGGGGCGCTAGTTGGCTGCAGGAAAGCCCTTAAAGGGTGTAACGAAGACAGGCATTACATTTAGAAATTTTAGGCATAAACTTTGTAGCTATGCAGGAATTGTCAAGGAATACCCCAACTTCAATTCACTTATTTGAAAATAAATATCATAATGGCCAACATTGAGAGTTATGTCATAGTGATCTGATAACTATCAAGAAGTTGTTCTGTAAAGGGTAATAATAATTATCAGCCAGTAGCTAGACCAAAAACTAATAAATCAAACAAACAAAATTTGCAACAGCATTCTTAAGTTTACCTTCTGTCTATCTCAACCCCACATATGGACGATTTATAATGCTATCCTAATGTCAGGGTAATATCTCACCCTTCTGAAAAGCGCCCCAAGTAGGTAACTTATCTTGATAAATCCAAACTCTCTTTCTGACAAACATACCTTCATCTGGACCTTTCTTGATGTCACAAGGAATGTAGACTCCATAGTAAGTGGTAGGGGGCTCTGTAGAAATAGGACTCTCTAGCGCACTCGTTTTTTTCGCGAGCGAGTCAAACCTCAACAGTCTGCTGAATAAACCCATCGCCCCATCTTTCTTCTCGCTGGGGGATATATAAATCTCCTCTTTCATAGTTTCCCCTACAGCCTTGTTCCCCCCAGGTATAGCTATAGCCTTCGACATATCAGCCTTGGACTGAAAATAGTAAACAAAATAGAATGTTTTGTGACGCAAAAGTTTATTTTTACAGCTCGCCCTACAATAACCTCGCGTAACTTACCGCAAAAAAGTCAGCATGTCATAAAAACATAGTTTAGTACTTTCCTATTGTGTGTAGGAAGCTATTTTAACAAATTAAATGTAAAGAAATACGGGCGTAAATTCGGATGTTTTGAGTTTGTAACAGAAATTGAAATGCGTTGGTCGAACGATGGATGACGTTTTGACAGTGACGGTTAGGCATTTAAAAAAAATATTATGTTGTCTATGACCTATTGTAAGAAAATCGGATACACGCTCCGAGACCCTCCAGCAAAGATTTTGGAAAAGCGCAGCGTTTTTCTTACGTCAATGCCCTCCAGAGATTGCTCCAGCAGAGAGCAAAAAGTCGCAGAAATGGCAAAACAAAGAAATAGTAGCCCTTGGAGCAAGCAGTAGCCAAATAGTACCTACTCATCTAGTACCTGGTAGCCAATCATAGAAATATGAGCTTAGCATATTTTTTTAAAAACCAAGGAAAGGAGCTCAGAGTAAAAACTATAGAGTCCGCTAGTGAAGTGTAAAGCGTCTCACTGTCGCCCATTCTAGTCGGTCAAAAACTCAGTTTAGTTTTACAAAAATCAAGATATCTTTAAAAATCTAATGTTTTAGTATAAACTTTGTTTGCGAAAGTGAAAATATATAGTTTTTTACAGGTGAATTGATAATTGATACTAAGAACGGAAGTGTAAATAATCCGTAATAGCCATTTTATGCATGATTTTTTAACACCGTTTTTTTCCTGAATGGTAAGTGTTTTCACCAGAAAAACTGTGGTAGTAGCATTTATTAGTCCCATGACACATATTTCTCAGAGACAAAGATAAAAAATTTACGTATTTTGGATTTGAAAAAAATCCATACATTTTAGTATGGAGGTCCCTCGCAAGAAAGTGCTACGCTTATTATAATCTGGCTCCCTCCTTAAGTAGCAAGAGCTGCTACTAAAACAAAATTGTTACTTTTTTTTTTATTTGGTCACGTCACGAAATCAACCCATATTTGGGGAGATTTCTGCCAGTGTCGTGTTGTAGGGCGAACGCTGCGTCAGGCGTATTTACGTCGCGTATCTACGCGTGCGTAGCAAATTCAGAAAAAAACAAGAGCACCGCTAGCTAGGGCGCGGCGTACGACTACGCGCTGCGTATTAGAAATACGGAGCGGAACTACGCAGCCGGTGTGAAGTTAGCAGAAAAAGTTAGACGAATTTGATAACCCGACCAAATTGAGGAGGTCAATTTTCAAAAATGCGAAAACTGCCTTAATTGGGCTCAAATCAAGTAGCAAATGAGTAAGTATGATAAAACAAACAAAAATCTAGCGCTGAAACCTAAAAAAGAGTCATGAAATGCATTTAAACGACATTCTGTCAATATGAACACGAGAAAGTTCGATGACCGATAGCTTGCCTTCTGGGTCACATCTGGAGGTCAAACTCATATCAAATAAAAGCCTATTTTATAGAATTTCTAATTGTATGCAACACAATAGGTCAACTATTTAAATTTTATAGAAATTAAATGTTTTTTAGGGACCAACAAGCATTTCTATCACATGAAATTTCAATGAGCCATATCCTCGCTTCCTGAACACCTTCATTTATTGCTAATATGTCAAATTAAAGGTAATTTAATAAGCTTTCTAACGATATACAATAAGTTGGGTTTGATTTGGTAAGGCTAGTTGAAAAATGGGATTTTGTTGGACCACTAATCAAAATCCTACATTGAACTTTGCACGAACTAAATCCTAGTTTCTAGAATACCTTTGGTCGTCGCTGTGGTATTGAATGAAAGGTAATTTAATAGGCTTTCGAACAATATACAATTTGTTGGTTTTGATTCGGTCAGGCTAGTTGAAAAATGGAATTTTGTTAGACCACTAATCAAAATCCTACAGTGAACTTTGCACGAACCAAATCCTAGTTTCTAGAAGACCTTTGGTCATTGCTGTGGCATTAAATGAAAGGTTATTTAATAGGCTTTTGAACAATATACAATTTTTTGGGTTTGATTCGGTCAGGCTAGTTGAAAAATGGAATTTTGTTAGACCGCTTATCAAAATCCTACAGTGAACTTTGCACGAACCAAATCCTAGTTTCTAGAAGACCTTTGGTCGTCGCTGTGGTATTAAATGAAAGGTTATTTAATAGGCTTTCGAACAATATACAATTTGTTGGGTTTGATTCGGTCAGGCTAGTTGAAAAATGGAATTTCGTTAGACCGCTTATCAAAATCCTACAGTGAACTTTGCACGAACCAAATCCTAGTTTCTAGAAGACCTTTGGTCGTCGCTGTGGTATTGAATGAAAGGTAATTTAATAGGCTTTCAAACAATATACAATTTGTTGGGTTTGATTCGGTCAGGCTAGTTGAAAAATGGAATTTTGTTAGACCACTTATCAAAATCCTACAGTGAACTTTGCACGAACCAAATCCTAGTTTCTAGAAGACCTTTGGTCGTCGCTGTGGTATTGAATGAAAGGTAATTTAATAGGCTTTCGAACAATATACAATTTGTTGGGTTTGATTTGGTCAGGCTAGTTGAAAAATGGAATTTTGTTAGACCGCTTATCAAAATCCTACAGTGAACTTTGCACGAACCAAATCCTAGTTTCTAGAAGACCTTTGGTCGTCGCTGTGGTATTGAATGAAAGGTAATTTAATAGGCTTTCGAACAATATACAATTTGTTGGGTTTGATTCGGTCAGGCTAGTTGAAAAATGGAATTTTGTTGGACCGCTTATCAAAATCCTACAGTGAACTTTGCACGAACCAAATCCTAGTTTCTAGAAGACCTTTGAACGTCGCTGTGGTATTAAATGAAAGGTTATTTAATAGGCTTTCGAACAATATACAATTTGTTGGGTTTGATTCGGTCAGGCTAGTTGAAAAATGGAATTTTGTTAGACCGCTTATCAAAATCCTACAGTGAACTTTGCACGAACCAAATCCTAGTTTCTAGAAGACCTTTGGTCGTCGCTGTGGTATTGAATGAAAGGTAATTTAATAGGCTTTCAAACAGTATACAATTTGTTGGGTTTGATTCGGTCAGGCTAGTTGAAAAATGGAATTTTGTTAGACCACTTATCAAAATCCTACAGTGAACTTTGCACGAACCAAATCCTAGTTTCTAGAAGACCTTTGGTCGTCGCTGTGGTACTGAATGAAAGGTAATTTAATAGGCTTTCGAACAATATACAATTTGTTGGGTTTGATTCGGTCAGGCTAGTTGAAAAATGGAATTTTGTTAGACCGCTTATCAAAATCCTACAGTGAACTTTGCACGAACCAAATCCTAGTTTCTAGAAGACCTTTTGAAATAAAGATGAAAATATTTACTATAGTTTCCATTCAAGCAAACAATAACAATAACAATGAACTGACATTGAAATATCAAAGACACACGCCGCTCTATGTTGAGATATAAAGGAGGTTGAGGTAAAGAAGTCACGTTATAACATTCGTCCCTCCTCTGAGTTCCAATGCGTACTACATCTCATCAATGAGACGCCGAGGTGGTCGCGTGATTCTGCCGCTCCGTCTAGGTTGAAACGATTGTGTTTGCTCAGCACGGCCAAAAGATGGTGAAAGATTGGTGCTGTTAATGTCATCGCTCTGAGTCGTAAATGGAGTCACGTTTCTGCTGGCAGTGCTAGTGGTTGTTGATTGTAATTCAGCGAATCCACCCACCGGCGAAGAAGAGGTTGATGGTATCACATGTTCAGATAGTGCTTCGTGATACGGCGTAGGAATAGGGCGTCGATCTGACATGAGGGATGTCCAAGGTTCCGGAGATGGAAGAGGTGGTTTTTGTGTTTTACCCCTTTGTGAACATGGCCCTTGTGGAGTTGCAGTTTGTGTGGATGTGGAAGTAGGCGGAGGGGGTTCTTCTGCAACCCGTGGCCTGAGTTGATCAGCATGACGTCTCTTTATTGTTCCATCTGGAGTGGTAATCTGATAGGAATACAGGTTTGACCTTTGCGTGATCAAGGCGGGTTCCCAACGACTGTCATTCTTGGTGCGAACATAAACATTTTGCCCGGGGGTGAAAATGGGTGCTGCTGCTTCCGCATTTATACTGGATCGTGTTTGTTTTAAACGTAGTTGTCTTTTGACGTCAGGTCGAATATTGTCTAAGACGCACGTAAGCTGACGTCCAAACATCATTTGTGCCGGTGATCTCCCTGTGGTGCTGTGCGGGGTATTGCGGTAAGTGAAAAGAAAATTTAATAAGCGTTTTTCTAGATTCTGGTGATCTGAACTGCTGGCACGCATCCTGGTCTTAAATGTCCGTACCAATCGTTCAGCGAGGCCGTTAGTACGAGGGTGGTAAGGTGAAGATGTCACATGAAGAATTCCTTGTTTTGTACAGTACATTTTAAATTCATGCGAAGTGAACTGCGGACCATTATCTGAAACTATTATCTGCGGCAGACCAAATGTTGAGAAAATCATATCAAGGGTGTCGCAAAGTTTTGTTGTAGTAAGTTTAGTTATTGGCCGTATCTCAATCCACTTTGAGAGGGCATCGCATAGAATGAGCCAGTATTTCCCTTCAAATGGTCCAGCAAAGTCGAGATGGATGCGTTCCCAAACCCGATCTGGAATGGACCAACTAAAAACGGGTAGTTCTACATTGTGGGGCCTATTCTCTTGGCAAGTCTTACATCGTTTTACAAATATATCAATGTCTTCTTCTAAAGATGGCCACCAGACGTAAAAACGTGCCAATGCCCGCATTGCTGATGTTCCCGGGTGGCCAGAATGAAGATATTGTAAGACGGGTAGACGAAGAGATTTAGGTACAACGATTCTTCCTTCCCACATAATGATCTTGCCTTCCAGTGAAAGTTCGTAGCGTTTGCGATAGAAAGGTCTTATATCCGATTCCATGCTATGTTCATTCCACCCACTTTGTAGCTGTCGGTAAACCTGTTTAAGTAGGGGGTCATTCTGGGTGGCAGTTTTCAGGTTCTCTTCATTAAGTGCAAGGTCATGAAGTTTCTCGTCTTTTGTTGAGACCTCTATTTTGTGGACTGCTATTTCGGGGGCTGAGGGTTTCTCCTTTAAGTTGGGCATTCTAGAACAGAAGTCAGCCATGATGTTGAGTTCCCCTTTTCGAAAGACAATGTCAAAATTGTATGCGCCAATAAGCAGAGCCCATCTGACCAGTCGATTATTTGCGATCTTCGGTAAATTGCGGTTGGGTCCCAAGAGATGTAATAAAGGCTTGTGATCTGTAACCAGAGTGAATTTCGTTCCACGGAGGTATTGGTCAAATTTCTGAATACCAAAGAAGATGGCCAAAGCTTCCCGATCTATCACCGAGTATTTAGATTCAGCTGGGGAAAGTTTGCGTGAGGCAAAAGCTATTGGTTGATCATGTTTGTTCAGCATATGGAATAATACTGCGCCAACGCCTTTTTCAGAGGCGTCACAGGCTAAAAATAGAGACCGCTTCTCATTCAACGCAATTAGTGGTTTGGACTTGATTATTAGACGTTTTGTGTTTTCAAATGCTGTATTTTCTTTTTCTGTCCATTGCCATTTCTTGTGTTTTGCAGTCAGCGCATGCAAGTCAGCGCAAACGCTGTGTAGATGAGGAGTAAAACGTTCATAGAAGTTAACAAGTCCCAAAAATGATCGAAGTTCTTTAACGTCTTTTGGAGGTGGTGCGTTTGTGATGGCTTCTATTTTAGATTTTGCTGGGCGTACGCCATTTTTGTCAATTATGTGTCCGAGATATTCAATTTCTGGTTGTAGGAATACGCATTTTTTTAAGTTGACTTTAAGTCCAGCCTCAGCCAGTTTGTCGAAAACACGAGCAAGTGTTTGAGTGTGTTCGGCATCGTCTTTCCCTGTAATGGCTATATCATCAAAATATACTGCAACTTGTGGTATATCGTTAAGCAAACCTTCAAGAAAGCGTTGAAAAATCGACGGGGCTGTTGTGATTCCAAAGGGCATTCGGTTATATTGGAAATAACCTTTGTGAGTTGTAATAGTTGTATATTTTTTAGATTCCGGGGCAATTTCGAATTGAAGGTATGCATCCTTGAGGTCAAGTTTTGTAAATTTATCGCCATGAGCAAGGCGTTGTCGAAGTTGGTCGAAGACTGGTACTGGGTGTGCATGTGCGATCAATACAGGGTTAATGGTGGTTCTGTAGTCACCACATATGCGTACTTGACCATTCTTTTTGAGAGCGTTGACTGTTGGGGTTGCCCATTCAACTGGAGTTATGTTTGGGTCTATTGGTGAAATAATCCCTTCTGCTACAAGGCGATCCAATTCGTGTTCTATGTTCTTTCTTAGACTAAATTTGATGGGTCTGGGAGGTAGGTGTTTGGGTTCAGCTCCTGGCTTGATATGTATATTAACCTGGTAGTTTTTAACTTTTCCTAGTTTATCATCAAAAAGCTTAGCGTGTTTGTCCAGTACTTGTTTGAGTGTGATGTTAGAATTGTTTTTGATTGAGTAGACAGCAGCTGGAAAAGGCATGTTGAAAGCTTCACTCCACATCAGCCCAAAAAGCATTGGTTCTGCTTCTTTGAGTACAACCAGTGGTAAAGTTCTTCGGTTACCTTTCAATTGAACTACGACTTCTGTGAGGCCGCTGGGTTTCAAATCGTAGTTACAGTATGCTTTTAGTTTCGGGCCTTTACGTAAAGGCGGTTTGCCAATCTTTTCCCAAAAATCCGTGTTAATAATAGAATAGATTGAACCTGGGTCCCAGTCCATAGTGCACTTGTAGCCGTTGATATGTACGTCGATTTTCTTGCAACGAGTTGTTCCGTTAATTTTGTATACCGGGTTCCGGTCATTACCTCTTCCATTTCCTGTGGAAGATTCTTCGTCATCTGAATCGCTGCAATACGTAGGGGTGGAGCTTGATGTTGTGTGTGTGAATACAGGCTGTCTGATTCGGTTCACTTTATTCCTATATTGTTGTTGGAAACGTCGCTCGTTGGGTATTTGACTTAAGAATGCATGTCCAGTTTTTATGCAGCAGTCTTCAAAATGTCCTTCTTGTCCACATGCGTTGCATGTTTGATTCTTAGCAGGACAATCTTGATATCGATGTCTGTTATGGCTTCCACATCGCCGGCATTGATTCTGTTTAAGTTTACGTGGTGTGAGTTTCGGAACTGTGGTGTTTGGTCGTCTAGGTTTGGTTTTGATCCTTTTAATGTCGTCAGTAGGTGTTGTGTCAAGTTCTGCAAGTTCTCGTGCTGTACATAAGGCGAATAATTGTATAAAGGTTACTTCCTTTTTGTTTTCGTCCAATAGATCGGGCCATTTTTGTCGGAGATCAACTTCTAGTGTGGTGTGATTAAGGCCCGTAGCGAAACGATCACGAAGTTGTAGTTCCAAGATTTCACCTTTGTATGCACATTCTCTACTTAGTTCTTTGAGTCTGTTGGCATAGTGTTCCATTGTCTCACCTGTAGTCCTGGTGCAGTTCCAAAAGTCTATTATGGCTTTAAATCTAGTCTTTCTCGTCCTGTGAAGATCAAGTAGTTTAGCTTTTACTTCCTCATAAGTTTTGTTCTCAAATTCTGGGTTTAAAGCTACTTTTAAATCGTGAAACGTCTCTGGAGTAAGGCATGCAATCAGAAGGTCTTTCTTTATGTTTTCACAGTCGCCCCAGATTCGACACTTGGCTTCAAAATAGTCTATAAAATTTTCCACTGTCGTGTTCGCAGGGTCGAACTTATCACCCTTGAATTGGTTTGCAATGTTGTGCTTACGTGCTGTAGCTCCATCCTGTTGGGTTGTTGTTGCTTGGTCGTCGTTTGTTCGATGTGACGTATTTGTTTGTTGCGCTACTAGCAACTGAAGTAGTTGTGTAATTTGTTGTTGTGTATTTTGTTGAATTCTTATGAGTTGTTCGAATTGAGCATCGTTCATTTTTTTATATCGTCGCCAGTGAAATAAAGATGAAAATATTTACTATAGTTTCCATTCAAGCAAACAATAACAATGAACTGACATTGAAATATCAAAGACACACGCCGCTCTATGTTGAGATATAAAGGAGGTTGAGGTAAAGAAGTCACGTTATAACACCTTTGGTCCTCGCTGTGGTATTGAATGAAAGGTAATTAAATAGGCTTTCAAACAATATACAATTTGTTGGGTTTGATTCGGTCAGGCTAGTTGAAAAATGGAATTTTGTTGGACCGCTTATCAAAATCCTACAGTGAACTTTGCACGAACCAAATCCTAGTTTCTAGAAGACCTTTGGTCGTCGCTGTGGTATTAAATGAAAGGATATTTAATAGGCTTTCGAACAATATACAATTTGTTGGGTTTGATTCGGTCAGGCTAGTTGAAAAATGGAATTTTGTTAGACCGCTTATCAAAATCCTACAGTGAAATTTGCACGAACCAAATCCTAGTTTCTAGAAGACCTTTGGTCGTCGCTGTGGTATTGAATGAAAGGTAATTTAATAGGCTTTCGAACAATACACAATTAGTTGGGTTTGATTCGGTCAGGCTAGTTGAAAAATGGAATTTTGTTAGACCGCTTATCAAAATCCTACAGTGAACTTTGCACGAACCAAATCATAGTTTCTAGAAGACCTTTGGTCGTCGCTGTGGTATTGAATGAAAGGTAATTTAATAGGCTTTCGAACAATATACAATTTGTTGGGTTTGATTTGGTCAGGCTAGTTGAAAAATGGAATTTTGTTAGACCGCTTATCAAAATCCTACAGTGAACTTTGCACGAACCAAATCCTAGTTTCTAGAAGACCTTTGGTCGTCGCTGTGGTATTGAATGAAAGGTAATTTAATAGGCTTTCGAACAATATACAATTTGTTGGTTTTGATTCGGTCAGGCTAGTTGAACAATGGAATTTTGTTAGACCACTTATCAAAATCCTACAGTGAACTTTGCACGAACCAAATCCTAGTTTCTAGAAGACCTTTGGTCCTCGCTGTGGTATTGAATGAAAGGTAATTAAATAGGCTTTCGAACAATATACAATTTGTTGGGTTTGATTCGGTCAGGCTAGTTGAAAAATGGAATTTTGTTGGACCGCTTATCAAAATCCTACAGTGAACTTTGCACGAACCAAATCCTAGTTTCTAGAAGACCTTTGGTCGTCGCTGTGGTATTGAATGAAAGGTAATTTAATAGGCTTTCGAACAATATACAATTTGTTGGTTTTGATTCGGTCAGGCTAGTTGAACAATGGAATTTTGTTAGACCACTTATCAAAATCCTACAGTGAACTTTGCACGAACCAAATCCTAGTTTCTAGAAGACCTTTGGTCATCGCTGTGGCATTGAATGAAAGGTAATTTAATAGGCTTTCGAACAATACACAATTTGTTGGGTTTGATTCGGTCAGGCTAGTTGAAAAATGGAATTTTGTTAGACCGCTTATCAAAATCCTACAGTGAACTTTGCACGAACCAAATCCTAGTTTCTAGAAGACCTTTGGTCGTCGCTGTGGTATTGAATGAAAGGTAATTTAATAGGCTTTCAAACAATATACAATTTGTTGGGTTTGATTCGGTCAGGCTAGTTGAAAAATGGAATTTTGTTAGACCACTTATCAAAATCCTACAGTGAACTTTGCACGAACCAAATCCTAGTTTCTAGAAGACCTTTGGTCGTCGCTGTGGTATTAAATGAAAGGTTATTTAATAGGCTTTCGAACAATATACAATTTGTTGGGTTTGATTCGGTCAGGCTAGTTGAAAAATGGAATTTTGTTAGACCGCTTATCAAAATCCTACAGTGAACTTTGCACGAACCAAATCCTAGTTTCTAGAAGACCTTTGGTCGTCGCTGTGGTATTGAATGAAAGGTAATTTAATAGGCTTTCGAACAATATACAATTTGTTGGGTTTGATTCGGTCAGGCTAGTTGAAAAATGGAATTTTGTTAGACCGCTTATCAAAATCCTACAGTGAACTTTGCACAAACCAAATCCTAGTTTCTAGAAGACCTTTGGTCGTCGCTGTGGTATTGAATGAAAGGTAATTTAATAGGCTTTCAAACAATATACAATTTGTTGGGTTTGATTCGGTCAGGCTAGTTGAAAAATGGAATTTTGTTAGACCACTTATCAAAATCCTACAGTGAACTTTGCACGAACCAAATCCTAGTTCCTAGAAGACCTTTGGTCCTCGCTGTGGTATTGAATGAAAGGTAATTAAATAGGCTTTCGAACAATATACAATTTGTTGGGTTTGATTCGGTCAGGCTAGTTGAAAAATGGAATTTTGTTGGACCGCTTATCAAAATCCTACAGTGAACTTTGCACGAACCAAATCCTAGTTTCTAGAAGACCTTTGGTCGTCGCTGTGGTATTGAATGAAAGGTAATTTAATAGGCTTTCGAACAATATACAATTTGTTGGTTTTGATTCGGTCAGGCTAGTTGAACAATGGAATTTTGTTAGACCACTTATCAAAATCCTACAGTGAACTTTGCACGAACCAAATCCTAGTTTCTAGAAGACCTTTGGTCATCGCTGTGGCATTGAATGAAAGGTAATTTAATAGGCTTTCGAACAATACACAATTTGTTGGGTTTGATTCGGTCAGGCTAGTTGAAAAATGGAATTTTGTTAGACCGCTTATCAAAATCCTACAGTGAACTTTGCACGAACCAAATCCTAGTTTCTAGAAGACCTTTGGTCGTCGCTGTGGTATTGAATGAAAGGTAATTTAATAGCCTTTCAAACAATATACAATTTGTTGGGTTTGATTCGGTCAGGCTAGTTGAAAAATGGAATTTTGTTAGACCACTTATCAAAATCCTACAGTGAACTTTGCACGAACCAAATCCTAGTTTCTAGAAGACCTTTGGTCGTCGCTGTGGTATTGAATGAAAGGTAATTTAATAGGCTTTCGAACAATATACAATTTGTTGGGTTTGATTCGGTCAGGCTAGTTGAAAAATGGATTGGACCGCTTATCAAAATCCTACAGTGAACTTTGCACGAACCAAATCCTAGTTTCTAGAAGACCTTTGGTCGTCGCTGTGGTATTAAATGAAAGGTTATTTAATAGGCTTTCGAACAATATACAATTTGTTGGGTTTGATTCGGTCAGGCTAGTTGAAAAATGGAATTTTGTTAGACCGCTTATCAAAATCCTACAGTGAACTTTGCACGAACCAAATCCTAGTTTCTAGAAGACCTTTGGTCGTTGCTGTGGTATTGAATGAAAGGTAATTTAATAGGCTTTCAAACAATATACAATTTGTTGGGTTTGATTCGGTCAGGCTAGTTGAAAAATGGAATTTTGTTAGACCACTTATCAAAATCCTACAGTGAACTTTGCACGAACCAAATCCTAGTTTCTAGAAGACCTTTGGTCATCGCTGTGGTATTGAATGAAAGGTAATTTAATAGGCTTTCGAACAATATACAATTTGTTGGGTTTGATTTGGTCATGCTAGTTGAAAAATGGAATTTTGTTAGACCGCTTATCAAAATCCTACAGTGAACTTTGCACGAACCAAATCCTAGTTTCTAGAAGACCTTTGGTCGTCGCTGTGGTATTGAATGAAAGGTAATTTAATAGGCTTTCGAACAATATACAATTTGTTGGTTTTGATTCGGTCAGGCTAGTTGAACAATGGAATTTTGTTAGACCACTTATCAAAATCCTACAGTGAACTTTGCACGAACCAAATCCTAGTTTCTAGAAGACCTTTGGTCCTCGCTGTGGTATTGAATGAAAGGTAATTAAATAGGCTTTCGAACAATATACAATTTGTTGGGTTTGATTCGGTCAGGCTAGTTGAAAAATGGAATTTTGTTGGACCGCTTATCAAAATCCTACAGTGAACTTTGCACGAACCAAATCCTAGTTTCTAGAAGACCTTTGGTCGTCGCTGTGGTATTGAATGAAAGGTAATTTAATAGGCTTTCGAACAATATACAATTTGTTGGTTTTGATTCGGTCAGGCTAGTTGAACAATGGAATTTTGTTAGACCACTTATCAAAATCCTACAGTGAACTTTGCACGAACCAAATCCTAGTTTCTAGAAGACCTTTGGTCGTCGCTGTGGTATTGAATGAAAGGTAATTTAATAGGCTTTCGAACAATATACAATTTGTTGGGTTTGATTCGGTCAGGCTAGTTGAAAAATGGATTGGACCGCTTATCAAAATCCTACAGTGAACTTTGCACGAACCAAATCCTAGTTTCTAGAAGACCTTTGGTCGTCGCTGTGGTATTAAATGAAAGGTTATTTAATAGGCTTTCGAACAATATACAATTTGTTGGGTTTGATTCGGTCAGGCTAGTTGAAAAATGGAATTTTGTTAGACCGCTTATCAAAATCCTACAGTGAACTTTGCACGAACCAAATCCTAGTTTCTAGAAGACCTTTGGTCGTTGCTGTGGTATTGAATGAAAGGTAATTTAATAGGCTTTCAAACAATATACAATTTGTTGGGTTTGATTCGGTCAGGCTAGTTGAAAAATGGAATTTTGTTAGACCACTTATCAAAATCCTACAGTGAACTTTGCACGAACCAAATCCTAGTTTCTAGAAGACCTTTGGTCGTCGCTGTGGTACTGAATGAAAGGTAATTTAATAGGCTTTCGAACAATATACAATTTGTTGGGTTTGATTCGGTCAGGCTAGTTGAAAAATGGAATTTTGTTAGACCGCTTATCAAAATCCTACAGTGAACTTTGCACGAACCAAATCCTAGTTTCTAGAAGACCTTTGGTCCTCGCTGTGGTATTGAATGAAAGGTAATTAAATAGGCTTTCGAACAATATACAATTTGTTGGGTTTGATTCGGTCAGGCTAGTTGAAAAATGGAATTTTGTTGGACCGCTTATCAAAATCCTACAGTGAACTTTGCACGAACCAAATCCTAGTTTCTAGAAGACCTTTGGTCGTCGCTGTGGTATTAAATGAAAGGTTATTTAATAGGCTTTCGAACAATATACAATTTGTTGGGTTTGATTCGGTCAGGCTAGTTGAAAAATGGAATTTTGTTAGACCGCTTATCAAAATCCTACAGTGAACTTTGCACGAACCAAATCCTAGTTTCTAGAAGACCTTTGGTCATCGCTGTGGCATTGAATGAAAGGTAATTTAATAGGCTTTCGAACAATACACAATTTGTTGGGTTTGATTCGGTCAGGCTAGTTGAAAAATGGAATTTTGTTAGACCGCTTATCAAAATCCTACAGTGAACTTTGCACGAACCAAATCCTAGTTTCTAGAAGACCTTTGGTCGTCGCTGTGGTATTGAATGAAAGGTAATTTAATAGGCTTTCAAACAATATACAATTTGTTGGGTTTGATTCGGTCAGGCTAGTTGAAAAATGGAATTTTGTTAGACCACTTATCAAAATCCTACAGTGAACTTTGCACGAACCAAATCCTAGTTTCTAGAAGACCTTTGGTCGTCGCTGTGGTATTGAATGAAAGGTAATTTAATAGGCTTTCGAACAATATACAATTTGTTGGGTTTGATTCGGTCAGGCTAGTTGAAAAATGGATTGGACCGCTTATCAAAATCCTACAGTGAACTTTGCACGAACCAAATCCTAGTTTCTAGAAGACCTTTGGTCGTCGCTGTGGTATTGAATGAAAGGTAATTTAATAGGCTTTCAAACAATATACAATTTGTTGGGTTTGATTCGGTCAGGCTAGTTGAAAAATGGAATTTTGTTGGACCGCTTATCAAAATCCTACAGTGAACTTTGCACGAACCAAATCCTAGTTTCTAGAAGACCTTTGGTCGTCGCTGTGGTATTAAATGAAAGGTTATTTAATAGGCTTTCGAACAATATACAATTTGTTGGGTTTGATTCGGTCAGGCTAGTTGAAAAATGGAATTTTGTTAGACCGCTTATCAAAATCCTACAGTGAACTTTGCACGAACCAAATCCTAGTTTCTAGAAGACCTTTGGTCGTCGCTGTGGTATTGAATGAAAGGTAATTTAATAGGCTTTCAAACAATATACAATTTGTTGGGTTTGATTCGGTCAGGCTAGTTGAAAAATGGAATTTTGTTGGACCGCTTATCAAAATCCTACAGTGAACTTTGCACGAACCAAATCCTAGTTTCTAGAAGACCTTTGGTCGTCGCTGTGGTATTAAATGAAAGGTAATTTAATAGGCTTACGAACAATATACAATTTGTTGGGTTTGATTCGGTCAGGCTAGTTGAAAAATGGAATTTTGTTAGACCGCTTATCAAAATCCTACAGTGAACTTTGCACGAACCAAATCCTAGTTTCTAGAATACCTTTGGTCGTCGCTGTGGTATTGAACGAAAGGTAATTTAGTAGGCTTTTTAACAATATACAGTTTATTCGGTTTTATCCGGTAGGGCTAGTTCAAACTTGGGATTTTGTTTGACCTTTATGAAAAATCCTACTGTGAACTTTGCATGACGTTTACCCTATGTTCCAGAATACCTTTGGTCATCGCTGTAGTACTGAAAGGAAGGTAATTTAATAGGCTTTCTAACGATATACAATTTATTGGGTTTGATTTGGTAAGGCTAGTTGAAAAATGGGACTTTGTTAGACCGCTAATCAAAATCCTACATTGAACTTTGCACGAACTAAATACTAGTTTCTAGAATACCTTTGGTAGTGGCTGTGGTATTGAATAAAAGGTAATTTAATAGGCTCTCTAACAATATACAATTTATTTGGTTTAATCCGGTAGGGCTAGTTGAAAAACGTGATTTTGTTGGACCCCTTATCAAAATCCTAGTGTGAACTTTGCACGACCCAAATCCTTGCTTCTAGAAAAACTTTGGTTTTGGTTGTGGTGTTTAACGAAAGGTAATTTAACAAGCTTTCTAACGATGTACAATTTATCTGGTTTGATACAGTCAGACTGGAAGAATTTTTTTTTTTTAATTACCACCTATCATCAGGTACATCTAAATTTTCACTGCACCATATCTTCGGTTTCTTAAGACCTTGCACTATAAAAGTTTTATCTATTGAAAGGTATTTTCATAGGCTTTCTAAAAATATACAACTCATCGGGTTTGATATAGTAAGACTGATAGATAAATATTTTGTTATTGTCAGTAATTTTTTACTGTAACACTACAATACTATTCGACAATAGATGGCGCACTCAGATTCTGAAACGCGCTATCGACTTGTTAAGTGGATTTCATAAGTAGACTGGAATAGTTTAATTGTTCTACTCGCCGCCAGATAGAGCTTTACGATTAAAATAAAATTAAGCTTCGTTGTTGAAAGTTGTACCTAATTAGTCCACTCGCTTAACGTCTTATATCGCCGAATTGCACCTATTTTTTTTTAGGTACTAGTTAGGTACATAGCTCTCAATTTTTGATAGGAAGGAAAGGAGCCAATTCTTGAACTGTCTATGGAATTTTTTTGAAATTCAAGAATTGGCTCCTATCAAAATGTAATTAACTAGTACCTGGAAAAATGTTTATGAAATTGTAAGGCGTATCGACCGCACTAAATAAGTTTTTATTGTTATAATTCACCTTGTGGTGGCGTTGTAAAGCTTAGTGCAATAATAAACATATCTTTGGGCTATGATGTTGAGTTAATGTGACTTGAAAGGCAAAATAAAAGAAAAGAAATAAAGTATCGATTTATTATAATATCATTAGTCGTATTTACAAATAAAATTTTGCTTAGGATCTTAAAAACTTAACTTTGAGAATCTGCCCATGAAACTGAAAATCTTTGGTGGAAAAAGATTACGCGGCTACCCGCAGTCCACTAGCGTCCCCATCAGTTAAAAAAATATTACTCGCTAAATATTAAACTTATAAAAAATTTGGAAAGACAGATTAAAGTAAACTAACTTGAATCTGTCTGTATTACTTAGTTACTTATAATTGTAGTTTTTTTTAGCTAATACAAGCGTGTAGTTAAATATGTATAAACAGTTTTGTTAAAATAAGGGGAGCCTTGTCTGCCAACAAACTATTCTATAGTTTGGCGGAACTTGCTTGAAAACGTTAAACTGTTTTTGATTGTGAAATAAACTATTTTTTTTAAAGGTACCTTTGTTTATTTTGAACTTATCAACTGTGTAAATTCAAACAGTCCACTAGCGCCCCCATCAGTTAAAAAAATATAACTCGCTAAATACAAAACTTATCAAAAATCTGGAAGGTACCTTTGTTTATTTAGAAAAAATCAAAGACGAATAAAGTGTTCTTTGTCAGGATAGCGTTATTTTAAACTATTACAATAAGCTTTATGTTATCTAGTTTATTCAAAATCCTTTGAAAAAATCATTTATGTCTCCAATTCAAAGAAATTAATTAAATTCTGATGAGGGCGCTAGTGTGCGCACGATGCAGTCTTAAACTTACAAATTGTCCAGAGCTTGTCCTACCTGAAGTGACGCGCACCACCACCGCGCCGCCAATAGTTAGAGCGGGTAGAAGGGAGCATCAAGTTTCAGCTTGGAAAAAGTCTAAATGCCTAATCTTATAAACTACCAGGTAAATATCATGGAATGATTAGTAAAATATGAATAACTAGTGATGATATAAATAATGAAATGACTAGTGAATAAATGTGAATACTAAGAACTGAACACACAGATATTTTTTGGCATCTACAATGGCCGCTGCCGCCGCCGCCACAGCTATCATTGTTCTGAAAAGAAAATAACTTGTTTAAGGGGATTCCTGCAGTCAACTAGCGCGCCCATCAGTACAAAAAATATTGCTCGCTAAACACAAAATTTATCGAAAATCCGGAGAGACAGATTGAAGTAAAGGTAAGAGACAGATTGAAGTAAAGGTACTAGGTTTATTTAGAATGTAGTTGACTGTAGTTACAGATACTTCAAGCTGTTTTTGTATCTGTAACTACGGCAAAACTTTATTTTACAGAGTAAATAGGTTCTACATAAACAATGGTACCTTTACTTCAATCTGTCTTTCCGGATTATCGATAAGTTTTGTATTTAGCGACTAATATTTTTTATACTGATGGGGAGCTAGTGGGCCGCAGGTAGCTCCTTAATAATAATAAACAATGTGTTAAGACTGCATCGCGCGCACACTAGCGCCCTCATCAGTATTTAATTAATTTCTTTGAATTGGAGACAACCATGAAAAATTAAAGACGAATAAAGTGTTCTTTGTTAGGATAGCGTCATTTTAAACTGTTACAATAAGCTTTATGTTATCTCGTTTATTCAAAATCCTTTGAAGAAATCATTTATGTCTCCAATTCAAAGAAATTTATTAAATTCTGATGAGGGCGCTAGTGTGCGCACGATGCAGTCTTAAGTAATAAATAGCGCAAAACCTCTTAAGTGGAAGCCCTGGAAATAAACCTGAACAACTTTTGATAATTCGCAAAAAAAAAAATCCCACTTCATACAAATCGATCAGCCGATCGAACCAATTTTCATGAAAAAGCGAATATATTTAGGCGAATCAGTTTATGTTCATAGCTAACACCCGAGAGGTTTTGCGCTATTTACTTAACACCCTGTAAATCTAACTGAGGGTTCTGTACAAACCTGAACGTATATAAGTAACTAAAATTTATATTTGAGTTGATTGAATGAAAGGTAAATTGCGGTTAACAATTTATGACATATTAAAAAAAACTAGTGGTACTGGCAAATAATAGTACCGACCCATCTCTACCTGTGGGTGTCGTAAGAGGCGATGTACTCAATGAAATCAAGAACACAGCTGGGGCACAACCTGAAAATCGACCACACTCATGCAAATATGAACGTCGCTCACCAATTCCTTACTAATCGAGTTGCTAGTGTATGAAACAAACTTTCCGACAATGTTGTTTCGGCTCCATCAGTGAACTCATTTAAAAACTTAAACATTTAGACTGTGTGTGAACTGTGCTTCTTATGAACAATAATAATAATGAAATGATAATAATCAATATTTAAACTAAATTATAATAATAAACAAAAAAAACAACACTGAAGGACTCATCAGCAAAATTGCTGCCTGTCCTATATCTAATAATAATAATTACTTTAAAAGAACATTAAAAGTACATGGGAGGCCCAATTTTTGCTAAAAAACAATTATAAATGAATGAATGAAAAAAATCCTTAAATTTTTTCAGTCCTTTAGTAAAATTTTAATTTGAAACATGTTCATCATGAAAAAGTGATAAAAAGAATAAAAAAAAAAACAAATAAACGAACATACAAGGTCATATTTTTATTGTACCTGACATCCGTTTGTCCACTAATTAGTGAGGTCAAAAGCAACAAATTTTCTTCTATGACTTTGCTAACAATGCACAAACTTCCTATTGGAATGTAAGTAACAAACATTTGTATGGAAACTTGTGTGCATTTTTAACAAGTCGTAGTAGATAGGAATTTCCATATTTTTCACAACCAAAATGTGCAATGTGCACAATCTAACCTTCAGAAATAGCATTTATGTTCTCCAAAGCAACAACTGCTAACTTGAAAGGCTGGAAGGCGATGAGCGTCACCAAGGAGTTGAATCGCTGCAGGTCCGTCACCGACTCCTCCACTTGCGGCAGAAACGCCGCTAACTCTTCGAACTCCGCCACTCGGAACAGGGCGAAGCCCGCGCTGTGTGTGATACATTAGACAACTTTCACTGCATTAAAACTCTAAATCTAAATAAGGATACGTCGAAGATGACTTACCATTTCTAAAGGATATTATTTGTTATTAATATCATATTCTGTTTTCTTTCTATAACAACACGTGTATATCATCTAAGTAGTCGGTGGTGTATTTGTTTGATTTCGCTTCTTCATCACCGCCCCGCACCGCCCGCAACGCAAATTTCGAGGTTAGTTTTAAGTCGCTCCTTTTCACAGTTTTGACGTGATGTCTTTTTACAGTTATGAAGTCATATTTAATGAGTAAGTATTTGTTGTTAAAATATTACATTATGAATTCATTTGACTTCTTGTAATTATTTCATCAATGACATTTATTTTATTAATTATGAAAAGATTTTTACTGCACATTTAAAGGCGTATTTGTATTTACGTATAACGAACCGCATAACTTCAAAATTTCCGAACGATAAATGCGCTTTGTTATTAAAGGGCCCCATACAAAGCCCTGCCTGCAGGGCCCTGCTTGCAGTGCCACTGCCAATCGTACTTTGTGTGGGCATGCAGGGCCGACAAAATAGCCGTTACATCGGCCCTGCAACACCACACACGGTACGATTGGCAGTGCGCACTGCAAGCAGGGCCACTGCCAATCGTACTTTGTGTGGGCATGCAGGGCCGACAAAATGGCCGTTACATCGGCCCTGCAACACCACACACGGTACGATTGGCAGTGCGCACTGCAAGCAGGGCCCTGCAGGCAGGGCTTTGTATGGGCCGTTTTAAGGGCCCCACACAAAGCCTGCCTGCAGGGCCCTGCTTGCAGTGCCACTGCCAATCGTACTTTGTGTGGGCATGCAGGGCCGACAAAATAGCCGTTACATCGGCCCTGCAAGACCACACACGGTACGATTGGCAGTGCGCACTGCAAGCAAGGCCCTGCAGGCAGGGCTTTGTATGGGCCGTTTAAGAGTACGCTATCATGGTAAATGTAAGATCATTGGGTAGAAATTACCCTGACAGCAGGATAGCGTTATATGACGTCCATCAGTGTGGTCGAGACAGACTGATGTCAAAGGGTAACAATTACCGTTTTGGAACTCACTCTTTATTTCGTCATAAAAAGTTGAAAAATCTCTTCTTTATGAGCCAACGGGAAAAAGATGTGTGGAGGCCTTGGAGGAGCTGTGGAGGGACATATTCGAACTATATCGAGATTTTCCGTGCCTCTGTAAGATTAACAACGAGCAATGCCATTACAAAGACATGCGGGCCCAAAAATATAAGACTTTTAATAAAGATGCTACATTGTCGGCTTTCAAGATTTTTTAAAGCTATTTTGAAAAAAATATTTTGATAAAACTATTTTAAAATTTTAATTTTTAAAAAGTTTTTTTTGTTATCATCGGGGTCTAACTCTCTCAGTAAATAAGCGTGACCCAACGTCTCTCGCAGTAGTAAGGTACATACACCATTGTTTTCTTTTCGTGTTCTTTCTGCCACAAGTACAGCTAACGCAATTTTTGGTGTTTTGTTAATGATGGAGCCATTTAGTATGGGTAATTGTATGGGAAAGAGCACTGGACACGTCTGAACGCAACAGCGCAACGCGCTCTTATGACTTGCAGGGCTTTGTGTGGCAACATCCTCTGCGGCAGTACTGCAAGCAGGGCCCTGCAGGCAGGGCTTTGTATGGGTCCTTTTATTGAAGTCGTGTCCGTCTTCCCAGCAAGCCCGTGCGAGATATAGCCAAGTGGCATACACCAAAATTTAGTGGAAATTGGTTCATTCCATCAGTAAAGTGTCAGATTCAGTGCATCAAAACTGACGACACTACGAGCTGAAAACTTTGGGTGGCTGTAGAGACGTCTCGTCAGCCAGCCCATTCTATACAGGAAAAACTACGAAGATTACATAAAAGCAAAATAGTTCCACATTTACTGCATGTCTAGTGCAATTGATTGTAAAAAAGCCGAATCGAAAATGTCCATATGGTAGGAGCACTTCATCAATAATTATGGGTGGCTGGAGAGACGTTTTCCCAGCCAGCCCAGGTGATATCTCGGAACATATAAATAAATAATAAATAAATAAATTTGTTTATTTTCTCCCACAAAAAGTTTCTACAAATATATTAAGATCAACTTAGACATTAAACTTACACTACTGTAAAGAACTTGTATTATGTGGGAGACAGGAGCTCAAACTAGGAAAACCCTGTGCTAAGAGACTCCTGGCTCCCTCACTCGGAAAATGAACCAAACTACAAAAATATGATAATTGTGCGATCTAGTATTAAGTTGATAACTGAACATTAAATTTATCAACTAAAATTTCAGCGACGTATTAAAAATAAAAAGGAAAATAAAATAAATTTAAACAAAATTTTGAAAACTTCAGATTAACAGTAAAAATAAATAAAAAGGCAACGCGCGTGTAGGTATGTGTGTATGTATGTGTGTGTGTGTGTGTGGTGTATGAAAAAAAGCTTTTGAGTACTTGCATAAACGGGAAAAGTAGGTAACTTATGACACAATAGTAGGTAGGAAGATAAAACAAAGCTTAATATTTACTACCTACTCGGAACAGTAGGAAGAAAATATTTCAAAATCCTAGCTCCACTAACTTTTGAGATATTTTTATTTTTTCATGGGCTTGCTGGGGAGACGTCTCGCCAGCAAGCCCATGCTGTAACTCAAAAAGTACTGCACGTAGAATGCTGAGCGATATACCAATAGAGAGTGCATATTTGATGCAATAAGCACCAAGAAAAGTGAGTCCCTAGGTCTTACGATTTCGGTGCTAGAAACGAAAATCATTTTCACGCCGAAAATTTTGAATGCATGCTGTGAAGTGCGACGTTGCCGTTCTGTGCAATTCTACATGTTGCTGTTAGAGCATTCAAAAATCAATCTTGTGTCCTTATAGTTAAGAGGTACTATAGACGCACGTGTAGATTATTTGTAATTTGAGAATAGTTCGGGAGACGGTGTACTTAGTAAAAGGCTGATTGGTTAACAAGAAGTTTTTATTTATTTGTGGACAACATGTCAAGAACGAAAGAGATAATATGTATTTTGGCTCACGTGAAGACTAACCTTTCATTGCGGGAAAATGATTTTTGTTTCTAGCATCGAAACCGTAAGACCTAGCGACTCACTTTTCTCGTTGCTTATTGCATCAAATATGCACTCTCTATTGGTATATCGCTCAGCATTCTACGTGCAGTACTTTTTGAGGTACAGTATGGGCTTGCTGGCGAGACGTCTTCCCAGCAAGCCCATGAAAAAATACAAATATCTCAAAAGTTAGTGGAGCTAGGATTTTGAAATATTTGCTTCCTACTGTTCCGAGTAGGTAGTAAATAGTAAGCTTTGTTTTATCTTCCTACCTACTATATGTTATGAGATATCACCTGGGCTGGCTGGGAAAACGTCTCTCCAGCCACCCATAATTATTGTTGAAGTGCTCCTACCATATGGACATTTTTTTTTATCGTCAATGGGCTTACTCTGACCTCGATCTAGTCTTGAAGACAGAGATGAGGTCGACGATGGAACGAGCTATTGCGATTCGGCTTTTTTACAATCAATTGCACTAGACATGCAGTAAATGTAGAACTATTTTGCTTTTATGTAATCTTCGTAGTTTTTCCTATATAGAATGGGCTGGCTGACGAGACGTCTCTACAGCCACCCAAAGTTTTCAGTTCGTTGTGTCGTCAGTTTTGATGCACTGAATCTGACACTTTACTGATGGAATGGAGCAATTTCCGGTGTATGCCACTTGGCCATATTTCGCACGGGCTTGCTGGGAAGACGGACACCTATGTGGGGTGGGGTTAGTATTATATAGTCTAAGTGCGACCTTAAGTGCGACACGTATAGTATATATATTTCTTCGACGGCAGCCGGCCGGCAGCGGCCAATGATCTTACATTTACCATGATAGCTTACTCTTAACAATTTGTACAGAGGCAAAACGAGCAGAGCAAGACAACATAGGCAATGTACTTCGTCCCTTTCTAATTATTGCCATACTAATGAAGTTTGCACAATTTCCGTGCAAAATGTTAACTTTTATATACAAAAATTTATATTTATACGTATTTTAAAATACTTATTAGAATAATTTTCAACGTGGAAAGTATAAACTTCTCTCTCAGTTTTCATTAAATATTGATAAATGCAGAAAATCATTTTCTTTTGATTTATCTGGATTAAAAACTCTTTGGTAAAATGATTTTTGACAAAGATTTTGCATGACATTTTGTTGATGTTGTCATGGCAACATAAACAAAATGTCATGCAAAATCTATTAGAAAGGGACAGCTTCCTCTCATCTTACGTCCTACTCTGCTCGCATAATTTTTGGAAGAGTCAGCGTTGCCAACCATGCGATAATTATCGTAATTATACGATAGTTGTAAGTCCTATACGATATAAAATAATAACAGAGTATCGCACGATAATTTCACTGTTTTATACGATAATTTATGAATATTACGATATTTTTGAGAACTTAATGTGAAGATTGTGAAGTGAACAATGTGAGCCTCAAAGCATTCAAAGACTAGATATTCAATCAAAACATAGTCTATGGCCCTAATGGAGATTGAACAACGTTTACGCTGCAACTTCATAACAAACAATCACCAGAGTAGCGTGAGTGGTTTTAGGGCTCGTGAGCGCGATTTGGAACGCGGCCTTTGCCTTGTTTTGTTTCAAAAAGTATGTCTCTTAATTTTTACATACTTTAAACAATAGGTAATTCTTTAGATAAACCTTACTTTTTTATAAATTACATGAATAAATGTATGCGATAAAAATACGATAATTTTGTGTGTGATTTGGGATAATTTTGGATTTTCACATTGGCAACACTGGGAAGAGTGCAATCTGCCCTGCCTGCAGGGCACTGCAAGCAGGGTCCTGCAGGCAGGGCTTTGTGTGGGGCCCTTAAAAGCGCCACGCGCGAAGTACTAAATCTATGGCAGAAAAAAGCGCGGGAAACGTTGCCTTTGGCATACGGGTTTTTAAAGCTTTTTCTTAAAATATTTAATTTGTGGTAAAGGAAAGGAGATTTAGGTGTATAAATAGGTGTTTTGTGTTCTATTGTATGTATTTTATATAATATCCACTTTGTTTGTTTGTGTAGAGTGTAAATATTTGAGAATTATATATAGGTAAGTTTTTTCATTTTTGTCGCGGGATATGGAGCCTCCGGGTGACCCCGGAGGAACCGACCCGGGGGGAACAGGCTCGCCGGAGCTTGGCCCTTCGGTTGGTTATAATGTAACTATTACGGTCGACTCGAGTATGGATACGGATGGGTCAGTAAATGAACGTTCTTCAGCAGGTCGAAAACGCGCTGCTTCGCGTGTTGTATGTAGGCAATGTAATAAGAAACGTAGTAAGACACGGAAGGGTAAGGATTTAATGGATAATGATTGCCATTGTTTGGAGAACTTGTATCAACCAAATTCACAATCATCATGTAGCACTCATCCCAGGCCGAATTCAAGCAACGTTACCAAAATGGTCGAAAAGATACAAAATAATGAAATTCCACCCAGGACACCTGCACGTCCTGAGGCTACTCCTACCGAACCTTTACCTCAACAATCTCCTGTCATGCCACAGCAAACTCCCACCATGCGCTATCAGGTCCCTACCATGCCTACACAGTCCCCTGCTAGAATTATTTATCAGGCCACAGATGCAGCCCCTTACTTGGTTCATGTGCAAAAAAAACAAGAATCTCCTAATGACAATGTGATTCTGCACCCAGTAAGTTTTGGGCGATTTTTAAAGAAAAATAATTTTAGAAACATCATTGACGGCAGCCTAAAACGTATTGGGAGAAACAGACTTGCTCTGGTCGGCTAGTGGTCGGCTAGTGGTCTGCTAATGCTAAGTCGGCTGCCAGCTCGGCTTTCTTGTTTATATTGGTGTGTAGCACAATAAACGGACATACAGCGACCTTCGTGTGCAGTACAACAACGCATTCAGGATTCTGATGGGGCTGGAGTGGCGCTGCAGTGCGTCGGCAATGTTCGCGGAGGCGCACACGGATGACTTCTACGCCATCATGAGAAAACGTTGCGCCTCTCTCATGCACCGGCTCTGCACCAGCACCAACAGTCTCCTGAAGGTGTTTGTGTACCGCTGGGACTCTCCAATGTTGCAACATTAGGACCAGCTACATAGGCTAAGAAATAAATAATAATTTTTAGTTTTAACTAACAATAGTGTATAAGTGTTTTGTATTACTAACATACTATGGACGTTGTCTGAAATAAAAATTTTGAATTTGAATAAAAGCAAAAGCTGCCACGGCCGTGCGCATGTACGGCGCCATCTTTTCCGTTTGATTGCTCGAGCTTGCTCGGGCTGCTTTAGCGAGGCAGACTAGTTGCGTGGAATTTTACGACCCCGCATGCCGCGGCAGGGCGACTGCCGTGCGCGGCGGGCCTCGGGCGCGGCTGCTCGCTTGGTGTGGACGGGCCTAATTGAAGGTGCCGCAAAAAATTGATAAAGATCAGTGTCGACGTTTGTATGCCGCAAGTAATTGGCTTTGGGCGCCGGCCGCCCGTGGTCGCCCGACCGGTCGGCTGGTTGTCAAGTGGTCGGCTGCTGGTCAAGTGATCGGATGGTGGTCAAGTAGTCGGTTAGTGGTAAAGTGGTCGACTTATGGTCGAGTGGTTGGCTGGTGGTCAATTGGTCGGCTTTCTTGTTTATATTCGTGTGTAGCACAATAAAAGCAAAAGCTGCCACGGCCGTGCGCATGTACGGCGCCATCTTTTCCGTTTGATGGCTCGGGCTGCTTTAGCGAGGCAGACTAGTTGCGTGGAATTTGACGACCCCGCACGCCGTGGGCGCGGCAGGGCGACTGCCGCGCGCGGCGGGCCTCGGGCGCGGCTGCTCGCTTGGTGTGGACGGGCCTAATAGCATGAGTGGTTGCCGAGATATACATGTATGACAGACAAAGTCGCGCCATAAGGGTTCCTTTTTTTACCATTTAGGTATCGGAACCCGTAAAACAAATGTACATGGAGAACTTAAACCTAATGTGGGCAAAGGCGGCCTATTGTTTATTTATAAAATTATTTAAGGTAAATTGTGGACTTTACCTTAAACAATTTTATAAAATATTCTTATAGTAGTATAAGAATATTTTTTTAAAACAAAACAATGTTCAAAATTTGTATTTTTTTAATAGAAAATAAACATATACCTACTATAACTTTGTTTTAATCACAGCCGGTTCTTGTTAATAAAACACCGTAGCCTAAATTAAGTTTTTGTATAATCACAGTATTTACTGGCTTTTACAATCATCGTCAGATAATATCATATTGTTATGAGCTAGCGGTTCGGGATTGGAGTGAAACACCAAAGTAAGTTTTTCCGTTTATAGGCTAGATAAGATAAGGACTTAGTACCTGGGCGACCGAGCTTTGCTCTACAATAACTGCCTCAACATTAAAATATCATCAGGTGAGCAAGCTATGCTACTCGCCAACAGATGGCGCTGTAAGGTTCTGTCTAAAACGCGAAATTTACAAAATGCTCAAAAACACGAGGAAAACGAATTTTCTCAGACATAAGACCTAGCTAGATCGATTTTTTGCCCCCAAAAACCCCCGAATGATAATTTCATCGAAATCGTAAGAGCCGTTTTCGAGAAACCGATTACAAATATATATATACAAATATTGCTTGCTTAATAGTTAGGACTTATATACAACCCGAGCTTCTTGTTCACACCTCACCAAGTTCGCCCTCTGAGCCTCTTCGTACGGACTCCCCTCCGTGCACTCTTCCACAGAGTTTTCTCGCTCTGGGACCTCTTCAACGGAGTCTTCCCTCCGGGACCTCTTGTAAGGGGTCTTCCCTCCAGGACCTCTTGTATGGAGTCTTCCCTCTGTACTGTACTACCTCCGGCACCTCTTTCAGAGTCTTCCCTCTGTACCCTCTTGAGTTCCCTCTGAGGCTTCCTCTTCCTTAGGACTTTTCCTTGTTCTTCTTTTCTCTTTTTAGTTTGCTTTCCACTGAACTGCGGAGTAGCCATCATCATTGGTATCTTCTCAGGCGCCCACAGTCCTAACTGTTTGACGAGGAGTAGTGGGCATGGGCTGCCTAGTGGCCGCAGGGTGCGGCGGGGGAGGGGAGGGGCCTCAACGGCTTAACCGCTCGGTGGCCCGGCTTATATATATACCCATGCTACTTGTTTCCGAACATTCTGGACTCATTTTTTTATTTAGGTTTTTGTTAGATATTTCTAGTAATTAGCTCTCTTTCTTTTCTTTCTAGAATGTTCTGAACAAAAAACAAATGATAAAACAGCTATATGGGTGGGTGGGATTCGAACCGGCAACCATTGGCTTGTTAGCCCAACGCCCTAACCACTGGACCATGGGGCTATTAACGATGAAATTTTGATAGTTCTTTTTGAAAGCTGGCAACCTGACGTCATGCTCGTGTCACTATGTAGGTTGTAAGGTTGATGACTGACAAACCCTGTTGACAGAAATGTTAAGCTGTTAAGGCCTGTGACTTCTTCAGAAAATAGGACCAATGGCTTATGTGCCTTCTGAAGCACGAAATCATTTTACTTTTCGCACCCACTGGGAGGTGACTAGAGGTTGCAATGGGGGTCACCACTATTAGCTATGCCACTCCAAACAAAATTAGTATGTCTCCATATTATACATAAGCATTACATCCATCTGCTGCTCTCTTGAAACCGCTCGGGGAGCTAGCATCCTGAAATGTTGTACAAAATGTTAAATGCATATCTTTTTTTAAACAAGAATGGCAGACTAGACTACCGAAATGCAGACAAAAAGTAATTCACAAAATATTTGGATTTCAGTCGAAAGGAAAGTGCATGATTAAACTAAAACATTTCTGTAATTGAGAATCACTACAAACTAGACATAGCCTATGTATCTGCAGAGGAAATTACAAGAGAAACAGAAAATTTGTAACTAACCTTGACTTCCACTTTCTTCTTTCTTTTTGTCGTTTAATAATTTGTGACTGCTGCTGAGCGAATATTAGGGGTAGGTAAGGGCTTTTCACACACAATATGAAAGAAACATCGTCAAAAGCGCCAGATAGAAAATTTTATAACCTAGGGTGGAAAACATAACCTAAAAGAAGACTGAAAAGTCGTGCGTTTAGTTGCTCGCTTTTTGTTCAATACTTTTTATTTTTTTGAGCTAAAAATCAAATAAAAAATAATTATTTCACTCAATTAATCCCTTTCAAGCCAAAATACTGTATAAAAAGTAACATTCTTCTAATCAAAGATTTGTAAATTGCTTCCGAAATATTTTCATGGTGAAGAAATATAACGCATATATTTAGTTCACTTTAATCATTCATGAACCCCATCAATCGTATTCAACCAAACTGATAGTTACATGCTACCGTTTTGTTCAACACGATTACGACTCAATGGGAATCATGATACCGATTCAAATCGTTAACGATTGAGTTTCAATTCTAGCGCTGCAGGTTTTAATCCGTACTGTAGGAAATATTCAAAATAACCTGTCAAATCCATAGAACGACGCCTTCACTACCTTGTGACGAATTATTTGTTCCTCCTTCTAATTACTTTTTATATTTCTGTGGTGGCGGCGCCTGACTCGGGCGGTGGATATAAGGGAACATTTTGAATCTTATATTCAATTATAGACTCGAACGTAGTAAATACTCCAATCTTAGAACAACACCCAACACATGTCCCAGTCCTCCCCTCAATCTCTTTAGACTAGAGAAATTTTAACCGTTGCCTATTTATGGTGCATGAGGTAAGAGACTCCAACTCTCCAAACTCAGGGGACACCCTCCACCTGGTCAGTTTTGGCAACTGTCTTTACAAGCACACAAGAGAATTTCCAAACATTGTGGAAGGTTCAGTGAATAGAGTGGGAAGGAACCTTTTAGGTTCCTAAAGCACAGAGTCTACCTAGTTTAGGCTCCTGTCTCTCGCTATTACAGATTTACATAAACAATACTATTTTAAGTGCTTAATTAAGATGTTTGTCATAAAATCTATAGTGAGAGAGAAATAAACTTATTTTGATTTTCTTACTGACCTTCCATAGTGGGAGAGATGCCAATGCTTTTATGGAATCTCCTACTCAGAATATAATAAACTAAAGGCTTTTATACCCTCTTTTAATATTACAAGGATGGGTCTCATATGAGGGGTACCTAAGGTCCTCTCAGTTGAAGATCTAATACAACTTATAAAGGTCCTCATGATTTTGGCCGTCCTCTGAAAACCCACTGCTGAAATTGTAAAAAGAATTTAACCAATGGCACATATGTCTGGACCACATCCAAAATAGTATTAATTACATTTGTTGCAATGTTTCAACTTGCATTTTAATTTCAGATGTCATATTACCACCCCCACATGCCGCTGGCACCTCCGCCGCTGACGCCAGTGTATCATATAGTCCCCCCAGGTCCATACTACCAGCCGCCACCGCTCCCCATGTGCCTGCGCCGCAGCCATTAAGACAAGTTAGTGACTATCCACATATGCCACCGACTTATCTTCTTATACAACTGAGTCACTCGTCCATCACCTTGTGCCACTTTGTCTCAGTTGTAGTAATGGCATAGTTTTCCACAGACAGTTTTGACCCTATCTCCGCTTTAGTCCTTTATTTGAGGTTCTCTATTATTCCGCCTGACTGAACAGAAGAGTCGCTGGATCTGTAGCAGATGCCATTTCGTCATAGTGTCACGCGATGCAGTACAAGGCGTGTGAAGGATGTTGTATAACTACTGTTTTGAGTCAAACGATGCACTAAATTGAAATAAAACAAAATTAAATTTACTACACTGGCAAATGTGCCAAAAAATGAGTAGGTTACAGTCAAATATAAAAATGAAATTAAAAATATCACTATTTCATCTTCTTAGCTTTTTATTTCTGGTCTTTGTCAAATCGGTTAGTACTAGTTGAATAATTCTAGTTAGCAATGTATGAAGAAAATGGCAAAATTAATGGAGTACTTTTATCTATCAGGATACGTTCGTTAGAATTATTTTACCCTCCCTCCTTTTCCGGGGTCACCCCCCCCGCGCCCCAATTTGTGTGTGTTTTTAGTGTTTTTCCAGTTTTAACGAAAACCGCACGATACATGAAAAGTGTGTAGGAGCAGTATGTTTCCTAATAAATTTACTGAAAACTTGTCATACATATCAAAGCAATATATCTTATAGTTTCCGCGCAATCTGCCTCGAAATGCAATATAATTTTTTTTTATTTAGTAGAATTTTTTGATTTAGATTTTTTTCTGCTTATAATGAGGGAAGAATGATAATATTAGCGGAACTAATTAATTGATTACCAAAAGTTTTAGCTTTGTGTTGTCTTTGACTCTTTTCACAACCTCAATTAAATTCCTCTCGATTATTGTTAGGGCTACTCGCAGGGCAGGTCGAGAAAGGTCCTTTTTTTAGGACTTTCGCTAGCAACTTGAAAACGGTGCATCTTAGAGACAAGGCTTACAGAGATGAATTAAGGCCTAGTAAATTTGCCACAACGTTTTCCTTTACATAACTAGCTGTGCCCTACGACTTCGCTTGTGTGAAGTGTTGATTGCGGCTGCGTCGCTTTAAACTTCATAATCACATATTTTCTGTTACGGTTATCCGATTGTAATAAAACAAAATTTATATGATGCACCAACGTAAGCTTCATATATAATTGAAAAATGTATTTGAACCGGTTCAGTAGTTCGTGAGTAAATACCAGACAGCCGCTTGAAATTTAAAATTCGAATATTTCGTCTTATGGTGAACCAATTTCATTGAAATAATACTCGTGCATTGCAACAACTTACGGTTAACACATTATTGAAAACCCAGTTTAAATTTGATCAGTAGTTTGTGAGTGAATCGAATCTGTGTGTTTGTCTGTTTTTCTCTCTGTCGGTGGCATAGCTCAGAAGGCTTCAGTACTAGAAAGCTGTAATTTGGTACGAATATATGTATTAACCACCCTGACAAATAAGTGAAAAATAAAAGCTTTATCTCCTCTGCACCTGAAGTGGAGTTTTCTTTTTGTTTACCCCATAGTGTGGGGTATTGTTAGAAAGGTCTTTTAAAAATATTATGAGCGTGTGAAGATCATTTTTCGATTTAGGGATCCGTTTACTTAAGGTTGTGAAGAAACTCAAAGACTACACAAAGCTAAAACTTTTGGTAATCAATTAATTTGTTCCGCTAATTCCCCTTATGTGGCTCAATCTTCCTAGGATATAACTTCACACCGGCTTTGCCTTAAGCACTAGACTATGGGTGATGTTAGCTGTGTTGATGAAATTTTAAAGCTGTTCTTTTGTTTGACAGCTAAAAACCAGCACCACTGCGGCTCTACAATCAAGCCCTTGTCTGGTCCAGTCAACATCTGCAAGTGCACCGCTGTCAGCGGCCCAACACACCTGCTGTCATCGAGCCGCACCAGTCCACAAATTATTCCAACAGAAATTTGGTCATAATAAATAAAAAAATACTTATGTTTTGATTGGTTTAATCATTTTTATTTGAACTATCACAATAATTAGCAGATCAGGTTAATTAAAGTGAGACTACTACCACATCAATCAGCAACTAAGATTACTAACATTAAAAAGGAAAGTAAACAGAGGCATCCATAAATTGTGATTAACGGTGAGAGGGGTGCATCTTTTGCCCATCGCAACCTAGTCTACTTATAAAATCCACTTAACAAGTCGACAGCGCGTTTCAGAATCTGAGTGCGCCATCTATTGTCGAATAGTATTGTAGTGTTACAGTAAAAAATTACTGACGATAAAAAAATATTTATCTATCAGTCTTACTATATCAAACCCGATGAGTTGTATATTTTTAGAAAGCCTAAGAAAATACCTTTCAATAGATATAACTTTTATAGTGCAAGGTCTTAAGAAACCGAAGATATAGTGCAGTGAAAATTTAGATGTACCTGATGATAGGTGGTAATTAAAAAAAATAATTTCTTCCAGTCTGACTGTATCAAACCAGATAAAGTGTACATCGTTAGAAAGCTTGTTAAATTACCTTTCGTTAAACACCACAACCAAAACCAAAGTTTTTCTAGAAGCAAGGATTTGGGTCGTGCAAAGTTCACACTAGGATTTTGATAAGGGGTCCAACAAAATCACGTTTTTCAACTAGCCCTACCGGATTAAACCAAATAAATTGTATATTGTTAGAGAGCCTATTAAATTACCTTTCATTCAATATCACAGCGATGACCAAAGGTATTCTAGAAACTAGGATTTGGTTCGTGCAAAGTTCACTGTAGGATTTTGATAAGCGGTCTTACAAAATTCCATTTTTCAACTAGCCTGACCGAATCAAACCCAACAAATTGTATATTGTTCGAAAGCCTATTAAATTACCTTTCATTCAATGCCACAGCGATGACCAAAGGTATTCTGGAACATAGGGTAAACGTCGTACAAAGTTCACAGTAGGATTTTTCATAAAGGTCAAACAAAATCCCATTTTTGAACTAGCCCTACCGGATGAAACCGAATAAATTGTGTATTGTTAAAAATCCTATTAAATTACCTTTTATTCAATACCACAGCCACTACCAAAGGTATTCTAGAAACTAGGATTTAGTTCGTGCAAAGTTCAATGTACGATTTTGATTAGCGGTCTAACAAAATCCCATTTTTCAACTAGCCTTACCAAATCAAACCCAACAAATTGTATATCGTTAGAAAGCCTATTAAATTACCTTCCTTTCAGTACTACAGCGATGACCAAAGGTATTCTGGAACATAGGGTAAACGTCATGCAAAGTTCACAGTAGGATTTTGATAAGCGGTCTAACAAAATTCCATTTTTCAACTAGCCTGACCGAATCAAACCCCACAAATTGTATATTGTTCGAAAGCCTATTAAATTACCTTTCATTCAATACCACAGCGACGACCAAAGGTCTTCTAAAAACTAGGATTTGGTTCGTGCAAAGTTCACTGTAGGATTTTGATAAGCGGTCCAACAAAATTCCATTTTTCAACTAGCCTGACCGAATCAAAACCAACAAATTGTATATTGTTCGAAAGCCTATTAAATTACCTTTCATTCAATACCACAGCGACGACCAAAGGTCTTCTAGAAACTAGGATTTGGTTCGTGCAAAGTTCACTGTAGGATTTTGATAAGCGGTCCAACAAAATTCCATTTTTCAACTAGCCTGACCGAATCAAACCCAACAAATTGTATATCATTTGAAAGCCTATTAAATTACCTTTCATTCAATACCACAGCCACGACCAAAGGTCTTCTAGAAACTAGGATTTGGTTCGTGCAAAAATCACTGTAGGATTTTGATAAGCGGTCTAACAAAATTCCATTTTTCAACTAGCCTGACCGAATCAAACCCAACAAATTGTATATTGTTCGAAAGCCTATTAAATTACCTTTCATTCAATACCACAGCGACGACCAAAGGTCTTCTAGAAACTAGGATTTGGTTCGTGCAAAGTTCACTGTAGGATTTTGATAAGCGGTCCAACAAAATTCCATTTTTGAACTAGCCTGACCAAATCAAACCCAACAAATTGTATATTGTTTGAAAGCCTATTAAATTACCTTTCATTCAATACCACAGCGACGACCAAAGGTCTTCTAGAAACTAGGATTTGGTTCGTGCAAAAATCACTGTAGGATTTTGATAAGCGGTCTAACTAAATTCCATTTTTCAACTAGCCTGACCGAATCAAACCCAACAAATTGTATATTGTTCGAAAGCCTATTAAATTACCTTTCATTCAATACCACAGCGACGACCAAAGGTCTTCTAGAAACTAGGATTTGGTTCGTGCAAAGTTCACTGTAGGATTTTGATAAGTGGTCTAACAAAATCCCATTTTTCAACTAGCTTTACCGAATCAAACCCAACAAATTGTATATTGTTTGAAAGCCTATTAAATTACCTTTCATTCAATACCACAGCGACGACCAAAGGTCTTCTAGAAACTAGGATTTGGTTCGTGCAAAGTTCACTGTAGGATTTTGATAAGTGGTCTAACAAAATTCCATTTTTCAACTAGCCTGACCGAATCAAACCCAACAAATTGTATATTGTTCGAAAGCCTATTAAATTACCTTTCATTCAATACCACAGCGACGACCAAAGGTCTTCTAGAAACTAGGATTTGGTTCGTGCAAAGTTCACTGTAGGATTTTGATAAGTGGTCTAACAAAATTCCATTTTTCAACTAGCCTGACCGAATCAAACCCAACAAATTGTATATTGTTTGAAAGCCTATTAAATTACCTTTCATTCAATACCACAGCGACGACCAAAGGTCTTCTAGAAACTAGGATTTGGTTCGTGCAAAGTTCACTGTAGGATTTTGATAAGCGGTCCAACAAAATTCCATTTTTCAACTAGCCTGACCAAATCAAACCCAACAAATTGTATATTGTTTGAAAGCCTATTAAATTACCTTTCGTTCAATACCACAGCGACGACCAAAGGTCTTCTAGAAACTAGGATTTGGTTTGTGCAAAGTTCACTGTAGGATTTTGATAAGCGGTCTAACAAAATTCCATTTTTCAACTAGCCTGACCGAATCAAACCCAACAAATTGTATATTGTTCGAAAGCCTATTAAATTACCTTTCATTCAATACCACAGCGACGACCAAAGGTCTTCTAGAAACTAGGATTTGGTTCGTGCAAAGTTCACTGTAGGATTTTGATAAGCGGTCTAACAAAATTCCATTTTTCAACTAGCCTGACCGAATCAAACCCAACAAATTGTATATTGTTCGAAAGCCTATTAAATAACCTTTCATTTAATACCACAGCGACGACCAAAGGTCTTCTAGAAACTAGGATTTGGTTCGTGCAAAGTTCACTGTAGGATTTTGATAAGTGGTCTAACAAAATTCCATTTTTCAACTAGCCTGACCTAATCAAACCCAACAAATTGTATATTGTTTGAAAGCCTATTAAATTACCTTTCATTCAATACCACAGCGACGACCAAAGGTCTTCTAGAAACTAGGATTTGGTTCGTGCAAAGTTCACTGTAGGATTTTGATAAGCGGTCTAACAAAATTCCATTTTTCAACTAGCCTGACCGAATCAAACCCAACAAATTGTGTATTGTTCGAAAGCCTATTAAATTACCTTTCATTCAATGCCACAGCGATGACCAAAGGTCTTCTAGAAACTAGGATTTGGTTCGTGCAAAGTTCACTGTAGGATTTTGATAAGTGGTCTAACAAAATTCCATTGTTCAACTAGCCTGACCGAATCAAAACCAACAAATTGTATATTGTTCGAAAGCCTATTAAATTACCTTTCATTCAATACCACAGCGACGACCAAAGGTCTTCTAGAAACTAGGATTTGGTTCGTGCAAAGTTCACTGTAGGATTTTGATAAGCGGTCCAACAAAATTCCATTTTTCAACTAGCCTGACCGAATCAAACCTAACAAATTGTATATTGTTCGAAAGCCTATTTAATTACCTTTCATTCAATACCACAGCGAGGACCAAAGGTCTTCTAGAAACTAGGATTTGGTTCGTGCAAAGTTCACTGTAGGATTTTGATAAGTGGTCTAACAAAATCCCATTTTTCAACTAGCCTTACCAAATCAAACCCAACAAATTGTATATCGTTAGAAAGCCTATTAAATTACCTTCCTTTCAGTACTACAGCGATGACCAAAGGTATTCTGGAACATAGGGTAAACGTCATGCAAAGTTCACAGTAGGATTTTGATAAGCGGTCTAACAAAATTCCATTTTTCAACTAGCCTGACCGAATCAAACCCCACAAATTGTATATTGTTCGAAAGCCTATTAAATTACCTTTCATTCAATACCACAGCGACGACCAAAGGTCTTCTAGAAACTAGGATTTGGTTCGTGCAAAGTTCACTGTAGGATTTTGATAAGCGGTCCAACAAAATTCCATTTTTGAACTAGCCTGACCAAATCAAACCCAACAAATTGTATATTGTTTGAAAGCCTATTAAATTACCTTTCATTCAATACCACAGCGACGACCAAAGGTCTTCTAGAAACTAGGATTTGGTTCGTGCAAAAATCACTGTAGGATTTTGATAAGCGGTCTAACTAAATTCCATTTTTCAACTAGCCTGACCGAATCAAACCCAACAAATTGTATATTGTTCGAAAGCCTATTAAATTACCTTTCATTCAATACCACAGCGACGACCAAAGGTCTTCTAGAAACTAGGATTTGGTTCGTGCAAAGTTCACTGTAGGATTTTGATAAGTGGTCTAACAAAATCCCATTTTTCAACTAGCTTTACCGAATCAAACCCAACAAATTGTATATTGTTTGAAAGCCTATTAAATTACCTTTCATTCAATACCACAGCGACGACCAAAGGTCTTCTAGAAACTAGGATTTGGTTCGTGCAAAGTTCACTGTAGGATTTTGATAAGTGGTCTAACAAAATTCCATTTTTCAACTAGCCTGACCGAATCAAACCCAACAAATTGTATATTGTTCGAAAGCCTATTAAATTACCTTTCATTCAATACCACAGCGACGACCAAAGGTCTTCTAGAAACTAGGATTTGGTTCGTGCAAAGTTCACTGTAGGATTTTGATAAGTGGTCTAACAAAATTCCATTTTTCAACTAGCCTGACCGAATCAAACCCAACAAATTGTATATTGTTTGAAAGCCTATTAAATTACCTTTCATTCAATACCACAGCGACGACCAAAGGTCTTCTAGAAACTAGGATTTGGTTTGTGCAAAGTTCACTGTAGGATTTTGATAAGCGGTCTAACAAAATTCCATTTTTCAACTAGCCTGACCGAATCAAACCCAACAAATTGTATATTGTTCGAAAGCCTATTAAATTACCTTTCATTCAATACCACAGCGACGACCAAAGGTCTTCTAGAAACTAGGATTTGGTTCGTGCAAAGTTCACTGTAGGATTTTGATAAGCGGTCTAACAAAATTCCATTTTTCAACTAGCCTGACCGAATCAAACCCAACAAATTGTATATTGTTCGAAAGCCTATTAAATAACCTTTCATTTAATACCACAGCGACGACCAAAGGTCTTCTAGAAACTAGGATTTGGTTCGTGCAAAGTTCACTGTAGGATTTTGATAAGCGGTCCAACAAAATTCCATTTTTCAACTAGCCTGACCAAATCAAACCCAACAAATTGTATATTGTTTGAAAGCCTATTAAATTACCTTTCGTTCAATACCACAGCGACGACCAAAGGTCTTCTAGAAACTAGGATTTGGTTTGTGCAAAGTTCACTGTAGGATTTTGATAAGCGGTCTAACAAAATTCCATTTTTCAACTAGCCTGACCGAATCAAACCCAACAAATTGTATATTGTTCGAAAGCCTATTAAATTACCTTTCATTCAATACCACAGCGACGACCAAAGGTCTTCTAGAAACTAGGATTTGGTTCGTGCAAAGTTCACTGTAGGATTTTGATAAGCGGTCTAACAAAATTCCATTTTTCAACTAGCCTGACCGAATCAAACCCAACAAATTGTATATTGTTCGAAAGCCTATTAAATAACCTTTCATTTAATACCACAGCGACGACCAAAGGTCTTCTAGAAACTAGGATTTGGTTCGTGCAAAGTTCACTGTAGGATTTTGATAAGTGGTCTAACAAAATTCCATTTTTCAACTAGCCTGACCTAATCAAACCCAACAAATTGTATATTGTTTGAAAGCCTATTAAATTACCTTTCATTCAATACCACAGCGACGACCAAAGGTCTTCTAGAAACTAGGATTTGGTTCGTGCAAAGTTCACTGTAGGATTTTGATAAGCGGTCTAACAAAATTCCATTTTTCAACTAGCCTGACCGAATCAAACCCAACAAATTGTGTATTGTTCGAAAGCCTATTAAATTACCTTTCATTCAATGCCACAGCGATGACCAAAGGTCTTCTAGAAACTAGGATTTGGTTCGTGCAAAGTTCACTGTAGGATTTTGATAAGTGGTCTAACAAAATTCCATTGTTCAACTAGCCTGACCGAATCAAAACCAACAAATTGTATATTGTTCGAAAGCCTATTAAATTACCTTTCATTCAATACCACAGCGACGACCAAAGGTCTTCTAGAAACTAGGATTTGGTTCGTGCAAAGTTCACTGTAGGATTTTGATAAGCGGTCCAACAAAATTCCATTTTTCAACTAGCCTGACCGAATCAAACCTAACAAATTGTATATTGTTCGAAAGCCTATTTAATTACCTTTCATTCAATACCACAGCGAGGACCAAAGGTCTTCTAGAAACTAGGATTTGGTTCGTGCAAAGTTCACTGTAGGATTTTGATAAGTGGTCTAACAAAATTCCATTGTTCAACTAGCCTGACCGAATCAAAACCAACAAATTGTATATTGTTCGAAAGCCTATTAAATTACCTTTCATTCAATACCACAGCGACGACCAAAGGTCTTCTTGAAACTAGGATTTGGTTCGTGCAAAGTTCACTGTAGGATTTTGATAAGCGGTCTAACAAAATTCCATTTTTCAACTAGCCTGACCAAATCAAACCCAACAAATTGTATATTGTTCGAAAGCCTATTAAATTACCTTTCATTCAATACCACAGCGACGACCAAAGGTCTTCTAGAAACTATGATTTGGTTCGTGCAAAGTTCACTGTAGGATTTTGATAAGTGGTCTAACAAAATTCCAATTTTTAACTAGCCTGACCGAATCAAACCCAACAAATTGTATATTGTTTGAAAGCCTATTAAATTACCTTTCATTCAATACCACAGCGACGACCAAAGGTGTTGAAAGAGGTTGTACATCATAACTTGCACTGGCTGATTAGATTTAGCTGTATTCCTCTATGACATTTGTCTTGTACATCATTCGTGTCATTCGTGTCGTCGTATCTGTTTTTTTGAGTAATCTTGTGTATGTTATTATATTTTCTACGTTATTGTTTTCTTACAAAGTCTTTCATTTATATTGATTTCCGAGACCACGACCTCTAAATCATATAACTTATCATGGTAGCTTGAGCGAATGGTAACTTTCGTGTGTGAAACAAGAAAATTGTGCTCGTAGTGACGTACCTGCCATTGGTGAGCTACGATTTTTATTCGGAAATTTATTGAAGTTAAATGGAACATGAAGTAAGTGAAACTAGAGAAATATCCTCAGGAGACGGGAATAACGTAAGAATGAATAATTTACAGGCAGGCAGTAATAGTGGTAGTGGACATTTCCCGTCATTTGAGAAATTAGACGGAATGTCAAATTATTCGACATGGAAGGTTCAGATGGAACTGTTTCTTATAACTGAGGATCTGTGGGATTATACTAAGAGCACACCACTAGAGAGCGACGTTGCAGGTCTACGAAGAGACAATATTGCTCGCGCAAAGATACTGCTGATGATAAAACCCCACTGCCTGGTACACGCACGTAAAGCAAAGACAGCAAAAGAGAGTTGGCAAGCCTTGGCTGCTGCTTTTGAAGATAAAGGAGTTAACCATAGGTGTCGCCTGCTAGGACGTCTTGTTAGTCAGAGACTTTCAATGTATGAATCTCCACGTCAGTATGTTACAGAGATTATGAGGATCGCTGGTGAACTAGATGACATAGGCAAGGAAGTAGATGATGAGCTACTAGCTGCTTTGATGTTACAAGGTCTAGGAGAGGAGTATACGCCTTTGAGGATGGCAATTGAAAACAGCAATGTGGTACTAACGACGGACTATGTAAAAACGAAATTGATGCAAATTGATGATAAGCCGAGAGAGCTTAGACAGAGTGAGTCAGAGGAACCCTCTACGAGTGCTATGGTTTCTGTTAAACAAAAGAAGAACAGAAATCAAGGATGGAAGCAACAGAAGTCGAATCAAAAGAAGATTCGATGTTTTATATGTAATGGAGAACATAAAGCAATTGTTTGTCCTAAAAACCAGAACAACAAGAAAAGCAATTATGCTAACGCTACCACAGCCTATTCTACAATTGATAATTCGCATAAACCCGTTGACTGGATTCTGGATTCAGGGGCATCTTCCCATATGACTCCAAGGAAGGATTGGTTACATAACTTCGTAAAGCTAGAAGAGCCAACGCAAGTTATGTGTGCGAATGGAAGTAGAATGAAAGGAGAAGGACAAGGTGACGTGTGTTCTAGAGAATTAGATTTCACAGTCAATGGAGCGTTGTATGTTCCGGATTTAGCTGCGAACTTGATGAGTGTAAGTACGTTAGTTGAACGGAATAGAGTATTAGTGTTTTCAAAAAGAGGTTGTGAGATTTATTTAGAAGATGACTGTAAAGTGAAAGGCGAGGTGAAAGCGGTATGTAAGGTAGAGAGAGGAATTTATAAACTAAAACCTGATTCTGCCAATACTAATATTGCATTAGTTTCAGCTGTGAAGAGCAATGCTGATCTTAACTTATGGCACAAGCGCCTTGGTCATCTAGGAGTGTACAACATTAAATTATTAAAGGAAAAGTATGCAGCAGGTATAAATTTTCCAAACACTAATGACAAACTGGATTGTATTTCGTGCTTGAAAGGTAAGCAAACTTCATTACCTTTTCCAAAAACAGGAGCAACACGAGCTACTGATGTTCTTGAGTTAATCCATAGTGATGTGTGTGGTCCAATGGAAACTAAATCTTTCTCAGGTCAAAGATATTTCTTAACCTTTATTGATGATAAAACTAGGAAAACTTTTGTTTACACTTTACGCGAAAAGAGTGAAGTTTATTCGAAATTAGTTGAATTTAAAACTTTAGTAGAAGCTCAAACGGGTAAACGGTTAAAAACTATCCGAAGTGACAACGGTACCGAGTATGTTAATAAAAAGGTTAATGATTTTTTTAAAGAAAATGGTATTGTTCATCAATTAACTGTGGACTATACTCCAGCTCAAAATGGTGTAGCTGAACGAGCAAATAGAACTATTGTAGAACGAGTAAGAAGTATGTTGGAAGACGCAAACTTACCGAAAATTTACTGGGCAGAAGCAGTACATACAGTAGTATTTTTGAAAAACAGATCGCCTACTATAGCTGTAAAGGGCATGACCCCAGAAGAGGCATGGACAGGTAAAAAAGTGAATTTGAGTTTTTTACGAGTATTTGGGTGTCGTGCGTTCATGCATATTCCAAATGTTAAAAGGAAGAAACTGGATCCAAAGAGCATGGAACTGGTATTCATTGGCTATTGCGAAACGACTAAAGGGTATCGTCTCATACATCCTCAAACACACAAGGTTTATAAAGCAAGAGATGTAGTATTTTTCGAGAACCAGAAGAGAGACATAGAAGGTGTTAACAAAGAAGTTGTTAAACGAGAAGTACCCAAAGAAGTTAAAGAAGAAGTGCCACCTTTAGGGAATAGCCATGATCCGTCGTTTGGTGAGAGAAATCCAGTGATGCCACCCATTACACAAGAGATACCGTCCAATAGAGAAGAACATGTCTCGGACATTGATACAATTACTGACGATGTGTCCGTAAGAGATACTAGTCTAGAGAGTCCAGCAAGAAACATTGTTGAAAATTTTCCATCTACTTCCAGAGATAGTAAAGCTGAACCAGTGGAAATTCCAGAGAGGAGATATCCATTGAGAGATAGGAAACCAAAAGAGTTTAAAGACTGTATCTTGTATCAAGCAGCTGAAGAGACTAGAAGTGATCCTGTTACTCTAGAAGATGCCTTATCAAGAGATGATAAAGAACAATGGAGAGAAGCTATTGCATCTGAATTGAATTCTTTGAAGAAGAATAAAACATGGGAACTAGTAGAAAGTGCTAATGCAAAAGGAAATTTTGTTGATTCAAAATGGATTTTTAGAATCAAAAAAGAGCCGAGGAGAATTAGGTATAAAGCACGTCTAGTAGCAAGAGGCTTTACACAAGTGAAGGGTGTTGACTACAATGAGACATTCTCACCTGTAGTGCGTCATAGCACATTAAGGTTGCTTTTAGCAATAGCTGCTGAAAATAACTTAAAAATAGATCACATGGATGTAGTAACCGCATTCTTGAATGGAGATCTAACCGAAAGGGTTTACATGAAACAACCTAAAGGTTTTGAAGAAAAAGGAAAAGAGGATCATGTTTGCTTGTTGAAGAAGGCTCTTTATGGTTTAAAACAAGCACCAAGAGCTTGGAACGATAAACTCAACAATTCTCTGTTAGAGTTAGACTTTGAGAGGTCAGACAATGAACCATGCGTTTATTTCAGGAAGAGGAAGAACAGTTTAATGATCATTGCTGTTTACGTGGACGATCTTCTTATTTTTTGGAATAACGAGAACGAGAAAAAGCTCATTAAACGTCAGTTGCAAAATAAGTTTGATATGAAGGATCTGGGAAAAGTTGATGTTTTCTTGGGAATCAAGATCAAACAGGAGAACGGAGTAATAAGCTTGAACCAAAAAGAATATACACAGAAGATACTAGAGACTTTTGGAATGGCAAATTGCAAGAGTGTAACTACGCCATTGGATCCAAAGACGAAGCTGATGAAACCAAAGGAGGAAAATTATGTTCCACCAAGCGAATTACCATACAGAGAGCTGATTGGTTCGCTTATGTATCTGTCTGTATGTTCAAGACCGGATATTGCTTTTGCAACGAGTTTTTTAAGTCAATTTAACAATTGCTACAATAATACGCATTGGCTTGCAGCAAAAAGAGTATTAAGATATCTAAATGGTACTAAAGACTTTGAAATAACTTTCAAAAAGTCAGGTAAGACTCTTTATGGATATGTGGATGCAGACCATGCTGGAGATATTGTTGATCGAAGATCATACAGTGGTTTTGTATTTTTATTTGCAGATGGCCCTGTATCTTGGGAAAGTAGGAAGCAAAAAACAGTTGCTTTGTCGAGTGCTGAAGCTGAATATGTGGCACTATCTGAAGCATGTAGAGAGTCTGTATTTTTGAGGAGACTGTACACTGAACTCACTGAGAATGTTGTTTCTTCCTTGAAGCTACTTAGTGACAGTCAATCAGCAATACATATTGCTGAGAATCCAGTTCATCATCAGAGGACAAAACATATAGACGTGAGACATCACTTCATCAGAGACTTGGTGAGGTCTAAGGCTGTGTCTATAGAGTATGTGTCGACTGAAAGAATGATGGCTGACCTGCTGACGAAAGGAGTTGGAAGGTTGAAGCATGAAGCTTGTCTGAGAGGGATTGGCTGCAGAGTGAAAGTTAAGGAGGGGTGTTGAAAGAGGTTGTACATCATAACTTGCACTGGCTGATTAGATTTAGCTGTATTCCTCTATGACATTTGTCTTGTACATCATTCGTGTCATTCGTGTCGTCGTATCTGTTTTTTTGAGTAATCTTGTGTATATTATTATATTTTCTACGTTATTGTTTTCTTACAAAGTCTTTCATTTATATTGATTTCCGAGACCACGACCTCTAAATCATATAACTTATCAAAAGGTCTTCTAGAAACTAGGATTTGGTTCGTGCAAAGTTCACTGTAGGATTTTGATAAGCGGTCTAACAAAATTCCATTTTTCAACTAGCCTGACCGAATCAAACCCAACTAATTGTGTATTGTTCGAAAGCCTATTAAATTACCTTTCATTCAATACCACAGCGACGACCAAAGGTCTTCTAGAAACTAGGATTTGGTTCGTGCAAATTTCACTGTAGGATTTTGATAAGCGGTCTAACAAAATTCCATTTTTCAACTAGCCTGACCGAATCAAACCCAACAAATTGTATATTGTTCGAAAGCCTATTAAATAACCTTTCATTTAATACCACAGCGACGACCAAAGGTCTTCTAGAAACTAGGATTTGGTTCGTGCAAAGTTCACTGTAGGATTTTGATAAGCGGTCCAACAAAATTCCATTTTTCAACTAGCCTGACCGAATCAAACCCAACAAATTGTATATTGTTTGAAAGCCTATTTAATTACCTTTCATTCAATACCACAGCGAGGACCAAAGGTCTTCTAGAAACTAGGATTTGGTTCGTGCAAAGTTCACTGTAGGATTTTGATAAGCGGTCTAACAAAATTCCATTTTTCAACTAGCCTGACCGAATCAAACCCAACAAATTGTATATTGTTCGAAAGCCTATTAAATAACCTTTCATTTAATACCACAGCGACGACCAAAGGTCTTCTAGAAACTAGGATTTGGTTCGTGCAAAGTTCACTGTAGGATTTTGATAAGCGGTCTAACAAAATTCCATTTTTCAACTAGCCTGACCGAATCAAACCCAAAAAATTGTATATTGTTCAAAAGCCTATTAAATTACCTTTCATTCAATGCCACAGCAATGACCAAAGGTCTTCTAGAAACTAGGATTTGGTTCGTGCAAAGTTCACTGTAGGATTTTGATTAGTGGTCTAACAAAATTCCATTTTTCAACTAGCCTGACCGAATCAAAACCAACAAATTGTATATTGTTCGAAAGCCTATTAAATTACCTTTCATTCAATACCACAGCGACGACCAAAGGTATTCTAGAAACTAGGATTTAGTTCGTGCAAAGTTCAATGTAGGATTTTGATTAGTGGTCCAACAAAATCCCATTTTTCAACTAGCCTTACCAAATCAAACCCAACTTATTGTATATCGTTAGAAAGCTTATTAAATTACCTTTAATTTGACATATTAGCAATAAATGAAGGTGTTCAGGAAGCGAGGATATGGCTCATTGAAATTTCATGTGATAGAAATGCTTGTTGGTCCCTAAAAAACATTTAATTTCTATAAAATTTAAATAGTTGACCTATTGTGTTGCATACAATTAGAAATTCTATAAAATAGGCTTTTATTTGATATGAGTTTGACCTCCAGATGTGACCCAGAAGGCAAGCTATCGGTCATCGAACTTTCTCGTGTTCATATTGACAGAATGTCGTTTAAATGCATTTCATGACTCTTTTTTAGGTTTCAGCGCTAGATTTTGGTTTGTTTTATCATACTTACTCATTTGCTACTTGATTTGAGCCCAATTAAGGCAGTTTTCGCATTTTTGAAAATTGACCTCCTCAATTTGGTCGGGTTATCAAATTCGTCTAACTTTTTCTGCTAACTTCACACCGGCAAGTATGGAACCGAATAAAATTCAAATCTCGAAGTTCGATGGAACTAATTGGGTAGCCTGGAAGTATCGTATGACTGCGCTACTATGAGGTATAGATGGATTAGTAGATATTATCGAAGGTGATGTGCAAAAACCTGAAAGCCGGTGTTGAGTGGCACAGGAGATGCTACTGAAACTGCCTTGATGGATGCATACAAGAAAAGGCTTGCTGAGTATAATAGACTGGAAAGTACAGCTTTACTTGTTATCACCAATAATATGAATGACGATGTGCTTGACAAGGTACTACGGTTTACAAATCCAAAAGACGTCTGGAATGAACTTCATAGACTATACGACGGTATCAACGATGACCGCTTGTATGATGTCTGCATGGAATTCTTTCAACTCAAGATGGATCCTATTGATGATATGGTGACTCATCTGTCTAAAGCGAAGAATTTATGGCATAAGCTTAATCAAGAGCTGATAAAAGCTGACAAAGGAAAGGAATTACCTGAGTTACTTTTGATCTGCAAGATTCTTCACACATTGCCGGAAGAATACTTCTTTTTTAAGTCGAGTTGGTTATTGATGTCCAAGAAGGATAGAACCGTTAACAATCTGACAGCCCAACTGTGTGCTCACGAAAAGGCATTGACGACAACGTCCAGAGAAGCGGGATGCGTGTCAAGGTCTAGTGGTGAAGCGTTGTTAGCAAGTAACAACAAGAAAAACATCAAAAAAGGGAAGAAGGTTTTCAAATGTCATTTCTGTGGTGAAGTTGGACACTTCAGGAAGGACTGTCCAAAAGAAAAACGTACTGGAAAGCCTGAAGCTAGCACGAGTATGATGGCTGTGCTGGTAAATGTAACAGATGGCGACACAGATCAAGATGAGTGGTAAGTAGACAACGGGGCTACACACCATGTCACGATGAGACGCGACTTGTTTCAGGAGTTTGAACGTTTTGTAGAACCACATACGGTAACCACTGCAGATGGAAATACGATTGAAGCCATAGGGAAAGGCTCAATTTTAATGAAAACTAACAAGAGAACTTTTGTAATAAACGACGTGTGGTACGTTCCGAAGGTTACAAAGAACCTTTTTTCAATGTTATCTGCTCAGGATGCTAATACGAAAAGTTTATTTGAGTCACAAGCTACTACATGTTCTTTCAAAACCGATGGAGAGCTTTGTGTGACTGGAAGTAGACAAAGACGTGGCGGTTTGTACAAGCTGAATTGTAAACCTGTTCTACTCAAAGGCACCTCACCGCACATCGCACCATAGTTGAGATGGTCAGGGCAATGATGTTTGCTCACGAGGCATTACCTGAATTTTTGTGGGCAGAGTTGGTTAAGACTGCCACTTATATTCTTAACAGAACCGGGCCAACTTCCGTTGAAAACAAGACACCGTTTGAATTGTGGTATGGAAAGAAGCCACAAATTAAACATTTGAAGATCATAGGTTCTATTTGCTACGTGCATATTCCTAAACAGAAAAGGAAAAAGATGCAGAAGAAAGCAAAAAAAAATGCATTCTCATAGGTTATGATAATGATGATGGCTACCGGCGCTGTGGAATAAAGAATCAAAGTCCCTTGTAAGATCACGTGATGTCACTTTCGATGAGAAACCGTTAGATTCTAAACTAACTACAGATGATATCGAAACTAAAGAAGTGACCGAAACTGAGATTCCCATAAAGGTTATAAGAGACTACACAGAGACGCCTACTGCAGAAGTAAGCAATGAAGAACCACTTACAGCAGGTAGGATTGAGTCAAGAGATAGGAACTCTACTGAGAAATCAGTTCCTGCACCTCGTGTTTCTATTGGTGATCACGTTGACGATAACGTTGAATCAGAAATCGATTTTGATACTGCTCATGAAGAATCTGTTGAATTGGAAGGGGACAGAGAGGATAGAGATATCGTGGAAGATGATATTGATACAGAGGAGGATAGAGAAATCTTGGAAGAAGAAATTGATATAGAACAATTGGCTAATCCTTATCATCTGCGAGATAGATCCCAGCTCAGAAAACCAGATAAATTCAAAGATTATGTCATGAGAGCATCTATTGATGGACATTTTGGACCTGCAACATACAAGGAAGCAGTGTTAAGCAAAGAAAAAGATCTATGGATCAAGGCAATGGAAAGCGAGATAAACTCTTTGAAGGAAAACGGAACATGGACTTTAGAGGAATTTCCCAAAAATAGAAAAGCAATCCCTTGCAAATGGGTTTTCCGTGTAAAGCTAAATGCCGATGGATCTGTTGATAAATATAAGGCCAGACTTGTTATAAAAGGCTTTCGTCAAAAAAAAGGCACTGATTACGAAGAAACTTTTAGTCCTGTTGCTAGGATGGCAACAATCCGTTCTCTAATAAGCGTTGCTGCCAATGAACGAATGTTTCTAACACAGTTTGATGTAACAACCGCCTTTTTGAATGGATTTTTGACTGTCTCATGTAAAAGACAGCCTGAAGGCTATGAAGATAACACTAACAGAGTGTGTCGCTTGAAAAGAAGCTTGTATGGGCTGAAACAAGCTCCGAGATGTTGGAATACTCGTTTTCACGACATTTTGAAGGAACTTGATTTCTGATCCTTGTCTGTATACGAAAATAAAAGGAAGTCAGAAAATTCTACTTACCTTATATGTGGATGACGGACTTATTGCTGCGTCCAGCGAAGCGCTAGCAAAAGAGTTCTTGAATCAATTGAGAAAAAAGGTGAAAATAACTACTAAGCCAGCTAGTTTTAACCTAGGAGTTGAAATCAGTCAAGACAGGGGAGGTGTAATACTGATCAAAAAGGAAGCTTATACCAAGAAAATTTTGAAACGCTTCAATATGAGTGATTGCAACCCTGTATCTACACCAATTGAAAAACAGATTGAATCAGGGAAAGTTGACACCCCTCCCGGAGATGAAGTACAATTTCCATATAGAGAAGCTGTAGGAGCTCTCGCATATTTAATGGTTGGCACACGTCCCGACATTGCATACGCTGTGAGCGTAGTGCTAAGAACTTTGGAGTCACCAACACGAAATGATTGGTTTTAAAAGTAAAAAGAATCATGCGTTATCTGAAAGGAACTTTAGATTTTGGAATATCATACAAACCTGACAAGAAGCTTTCGGAATTAGAAGCTTTTAGCGACGCTGATCATGGTGGCGATATTTCAACCGGACGATCGACGACAGGCGTTGTTAGTCATTACGCAGGTGGAGCGATTGCTTGGCTCAGCCAAAGGCAAGCAACCGTAGCGATTTCCACAACTGAAGCTGAACTAGTTGCAGCCAGCGAAGCGGCTCGTGAAGTAGTGACAGTGACGGATTAAGATTACTTGATGCCCTAAGCAATCCACGCCTGTGGGCCCCCCTATCCGTATATCAACTAGAATCGGTCTTTTAACCTTTACCGCCGAAAAAAAATAGATTTATGTAAAATAAGATGATGACATGTAACATACCTTAGAAGTGGAGTAGGTGCGACAACAATAAAAACCAAAGCATAATTTAATTATTTATTGAAATGTGACTTGCGGCTTTTCCGGGCATTGAATTCACGCAAGATAGTTTTAACGTCTAACGTTTTTAACATATCGGACTCTCGTATAATATCGATAAATTATCGAAAGAAAGAAAGAAAAAAAGAAAGAAATATTTATTTGTTGCATTAAAGTTCTTAAAACTAAGTATACAATTGAGGTATCACATGCAACAAAAAGGTCCCGCTCAGCAATAAGCTACGGTTGGACCGTAGCGCTAATCTTCCGCGAAACCCAAAATTTCTTGTATTATCTTTGTCCTTTTTTATATTTTTTTATATTTTTAATTTTGAAAAATAACGTTCCGCCATCGTTCCGCTGAACAATTTGTAATCATAAGCGATAAAAATATACGCAGGGCGGTCTCCACATTCTATGGTCTCCACATTAGGGAAAGCTGATTCGATTTTATCATCAAGTATTATTTTATACAATAGTACGTGAATTTGATGTAAACTTGTGCCAGCCGAATTATTGGGTCTGGAACTTATTTTACTTATGACTCATAAGTCATAACTCATTTGTCATAACTGGGTCTGGAACTTATTTTACTTATAACTCATAAGTAAAATAAGTTCCAGACCCAGTTATGACATATGAATGAAACTGTTGAATTTCTGTTATTAATTCGGTGTTAAGGTCTTTTGGATATTATTGTGTGTTTACTAGATTTGTACTGTGCTGACAGTATTCTGCAGTTTGATCGGGACACATAATTTTATTGGCATCGGGTATTATATTCAAGAATGAGAATTTGTCTGCTGTTTCTTTGTATATCTCTCCTCTTTTTCGCATCTCTGCATTTGATTTATCAATGATGCTATATTTGAAAGTGGTAGGGCTTTTGTGAAAAGTCCGTCTGGGGAAGTACCACCCCCTTGCTTTTTTCTCAGTGAAGCAGCAGTGTTTGCACTGCTGTGTTTTGGTTTGAAGGGCAAGGGAGCCAGCCAAATTACCGGCACATGAGACATTATCATCTTCTCAAAGTGCACAACGCGCTTTGCTGTCTTATTAGTGTCAAAATATGCCATTAATAAGACAGTGGGTGCTATGGGCGGTGGTGACCACTTACTATCAGGTGGCCCATCTGCTCGTTTGCTCACTTGTAACATAAAAAAAAATAACATGTTATTTTGAATTGTTTTCTTGGGCTGAAACTTACTTCAGGAGCTGAACCATTATTGGGCATTTTCTTTCACCGTCTTTGACGGGTGTCTTTGTATTCCATATCTGGTAGCTTTTTTTTTTGCGCGGGCTTCTAAAGAATCTTAGTCGCAAAGCAATTTTTCAAAAAATCCACGAGTGATTTGTAGAGATTAGCGTAAGTCTCTAGAGTAACTTCTGGGTCTTGTAATACCTTGCTGACTTTACGGAAGGTTTGCAAAATTTCGTCCCACATGACAAAAGTACGAATTCCAATTTTTGTAGTTTATTTGACAAATCAGCTGCTTCTCTTCTGGTTTCTGCATAGAAGCCGGCCAGCACAATTACTCAAAACACAAAACATTTGATTGACACACATTTGCGGGGGCGCGAGGCCCACGGGGAAGGGGTGCAATTCCGGTGCATTCGAATTGCCGAATGCACTATACTAACGGGCAGCGAGTGAGTGGGCAAGCGGGAGCGGGGTTTTGACTCTAGTTGGGACTCTATGTCAACTTAAACGGGCGAGTTTTCAAATAAGTCCTATCCTAGAAACATTTTTTGGTGTGGTTTTTGGTGACGTGAGAGTGAGACGTGATGCCCTAAGGCCGGATTTCTTTGTGCTTCTTCTGGTGCCCCCCCACACGTGATGCCCTAGGCAATTGCTTAATTTGATTAAGGGTTAATCCGTCACTGAGTAGTGTGGCTGACACGAGTGCTAAAAGACATGACCACACTGAAGAAGGTCCCTATATTGTACGTGGATAATGAAGCAGCTGTACGATTGGCTCTCAATCCCGAATTTCATAAAAGGACGAAACACATCAGAATTCGTCACTTTTATGTACGTGAACTAGTGGCTGAAGGCGAGCTAAGAATTCAGCGCATTGGAACTACAGATCAAATTGCGAACGCACTAATAAAGGCCCTACCAAGACCAATGTTTACAACGTTACGTAATAAGTTAGGATTTATACATGAATAGCTCGAGGGAAAGTATTGAAGTAAAGTCTCTTTCGGACTAGTATTGCGATCTATTTTTGTAAGGTTTTTGTGTAGCTAGGTTACCTTGTTTACTGTCTCTGCTGTCAATACAGAGTACTATTGTTAAAAATATGTTTGTTTAATTTTTGCTAAAGTTTACATCGTATTCGACTAATCCTGCCTGGATTTGCTCTAGAACTTTGCCCTGCGCTAACTCTTTTTGCTATTATAAGATTTCTAAGTCTCGGTATTATCAAAAATGCTTCTTATGGTCATTTTTTGTTAATATACAGGGTCTTAGGCTAGGATAACTATACAGGATGTTAGGATAAGGAGGTATACAAGGTGTTAGGTTAAAATGACTACTATATGTACAGGGTGTTAGGGTAAGTATAAAGGGTGTTAGGTTAGGATAAATACACAGGGTTTTAAGGTAAGTATACAGGGTGTTAGATTAGGATCACTATATGTACAGGGTCTTAGGGTAAGTATACAGGGTTTTAGGATAGGATAACTATACAGGGTGTTAGGTTAGGAATACTATACAGGGTGTTAGGGTAAGTATACAGGGTGTTAGATTAGGATCACTTGTACAGGGTTTTAGGGTAAGTATACAGGATGTTAGGTTAGAATTACGATACAGGGTGTTAGGGTAACTAAACAGGGTTTTAGGTTAGGATTACTATACAGTGTGTTAGGTTAGGATTACTATACAGAGTGTTAGATTAGGATCACTATATGTACAGGGTCTTAGGGTAAGTATACAGGGTGTTAGGATAGGATAACTATACAGGGTGTTAGGTTAGGATCATTATATGTATAGTAATCCTAACTTGACACCCTGTATATTTATCCTAACCCAACACCATGTGTAGTTATCCTATCCTAACACCCTGTATAGTTATCCTATCCTAACACCCTGTATACTTACCCTAAGACCCTGTATATATATTGATCCTAATATAACACCCTTTATACTTACCCTAACACCCTGTATTATAATCCTAACCTAACACCCTGTATAGTTATCCTATCCTAACACCCTGTATACTTACCCTAAGACCCTGTACATATAGTGATCCTAATCTAACACCCTGTATAGTAATCCTAACCTAACACACTGTATACTTACCCTAACACCCTGTATAGTAATCCTAACCTAACACCCTGTATAGTTATCCTATCCTAACACCCTGAGTTACCCTAAGACCCTGTACATATAGTGATCCTAATCTAACACCCTGTATACTTACCCTAACATCCTGTATAGTTATCATAGCCTAACACCCGGTATATTAACAAATAATAAGTTTTGATAATACCGAGAAAAAAAACGAGGAAGAAAACCCGCGCGCGCGACTGTACACACGCTCAATCAAAATAGTACTGGCGGCGCTGCGTGGGGCAGTTCGATACGCGATGCGTATTTTGGCTACGCAGCGTGTCTACGTCGCATAAATACGGAGCGTAGCTACGCAGCGTAAATACGCCTGACGCAGCGTTCGCCCGAATTTAAAAATATGGCGAACCGCCAGTGTCGAGTGGGGAAATTGTTCATCGCTCCCTCCGGCCTCCGTAAAGCGATAGTGGATTTTACGAAGGAAATGTCCATGACTTCTTGAGACAACACAAACTGGGTTCAAACACGAGATCGCTTGAAATCTTCATCAGCTGCGCACTCCGTAGTTAATTCACTGCATTAAACACTATCTTTATTATCATCCATTAAATCACTACATACACGAAAAACAAGAATTTCAACCGAGCAGGCAAAAATCCACGAGTTCCCGCCAAAAAACCTCATTTTAAGGGCTCCCGCACACGACCGAGAATCGGTGGCCGATTTTTTGTCGGCATCCCGCTCTGACGTGTTATCACCTGGATCTTCCGTCCTTGTCCTGGGCGATAATCGGCCACCGATTCTCGGTCGTGTGCGGGAGCCCTAAGACTGAAATGACAAAACCGGCCAAGTGCGTGTCGGGTCACGCGCAATGTAGAGTTCCGTAGTAAGTGGCGTAGCTAAGCCGGCCGTGGACAGACGGATGCATGACGAAACTTTAAGGGTTCCTTGTTGACTATGGATTAAAAGTGGAAATAGTGGTCTCTGAGCTATGCCGCGGACAGACGGACATGACGAAACTTAGGGGTAAACCATTACTTCATATAAAATACAGCCCAACATAAGTGTCAACAAGATCAGTATAGCCAGCACTATTAACTATGCCACAAACCTTTGATGATGTGTGGCTGATTATACAAACCCAAAAGTAAAACAGTTAAACAGTATTTAAACTTTATTAGCAAAATCAATTTTATGATAATTAATGGCCCACTCTTACATTAGCTTATTTTTTTTCTTCTTTTTACTTGTATTCTTATTGTTTATAGGAATCGAATTTAAAGCCTTTTCTATCGAGAAAGCATACAAATTGGCGTTGATTTTTTTCATTTTATCCAGTTCTTCCTTCAGTGTTTGCCCTTCAGTTTTATATTCATTATTATTATCTCCCTTCTCTAATGATATAGTTTCTAGTTCATTTTCCAAATATTTAGGCCAGAATTCTATCTTTTTATTAACCAACACTTCAATTTCTGTAATGTTGTCACTGTCTTTTTCTAGAGTTCTTTCCAAGCTATGTAAAATTATACTCGGAGAGAATTCTTGTTTGTAAATTGCTGGGTAGTTGACTGTGAAGAATGCATTTGTTATAGGTCCTTTATGTCTTATTGTTCTGACTGGCTGCTTGCTTCTTATATGCCACAGGATCACTTGTTCATCATTAGAACCTGACATTAATGTTTCTCCATCAAGCGAGACCGACAAACATGTCACAGACTTTGAATGAGACGTAAATGTAGGACAGTCACTTTCAGTATTAACTAGCAAATCACGGTTTCTAGGCGGGTTGGTAAGACTTAACTGATATATTTTCCCTTCTGTTGTTCCAACAAAAATATTCAACTCAAGTACATCCATGGTAACCGCCGACAGAGGCACATCAAAAACTACATTTAACAGCAATTCACCAGTAGGCAAATCATATATCTTGCAGGTTCTATCACTGGAGACTGTGCACAAACGTCCATACATCCCTGTTTTACTGATACACAAGTCCGTAACTGGCAAGGAATGATCTGAGAAAATGTAAACAGGATCATGTTGGCCGGCAGTGGTTTGTGTAACTAATTCGACTTCAGGATGCGCCGCTACAGTTGTCAGCGCCCACACCATTACCATTCCATCTTCAGCTGCCGAAACAAAGTACTTTCCGTCTGGTGAGAATTTCACCATAGACACTTTCTGATAGTGGCGATTTAGAATCGTTAAAAGGTTGCCTGATGTTAACTGCCAAACATAAACTTTTTCATCTATACCGGCTACACAGAATGCACCATCTTGGCTGATCGATAATGCACTTGCTTTTCCTGGTAAAATAAACCTCATACCTTGCACTGTTTGGTGAGAATTCAAAGGCCATATATGTAAGACCGGTTTTGTTTTTTCGACTGCTGCTAGATAATCGTTTCCTATGAAAGACAAGGTCCTGAGTTCTGCAGTTCCACCTCCTTTGTAAGCCATGAGACTCGTGCCGGTGTGTGGGTCCCAAACGCAAGAACTCCATAATGTATTGTTTGAATCGGATGTGACTAAAACTTCTAGCAAATTAGCCATCGTTGAAACTGTATTTTTTCCAACTATTGGTTCATAAAATTAGGAACAACAATATTCGTAATTCGCCATGTGGTGTACTTTAATTTGTTTGAATAAAATTACTTTCTTTCTGTGTACAAAGAAAAAAGAGAGAATGAAGTAACGCTATACAACGGTGACTGCTTCAAAAATTTGCTTTAATATAGAAATATGTTAAAAAAACGCATTACGACATATTTGTGCTGTCATGTTGCAACACATGGAGCCAGAACACATTATGCTACCAATAGCAACCAAGCACGATCTCCAGCGCAATTTTTATTGGTAGAAATTGTGTCAATTTGACAGGTTTTCTGTCTAGTCGAGTGTAGTTTCTCCGGTGATTGTTTTTTGCAGAAAATTGTGGTGTAAACTTTCCAAGAAATCCAGCATAATGTTCAAGAAGTAAGTAAAAATTTATAATTTTTCTTAGTTTACATCAATTTTTTATAATTGTGGAAATAAATTGTGACATTCTAGGTTATTTCGTGTTGTCAATTAGTGGTTGAATTATTGACGTAACGGTTTGTTAGCCAATGAGAATGCAGTCTGATGATAGGGATGTGCATACAGTATTTGCGATCCCTGCTAATAAATACTAGTTACAAATACTAAATACAAATCCTTATTTACTGCTCTAATTTATCACTGTTCATATTGTGGAAGCAGCAGTAATAGAAGAAACAAAATTAAATTGTGCAACGGAATTGAATCAGCAGATCAATCTGGCTGTAACATTTTCTACTTTGTAGAATCTGGTTTTGTGTATATTTTTCTTTACTGGTTAAGTAACCAAAGTTGATTTAAATGAAAAATATACAAGGTGTAACAGAAAGGGTATACTTATCCTAAGGGATATGATTCTGTCCATAAAACTGAACAACTTTTCCTAAAGAACATAGATCGAAACATGAAAAAAAATTTGACTTGCGCCATCAACTGATTCGGTTTCTATGGGAAACCAAAAAAAAACTTTTCGTATTTCGACCTATGTTCCTCAAGGATAGTTGTTCAGTTTCATGGGCAGATTCACATACTTCGAGTTGGTATACCCTTTTTGTTTTGTTACACCCTGTAGATGTTCAAACAAAACTTGCCTCACATTCGGCATCTTTACACCAATACTACGAAATCTAAGTCCGGTATATAGTTAGGTAGGGAGCCTATATTAGGATGGGCCATCAGTGCTAGCAGGAGCGTCTAAAAATTATGTGATTTATATTTGAGGGTCATCGTCATAAAAACGATTTATTTGGACTCGTGCGCCAAAGTTGACTTTTACTCTAATGTTAATTTAATTGCGTGCCATAGCTCAGGAGCGGGTTCAGTATCAGTAACTGAACGACTTTCCCAAAGAAACATAGGTCGATAAAGGACAACAATTTTGAACTTCCCATACAATTGTGTTGGTTACTTAGTATGGGAAGTCCAAAATAGTTTTTAGTTTTTTGAACTATGTTCCTTGGGAAAAGTTGTTCAATTACGAATGTTCAACCCACCCCTGAGCTATGGCACGCAATTAAGTTAACACTCTGTATACATTTAAAATCTAAATATGACACGTGCTTATTACATACCTATCTACCAGCCGCGGTCATCGATCGCGTCGGCAACGTGACACGCTGGCATGTGTTGCAGCGTCAGCATTATAACCTCAAGACTCACTTTCGGACTTAGCGAACCTCGCATCGGTCGCATTCTAAATTTCTAATATTAATAATGTTAATTAAGTAATTTTAAAACCATATTATAGCAACTGCAAGTACTCCGAGTTTAATTTCCCACTGAAGCCACCCGCTTATCATAATTTGCTCTTAAATATATTTGCTTATGTAAATATTTTTGCGTCGTATGGGAAATCTGAACTAAAGACGACGTCTGCTATATCTCTTCCAAGGAATCAAAAAATATTATATTAATATATTTTATCAACAATTAAAAATTAATATTAAAACTGGAAGATTAAGTGCAATCACACCTTGTCATACCTAGGCAGATATTCATATAACAGAATTTTTTTAAACTACAGTTATTTCCACCGCAATGCAAAAAAATACGCAACAAAGTCAGTCACACACATCAGTACTGAATTAAATCTCTGTCAGTCTTTATAAGCAGCCTAAATTAGCCTACCATATCAAATATCAATCCGCTATTTGAGAATCTTGTCAAATGAGCAACTCTTTATTGCAAGTGAGAACGAAAATTTTCAAAAATTTTTAGGGCTCCGTAATAAAAAAAAACCCCTATGGTTTCGTCATGTCCGTCTGTCTGTCCGCGGTTTAGCTCAGAGACCCTTAGTACTAGAAAGCTGAAATTTTGTACGGATATACATTTTATCCACGCCGACAATAGTATAATAAAATCTTGAAAAAATTTAGGCTGCCTCCCCTACAAGTAAAGTAGGGATAATTTTTTTTATTGTTTACTCCTTAGTGTGAGGCGTCGTTGCGTAGGTCTTTTTAGGTATCCGTTTGGGAAATATTAAGCTTAAAAGCGCAATTTTTTGTTGAAGTCGAGTGTTCCCCTCCCGCCGGCTAAACGGTTGTTATGGGAAATGTGAAAAAAATCACAGTAGTAGCATATATGATGAAATTAAAAGGAAAACTATCACAGTTAAGTAGTGTTATTGAGTTATAGCTGAAAAACTAAAAATAATAAAAATAGCAATCAGGCGCTAGGTCCTCACTGAGCATTAGGAGGTAAAAAGTTTATGTTATGAACGTTGTAAAACACTTACTTAAAACCCGCTTTGCGAATAAAAATCGTAAACAACTACAGAACCCTATACTGCGTGTGGCCCGACACGCACTTGGCCGGTATTTCTGTTATCATCTTGTGACGTCATATTTTATTGCTATCAATTACGAATTATTTACTCTAAATTAACTGTGTTTTGCAAATTTATAAACAACTAGCTGTGCCCGCGGCTTCTCCCGCGTGGAATTCAGACAATCTGCAGCATTGTGCAGTCTCCCTCTTCCTCTCCCCCACTTCTCTTCCCCCTTTTCCCTTCCACTCCCCCCACCCCCACTCCCTCACCCTCTCCCTTTCCCTATCCCTGCCTCTTTCCCTACCCCTAACACCATCTTAACCGTGATCCCTATCCTTATAAAATATAAACATAAAAACGACACCCATATTGATTTTTAGACATTTCAACCCTATCGCACCCCAAACCCATCCCCAGGGGATGATGGAATTTCACGTCCACCACGTAGGATTTCAAAATTGTTGTAGTTTTCGTAATCAGCGACCCGATAAACCATACAAACGATACCCATATTGGTTTTTAGACTTTTTACCCCATTTCTCTCTTTTAGGGGTTGAATTTGGGGTGCAATTTCAATAACAGCGATGTATGTTCCACAAAATTACAACCCTAACGCCTGAATAATAAATTTAGTGGATTTTACTTTGAAAATGAACTTATAGACCAACATACGGGAAAAAAATCATCCCCTTTTTCCTTGAAGGGTGATTTTTAAGAAATGCTTAAACACGCGTTTCTTTATTTTTTACCAAAAACATAAAGTCAAATTTGTGTGAATCAAACTCAAGGAACAAAGGATTTTCATAAAAACTTTCATCCCTTATTTCACCACCTTAGGGGATGAATTTTGAAAAATTATTAAGCACGTACTTTTTTATTTTTTACCAAGAGTTCAAAACCAAATTTCTATAATTCTATATTTAAAAATAAAAGACTTGTAGTCCACCATACGGAAAAAAAGAATCCCCTTTTTCACCCCCTTGAAGGGTGATTTTTAAGAAATGCTTTCTTTATTTTTTACCAAAAGCTTAAATTTTAATTTGTGTGAATCTAGCTTAAGAAACAAAGGACTTTCAGACAAATTTTCATCCCTTATTTCACCCCCTTGGGAGATGATTTTTCCAAAATCCTTTCTTAGTGGGTAGTTTTGACGTGCATAGAACCTGTGTACAAAATTTCAGATCTGTATCTATAGCGGTTACGGCTCGGCGTTGATGAATCAGTCAGTCAGTCAGGACAACCTCTTTTATATATTTAGATTGGAATAACATTATTAGCTTTCATGTATTATTTTCATTTGTACATTTGCAATAAACAACTTGAACTTGTTCGTGAATCTTTATGAAATGCAATCTCAGATAGGTAGGAACCTCTTACCCCTTTGTCATTATCATATTTTGACAGTCCCTATTTGTGTTGCCATGTGCTCGTCGTTACACTACTGGACATAACACCGTACAAGATAATTGAGAGCCGGGGTAAGCATAAGTTGTGGGGCGAGAGTAAAGGTGACAGTCGATAATAAAGTCATCAACTTGTTAATCGACTAGTCGACGGATATCCATTTAAATGCATTTTAATAAATAACTTCGGTCATACTTACTCTATGGACGCATGGCACGTGTGTCGCTCTCCATACGACAAATCTATCTGAAATGGAACTGATTTAGTACAGTTATTAGAGAAAGTGTGACTTTTGTGTTTTTAATATAGAGATTAATACAAACACTGAACAACGTACTCAACATATTCAAAATCAGTATCATTTATAGCTTGGGAAATAAACACTCCAATGATGAGTGTGGATGGAAAGTTCGAAACCAGAAAGTATGACTTCAGAACTTCGTGCGTTGTGGGCGAAAGATAAGCTAACCCAACCGTGGCTATCGAACCTAAAATGCTCCAGTGATTTAAACCCGTAAACAATCTGCCGGCGCCGTTTTACAATTTGTCGACCGTTTACAATTTGCCCGCCGTTTGTACGGCGAATCATACGATTTGCCTGCGACATGCGTATAACTAAACTTGCATTCCAAATTGAAAATATATATCTTAAGGGCCAGGACACACACACACATGGTGCGCAAATTGCGTCGCGTAATAGCGCAAAATGCACGACGCAGTGTGACCCAACCGGCGCAAAATGCGCTAGGTATTTAAGGTCGCCGCAACTTTTCAATAGTTAGTGTTCATAAAATTATCGATATTTATTGTCGATAGTCGAGAAGGCATTCTTCACTGCTAGTGAATACCTGCCTGCCTACCTTCTAGGTATTTGATGTTTAGTTGGTAGGTCTAGCATCAGTGAAAGAAGTTCGCATACATATTCGCGTATCTATGAATCGTTGCTAGGCTACTGACTTATTGACTGTGTGACTGTGTCACTTATGTCGGACTTGTAAAAACAGAAAATAAGTAAATCTCGTAATAAATAAATATAAACTAATTAAGTGTATCAAGTGTTCAAAAACAATTTAAATACCGCGAGTGCTAAATACGTAGGCTAGCTAGGGTCAAACAACCACTGTCGTACAGTGTGATCCTTATTCATTTAGGAAGCTTCCACATTACTTAAGGTAATCTGCACACTTTTATCTGCATTTTTAAGAGGTTATCGGTCCCAACTGAATTGAAATAAGTTTCCACGATGGATTATACGACGAAAATAGACATTGGCAAACTTACGGGCAAGGAAAACTGGTCAACATGGAAATACATGGAAGTAGTAGAAGGTAGACTAGAAAAGCCTACACTCGCAAGCGGAGCAGGTGACGCCGAAACCAGTAATTATAATACGGCACTGGCCAATTATAAAAAAGCTGAGACTGGCGCTATACTCATGTTGACTTCTAACATGTCAGAAGATACACTTAAGAAAGTTATGAGATTTAGGACTGCTCGAGAAGTCTGGCAGGAGCTACATAGACTATTTGACGGACAAACTGAAGATAGAGCATATAATTTGTGCTTAGAGTTCTTTGAACTGAAACTTGATAGGGCGGACGACATTCCAACTCACATGTCGACGAATTAAAGGCCGAAGTGGCTAAGATTGACGCCAACGCTAAGCTTCCTGAAATGTTCCTGATATGTAAGGTCTTAGGCACGCTGGATGAAAGGTTCTTTAACTTCAAGTCAAGCTGGCTCATGCTAAAGCAGACAGAAAGGACCATAGACAGTCTCACAAGTCATCTGTGCGCATTCGAAATGAGAACTAGGCAGTCAAGAGAGTTTTAGACAGGAAGCACTAGTGACTACGAGGGCCACACCGAAATGATCGGGAATAGAAAAAAGTACAAAAATAATACAACAATATTTACTTTCATTGTTTTTCGAAGTATTCTCCGTGACAATCAATGCACTTTTGCATTCTATCAAACCAATTATTATAACAGTAATTCCAGTCTGAAGTGGATATAGTCGAAACGGCCGATTTGTAAGCTTCGACTGCCTCTTCTGGGCCTTGAAATCGTTGACCACGTAGCATATCTTTAATTCTTGGGAATGTAAAATAATCATTGGGGCTCAAGTCAGGGCTATACGGTGGATGGTCCATTAACTCCACGTTTTCTTGATTTAAAAACGCGATCGTTTTGCGAGCGGTATGTGAGCTCGCATTATCCTGGTGAAGAATGATGCGACGATTCGGATTAATTTTACGAAGTTCTCTTATGACTTCCGGCAAACAAACTATTGTGTACCAATCAGCAGTAACCGTTCTGCGTTCTTGTAAAGGAATCGTAGCCACATGACCAGTTTTCGATACAAACGAAACGACCATTTTTTTCGACACGCTACGAGAGCGGACAACTTTTGTTGGCTTGACCTCGCCTTCGAAGACCAAAACAGCCGATTGATGTTTTCTTTCGGGCTCATATGAATAAATCCATGATTCATCACCAGAGACGATATTGTAAACTGCATTTGAGCTCCCTTTATTGAACCGTTGCAGAGTAGACCGACACCAATTAACAGGAGCCGACTTTTGTTCAAAAAACGTTTGTTCGACTTTCGGTCAAACGATGGGGCACCCAGCGGGAAACTAACTTCTTGACACCCAGTTCATCATGTAAAATAGTTTGAATCGCTGTCATACCAATGCTGAGAGAAGCCCGAATCTGCTCGTATGTCACATGTCTATCTTCTTTTATTAATTGGCGCACAGCATCGATGTTATCTTGTGTTACCGCTGTTTTTGGTCGACCAGTAGAAGGAACTGTACCGCTACCATGAGTTGCTATACTTGCTATCGAAAAACCACATTACGTTACTACAGTCGATAGCGTATAAACGCGCATCGAATAGTTTTCGATTGCACTCGTACCATGAGTTACGATAACCGTAACTACACTCGCTAGCGTGAACTCGATTGTTTACGTAGTAATCGTACTGACGCATCTAACTTCACACCGAATAGAGCTGTTTCTTTCTAACTATACTCAAAAGACAGGGTAAGATAGTTGTTCCCAAAAAATCTTGGTATTCAAGCCTAATAATTAAAAACTTTGAAATAACCCTGCTAATTAAAAGTGTAATTGAGTAGCAATGCCTTTATCCTTAGTACAAGTGATTTTTTATTTAGAGTGGTTATATTTCGTCAATGTGTGACGTGGCGTTGTGATTTGTTTATGTTGTGCGTTTATTTACTTCACAAAATTTCAGAATTTTACGGAATTTACTCAGAAGTTGTACAATAAATGATATTGTGATTCCGTTTGCGTTGGCGGAGTATGGAAGGAAAGATATGATTCAGTCAATATACATATTTTCAAATAGAAAAATATGCTAGAACTTTGAACTTTGTAACACTAGGACCCTAGGTACAAATTAAGATACCTAAAAAACCATTAAACAGCTAGCTGGGAGCTGAAAAATATCTTAGAAACGCATAAAAGTTGCGAAATACTACAAAGTTAATGAAAATGGACATTAAGATAGGTTAAAGGATATGTAATCATATAAAAACATTACTTAAAGCAGTTAAAAGTAGTATTCGCAATGGGTTATAGGAATATCTTTCCATCAAGCATCAATTTAGAACAATAATCTGCCTGTATTGAAATATTCATACGAAAACGGGCTATCGAAGCCGTTTTGGCGCGAAACTACGCGGTAGAGTCCGTGTACAACTGCGCGATCTGTCGTTTTATATTACGAAGTATACTTATGGGGAAGACGGTCGCCGAGCAGGCGGCGGACCGAATCCAAGAAATATTGGCAAATGGATTAATCACATGAAATGTGATAATATGAGACTTAATTAATACGAAAGGCATTTCGTATAATATGTAGGCAGACGCTTAGGCCCCTGTTCGAAAAACTGAAAAGTATAACATGAAACAAATACTTATCGAACCCGTCTGTTTGGTGATTGGTAGTGCATGGCATGATGGAAAACCCAAAAAGTTTGGGTTTTCTTATATTTCTGACAAAATACAAAATGATCGGGGCAAGTTGGGAGCTGTTTGCGATGTTATTGAAGGACTGTGGTACTGTTCTGAGTAAAGCAGAGATTGTGTAATCGAGACGTGAAAATCCGGTACACGAATCGATGTTTGCTTGGTGGTGGCGACACTTTCGAGGATGACGAGTTTACAGTCTCTTTGTGTTTTATACGACGAGAGCTTCTTGAAGCGGCGCGCCTGGAGTTCGCTATCATGAGCTGCTTGTCTGAATTACACAACTATCTTGCCTAACACTGTTCAGCTAATAGTGCGTAGAATGATAAAAGTCCGTGTCCTGAGTGCTATGAACAGTACGGCTACGGTGATGATATGTTGGTTTCGTCATTGGAAATGTCTAAAAGTATGTCTCCGATGTATCAATCACTATTTTTAAATGACACATAAAAGCAAGTAGCTTGAATTTGCCTTCAATATTTGTCTAGGCGCTACCTTGTGATTTAAAATAACAATCTTGCGATTCGTGCATTGAGCAAATGTGCTAAGTAGTGCAGAGCAGATGGATATTGACTAGGGCCTACATTTATATATAAGGACTTTGGTTGGCGTTTTCAATATTGGCTAAAGTCACGTCGATGGATGTAGATCTTGGTTGTATACGTCGCTCATAGAAATATGAACAGCAACAAAATGATAAATTGCGCTTCTTGCGAGAGGTGAAATGAATTCATACAAGTTATCTTTGATGATCGTTGAAGACAAGTTTGCGAACGCTATTAAAGCCTTTGGTGATGGCTTTTCGGAGTTGTACCTAAAGCCATGTTAGTAAACGTACTAGCATGTACTAAGAGTCTGGAACTTCTTATGTTGGACAGAGAGTTTTCATATTTCTGCAGAGCACAAGTATGACAGTTATAAAACCACGAATGAAAACCCCAAATAAACGATGGGAATAACGCCTCATATGTCTTATGGCAAAAGTGGGTTGCCAAGACTATACTGAATAAATCATTCTATCATACAAATACGCGCTAGACGTGTAGAGCAGAAATAAATGAGGAGTAATAGCAATTATGCTATAAAAGTTCATGCAGATTATGGAGACTCTCTGAAGGACATGATTGTTCTACAGAACTCGGACAATATTTGGCTTCGGCCACCTTTTTATTTATTAAACTGACACTTTTGGGCCGCAGCCTCGATTTCGGTCGGCTGTTGGTCCTGACTTGGAGAAATCCTCGTCTGTCCTACGGGACTCAAAATAAAAGACGACACAGACGTAAGTTGTTTCGATAGATCTTCTTATGTTTCTGTTTTCGCCATGGAGGTCAATATTTGGCTTCGGCCACCTTTTTAATTCATTAAATTGTCACTTTGGGGCCGCAGCCTCGATTTCGGTCGGCTGTTGGTTCCGACTTGGAGAAATCCTCGTCCACCGCTGGAATCACATTAGGCTTTTGCCTAACTCTGGCTTCGGCCTTTCACCAACAATGGGCTTCGGCTCCAACAATGGGTTTCGGCTCCAACAATGGGCTTCGGCTCCAACAAAGGGCTTCGGCTCCAACAATGGGCTTCGGCTCCAACGGTGCTTCGGCACGGGCTTCGGCCCAAATCAAAAGACTGACTAAGCCGGCATACCCTTTTCCCGTTGGGGGGAGCACATTGCGCACGTTGGTGTGTTGGTAGGTGCTCATCGTGGGCCGCGAGTGGTGGAGCGGACTATCTCTCCCACCTTTTTTATTTTTTTATTTTATTTTAAGATAAAGAATAGAAAACGGGAGAGCTATCATCTTAGGCCTCGCATAGGCAGGGCTTAAGATGAAAAGGGAATGGGGTGTGCTGTTTATAGCCTTACCTAAAACATGAATAGGTTACACTGAAGGGGCAGTGATAAGCACTTAAAAAGTGAAGCGATAGATAATTAAAGAGTTATTGGTTAAATCTTTTTGATGGCTACAATTACACTGAAGGGGCAGTGATAAGCACTTAAAAAGTGAAGCGATAGATAATTAAAGAGTTACTAGGTTGAATCCTTTTGATGGCTACAATTGCACTGAAAGGGCAGTGATAAGCACTTAAAAAGTGAAGCGATATATAATATAAAAAGTTACCTACTTGTTATGAATCCTTTTGATGGCAACAACATGATCCTCAAAAAGAGTTTGGGCTACTATTCACATGTAGTAAGTCCTACCACAAGTCGATCAAAAATTTAATGTTTAGAGGCCTAAATAAAACATTCAATGTATTTTAATTTTCAGCTTTCTCCGGAGTTGTAACGATGTTGATCTACTTGGACACCCAGATTGATTACGTTTAAAAGCGGATTTGTCGGGATCAAAGGACCAAGTAAATAGATCATTTAAAAATTAAGTGTAAGCACATCAATTGTATTGGTGTGCCCAAGCTTAACGAATTTGCTTTGTCTTCGAACATAAAACTGTCATAGTCGGTGGATATCTCTCTAATTCCGTGCGGAATAGATAATAATATAGAAATTTGAGAAAAGATCTTGTGAAAGAAACTCGCTATGATCTTATTGTGTCAGTTCAAGGGACTGCGCTGCTGAAACACTTGTGTTTTGGCTAAATTAAAACCTTCTAACGAATATCTCGGTATTTGTCTGAATAGAAAATACTATTATTCTATTAAGTAAGGTTATAGGTTCAGTTACAACTTGTGTAAGGATGGTAAGGATGTTTGAATATATTGTTTCAAGTGGTTAGTTATAATATAAGTGGAGGAATGTAGTTGAATGTTATTTCTTAAGAGTTTTTTTTTGCAGTTACCTTGGCAATCTCTTTGGGACCACATAATGAAAGAGCCATTAACGTCCAGCATTGGGCTAAGCAAAACAAATTTGCTAAACACGGTTAATATGAGGACGACGGAAAAAAATTATTGGAACAAAATTTAAATAAAAGCAACAATTTGTGAAAATTTATTTGTAGTTTTTATTACATATAATGATAGGTTCTTACTGTTTTCAACAAAAATAAGGTAGCTGCCATCAATTCATCCCTATTCCCCTTGTTTAAGATTCCGTATCCACTAAACTAACCGCTTCCGTGAATAAAACACGTCACAATTCTCAAAAAATTTCTATAAAAACTTCCTTGTTTAACCTGTTCTCACTGATAGCTCAAGTGGATTCCTTTTTTTTTTCATGTCAGCTTGAAAATGGTTTTGATAGCGTCCTTTTTCTCCAAATGCATGCCGCCGCTGATATATTTCAAACCAAATCATGTCCTGCCGACATGATTTCGAGGAAAAGTACTCAAATTGCACCAAATAAGTAAAGGAAATAAAAAATTAAGCATATCGAAAGCCTTTAACTGTGTATTCACACTTCATTTGGACAGTGAGTAACTTTACTACTATCGTTACGGTATTTCTCGATGACATCTGTCAAATTTGTAACTCATGGTACCGATTTTCTATGAAAACCTATTGCAATAAGTTCTCGCTAGCGACAACAATTCGATACGTATTTTACTTGTGGACTCATGCTACTAATTTTAGATCTTTCAGTGACCGCTAGGGGCGCTGTTCAATTTCCCATACAATTTTTTTACGCCGTCGCTAGCGAGTACGAACACTGTAAACTCATGGTAGCGGTACTGTCGTGAGAGAGGAACGTCCACGACGAAACTCAGAATACCAACGATATATAGTCGTTTTACTGGGTGCTTCAAGTTCATAAACAGAAACAAGCTCGGCGAGACATTGTTCTTGAGATAAACCTCGACGAAAGTTGTGAAAAATTATGGCACGGAAATGTTCCCGCGTAAGCTCCATTTTCCCCACTGACTTGTCAAATTCAAATGGCTACTACTCTTTTCTTTTTTACTTTTTTTAAAATTCAAAAATGGAATTGTGTTTGAAATAATACTACATGTCATAAACCAAAAAGGTTTTAATCTAATTTATTCCTGATTATTCTATTCCCGATCTTTTCGGTTTGGCCCTCGTACTACGCCTACGGAGCGAAATTTCAAACGCAATAAGGATGAGCAACTGATATGCAACTATTGTTGCGGCAAAGGACATACGAGTTCGCAAGTGCAAGAAGTGGTTTAAGGATGGGAGGCCACCTAAACCAACCCCAGGCACGTCAGGTTCAGGCTCAAGATCCAATCAGGTTCAACAGATTTCGCTGATGGTAAATGCATGCTCTTCAGGACAAATTCAAGACCGAGAGAGCTGGTTTGTCGACAATGGAGCAACGACGCACATTGCAGTAAGGAGTGACTTCTTTGAAGAGTTTCATGAATTTGATTAGGACCACACAGTTACAACTGCAGACGGCACTACGATTCCAGCATTAGGAATGGGAATCGTAGAGGTAGATTCAAATGTCAATGGCAGGAAAGAACGGCTGACACTCCAAGATGTGTGGTTAGTACCATCACTAACGAAAAATCTTTTTTCGACGTTAGCGGCACAAGATAAGATGCAGAGTAGCATTTTCTCGTCAACGACTAGAGAGTGTAAACTAGATGTTGAAGGCACGACTAGGGTTGTTGGCACGAGAGTCCCTTTCGGCGGACTTTACAAGTTGGACATGAAGACGGTCATGCCAAAGAAGCAAAGGACCATAGAGGTTAATGCTATAACTGGCTCAAATATGTTGCAGCTATACCATGAGCGTTTTGCACCCCAGGACAGGACATGAACCATGTCATTCGCGTAGTGAAGCGCGAGTTAGGTTCAACTCTGAGTCCTGATAAAGTGAAATGTGAGGGGTGTATATATGGAAAGTCACACCGAAAACCGTTCGGAATGAGGGAAAGAGCATCAGCATGTGGAGAGTTAATTCACACCGATGTTTGCGGCCCATTTGCAAATAGTATCACCAAGTACAAGTACTTCGTTTTATTTAAGGACGATTACTCAAGCTATCGCTTCGTCTATTTCATCAGACAAAAATCATAGGTGAAGGATAAGCTTGTAGAGATGTTACAAGAAGCAAAGAACGCAGGACACGTTGTAAAGACAATATCTAGCGACAACGGTGGTGAATTTGACAATGAAGCTGTCCGTAAAGTATTGGAGAAGCAAGGTATAAAGCATCGATTCACTATGCCGTACACTCCTGAGCAGAATGGTTGCTCTGAAAGGGAGAACCGTACATTGGTCGAAGCTGCAAGGTCAATGATGTATTCTGGAGGAGAACTACCCCAAATACTTTGGGCTGAATTAGTGAATACCGCAGCATACGTACTTAATCGGACTGGACCTTCAAGAGTCGCCGGAAAAACTCCCTTTGAATTCGCATAAGAAACGTACGAGTATTTGTAAGGTACCTCGAAACTTGGCTCATAGACAGGGATAAGGTCAATAAGTAAAAATAAAAAATACGATTTTTTTACGGTTGCAAATAATAAAGTTATAAAATAATTTTGTTTTTGTCAAATATCGATGGGTCGTATGGCAGAATGAAACGTAGCCATGGCCAGTCTTAAAAAAAACTGACAACTGTTCTAAGTAGTCTGTGGTCGGTTTATACGTTTAGTACTGATCTAGTCCCTGGTTTATACAGCTGTTAGTTTTTTTATGATAGGCAGTGACTATTCATCACATTCTGCCATACGACCTATCGATATTTGACGAAAACGATTTTTTTCTAAAACCTTGTTATTTATGGCCGAAAATAATTGGTATTTTTATTTATCTTTAATGATCCTATTCCTGTTTATGAGCCAAGTTTCAAGGAACCTTACATATAAGTTTCCTTTGTAATTATGGCTCGGTAAGAAACCGAAGATTTCCCATCTCCGAGTTATTGGAAGCATTTGTTATGCTCACGTTCCTAAACAAAATCGAAAGAAATTATCTAAGAAGGCAATCAAAGGCAGGCTGATAGGCTACGAGAACGACGATGGTTATCGCATCTACGACGGATCGACGACAGTGAGGTCTAGAGACATAACGTTTCAATCCGATGTTGAGTTCAGAATTTCAACCAGCATTCCTATACTGTCAGAGGGAGGTGAACAAGACGATAATGAACGAGTTGAAGGTGATAATGGACGAGTTCTCGAGCAAGAGCCAGAACCTGCGAATGTCGAGGAAAACGAAGAACTTGCTCTAGAGGGAGAAAGACCTGAAGGTCACGATCAAGTTCGAGTTTCACGTGTTCCTGAGGACGTTCGTTCCGGCGAGAGAGCTGTGTACGAATGTGATGATGAGGATGAGTTTGCCAGTGCTGATGAAGAGCAAGAGCAATTGGAAGTAGTTGAGCCCCTAGCAGCAGTGGAGCCTCGATACAACCTGAGAGATAGATCAACCATCGCACGTCCCAAGAAGTACGAAGACTACATGTGTTTCATAGGAACTGAAAGCTTTCCTCAGAAATACAAAGAGACTAAAGAGAGGGAAGATAGTGCCGAATGGCAGAAAGCCATGGCGAGCGAGATCAAATCCCTAGGTGACAACAAGGTTTGGACATTGTGTCAACTACCACCAAACCGCAAGGCGCTACCATGCAAGTGGGTTTTTAGAATCAAACGAAACCCAGATGGTACAGTTGACAAATACAAGGCTAGACTTGTAGTAAAAGGATTCAAGCAACGCAAAGGAATAGATTATGAACAGACGTTCAGCCCTGTTGCCAGGATGGCTACAATAAGAGCTTTGCTGAGTGTCAGCGCCAAGGAGAAGCTGCACCTGACACAGTTTGATGTTTCAACAGCCTTCCTGAATGGCAAGCTGAAAGAGGAAATCTACATGCAGCAGCCAGATGGATTTAGCGATGGCACATCAAAAGTCTGTCGACTTCAAAGAAGCCTGTATGGCCTAAAACAAGCACCTCATTGTTGGAATTCGTGCTTTGAGGAAATTCTTCTTGAGAAAGGCTTTGTACAGAACGCAGCTGACCCCTGTCTATTCACCAAGGAAGTGGGAAACAAGAAAATACTGATTACTCTGTACGTGGACGACGGGCTGGTAGCCACTACAGAAAGCATTAGCGAACAAGATTCTGAAAGAATTGGGAGACACGCTGAAGATTACTACCAAGCCAGCATCCTATTACCTAGGACTGGAGATAGATCGATCGGATGACGGTTCCATTACGATTTCTCAGCAAGCCTATGCGTAGAAAATCCTGGAACGTTTTCGAATGACAGATTGTAATCCAGGCGCAACGCCCATAGAAAGGACTACTGAAGCAGGGAAAGTTGAAGCTAACCCTGGCGAAAAAAGTTTTCTCTATAGAGAGGCAGTAGGAGCTCTGGCGTATCTTATGACAGGTACGTGCCCGGACATTGCATACGCAGTCGGAGTGGTGTCCAGAAAATTAGAATTTTGAATGAAGATTGGCTGAAGGTACACAGAAAAAAATGATCTCTTAAAACAAGAACGCAATATGTCTCAACTGATATTGCTTGATTATAAAGTTAAATCTCTTAGAGTAAAATGATCACTCTAACGTATTAAAAATGCCGAAATCTTAAAATTCAAGAGAGAATTTCTTCGAGTTCTATTACTTGGTTTGAAATTGATGTTTTGAATTAAAACCATTTATTTTTTACATCAACAATGAAAAAATTTTAAAGCAAGTAAAATATTAATCGATTGAAAACATAAATCGTTTCGCCTAAGAATTATGAAAAATATTAGATGAAGATTTAGGACAATATTGATGCAAATAATATGTTGCTTGGTATAAGATAGTTGCTGTTTCGCTCAAGAAATTGTTAGGTAAGCAATAAAGAGTTAAGACTATATTAAGGCAAATAACATTGGTTGTTGTTTTGCTCAAGACCTAGTTAGATATGCAATGAAGAGTTAAGGCGATATTAATTCAAATAATTGTTGCTGGGTACAAGATACTGTGTCAAAGACGGAACAGTATCAAAATTTCGATTACTTTGCTAATCAAGCCTGTGGTCTAATGGTCAGAGCGAAGGACTACGATACCGATGGACGCGGGTTCAAATCCAGCCACCCCCAGGACTTTTGGTAAATTATAATAGTTGATATGATATAATGATATAATAGTTAATGATAACATTAATAAATAATAGAAATGGAAACAAAAGTAGAAAGAAGAATAGTTGAAAAATAAAAAGGTCTAATATCAAAAATGCTGGCAGAGAGCAGAAGAAGAAGAGGAATAAAAAGAAAAAAAACGAGAGATAAAAAAGTGTTTTTTTTTTTAAGAGCCTTTTATTTAGTTTTTATTTTTGAAGAGCTTTAAATTTTTCAACAAAATTAGTTTCGCTCTTAGGGTGACACATTTAGCTTTTTGAAAAAAGAGCTTTAAAATTTTTATTTAAATTAGTTTCATTCTTGGTGTGATAGATGCTTCACTCAAGTAAGTTTGGTTTTTGTTGTGATAGCTTTTAGTTTTTACAATAAGATGACAGTTGAAAATTGATATAAGAAATTTTGTTCTTGGTCGGAAAACTATACGACAAAACCTTTTATTTCTCAATCTAAGACGTTTTCGAGTTTCCTTATATCGAAAACCCAAAAGATTTTAACTTAAATAATATTATTTGGTTCAAGATATCTTTTTTTCTGTGTAAAGAGGATCTTCAGATACCTTAAATGAACCATAACTTACGGAATAAGTTATAACTCTGGAAGCCAGAAAGCCATCATAGAAGGATTTAGTGATGCTGATCACGGCGGTGACGAGCTCACTGGAAGCTCCACCTCAGGAGTGGTATGCCTATACGCAGGAGGTGCCGTATCGTGGATGAGCCAACGGCAACCATCAGTCGCGATTTCGACAACAGAAGCCGAAATTGTAGCAGCCAGCGAAGGTGCTCGTGAACTTGTATGGCTACAACGAGTCTACAGCAAGCTCACAGACCTGAAAGGAATACCAACATTGAAAGTGGACAATGAGGCAGCGATTCGTCTTGCGCACAACCCCGAGTTTCACAAGCGGACCAAGCACATCCGCGTGCGACATTTCTATGTTCCAAAAACTGTGGAAGAAGGTTTAGTGGACGTACAAAAGACGAGTTCTGCGCAGCAACTAGCTGATTTGCTTACGAAGGCAGTGCTAAAGCCAAGGCTCACTTTACTAAGAGCTGGGTTGGGGCTGCGAACACCATTACACCAATGAGGGAAAGTGTTAAGTTGGTAGGTCTAGCATCAGTGAAAGAAGTTCGCATACATATTAGCGTATCTATGAATCGTTGCTAGGCTACTGAGTTATTGACTGTCTGACTGTGTCACTTATGTCGGACTTGTAAAAACAGAAAATAAGTAAATCTCGTAATAAATAAATATAAACTAATTAAGTGTATCAAGTGTTCAAAAACAATTTAAATACCGCGAGTGCTAAATACGTAGGCTAGCTAGGGTCAAACAACCACTGTCGTACAGTGTGATCCTTATTCATTTAGGAAGCTTCCACATTACTTAAGATAATCTGCACACTTTTATCTGCATTTTTAAGATTTGACATGGTGAAAAGAGTTGAAAATGTGTCCACTGACGTGCGGTTGCCCGTACTATAAAAATGACTTGTAAATTAATATTACTAATGATAAATGAGTTTGAGAATTTTTATCTCGTGATTTTTTTTCTGAATATCAACTTTAATATCATATTCGCAATTTTTTTGTCTTAACACACCTCAGTATTTACCTACTTCATGCGTTTCATATTATTAGAAAACTACGTGCACATATCCGATCTTCTTAATACGTTATACGTCTCATGAAATGGTGATTTGTCTATTATAATATTCTAAAACTATTCTATTCTTGGATTTGAGTTTTTATTTGATATTGTAGTTGGCTTTGGCAAAAATGATCGATACATCAAAATATCAATTTTATTCTCGATTGATATCGTTACTATTTGAAAATAATCGATACCATATTATTATATGTATTTGATAAATTTTTGCCAATTGCCCAGTACTAGCTCAAGTTCACGCGTAACGCAGCGCACTAGCGTATTTTGCGCGCCGTGTGGCCGGTTTATCGAAATTATATGTGGTGCAAATAACGCGACGCAATTTGCGCAGTGTGTGACCTGGCCCTTATTGTGCACAATGAAATAGGTATGCAGACACCTATACTTAACCACCTATGCCAAATTTTACGTACGAAAGTAATATAGCAGAAGTATCAATCAATCAAGTCTACTTTTCTACATAAAACCTGTGTTTACAACCCAAGAATTTTAAAATTGCCTAGGTTTTGAATAGTCACGTTTGGCTAGACAAGCTCTAATCTTGGAAACTAGCGTCAGATCAAGGAGAGAGGGTCTAGAGTTTAGGAAATGATGAGTGGGAGAAACTGGAAGGACATTAAGATTAAGAGAGGATGTGATGGAAATAAGTTTTTTGGATCGTGTTTTTTTATCGTTTTTTGGACGTACGAAAATACTAGCGTCAAATAGCACTGAACGTTCTTAGGTCGTTTTACATTTATCAATAGCTTGTTTTTAACGCGCTCATTCAGACTTTAAGCACTATTCGTACACTTTGGAACGTAGGGTACATACGGCGGCAAATCGTTGAAAATACTTTGACAAATACAAATATCTTTATTCGCAAGAAAACAGTAGTTGAAGATCTTAAGTTAGAAAAGTACAGTGTTTCCAGCTTACACGTAAGCATGCAAATATAACTATTGTGAATTTAATTTATTTACAGTATGTCAAAATCTCAAAAGCATGAAATATAATAAGAGCCCTGGAGATGATGGTGTCACGACAGAAACGCTAAAAATCGGAGAGCCGACCTTACTGCCCCACCTGACTAATCTATTTAATTCCATTCTTCTATCTGGACGCTTTCCCGATAATTTCTGTCATGCAAATATTATACTTTTACATAAAAAAGGTGACAAATCAGACATTTCAAATTACAGACCTATCAGCCTCACCTCCCACATTTACAAAACGTTTATTAAGATATTACAGAATAGAATTGATGGCAAGCTAGACGGACACCAGACACCTGAGCAGGCGGGATTTAGACCTAGTTTCTCAAAAACAGACCACCTACAAGCCATAAACCAGATAATAGAAAAGTCTACAGAACACAATAAGCCTATACACCTAGCGTTTGTTGACTACAGCAAGGCCTTCGATAGCCTTCATCACACTGCGATGATTGATGCCCTAACAGCTCAAGATCTAGATACCACCTACCTAGACTTGATAAAAACTATTTACGCTAATAGCACTGCCAACATTAAACTTCAGTCATCTGGCCCCAAATTCCCAATCCTAAGAGGTGTCAAGCAGGGTGACCCACTCTCTCCCAAACTTTTTACAAGCTCTCTTGAAGAGATTTTCAAAACCCTGGCAATATCATGGGGTGGAAAGGGCATTGATGTCGGCGGAAACAGGTTAACAAACCTCCGTTTCGCCGATGACATTGTGCTTTTCGCTCCATCAGCCAATGAGCTGCAAGACATGCTGATCGAACTCGATGTGGCGAGCCGCAAGGTTGGACTTCATATGAACCAGTCAAAGACAAAAGTTATGACCAATGGCACTAAACGTAGGGTCGTGGTAGACGGGCAAGAGATACAATATGTCGACGAATATAACTATTTGGGTCAGTTAGTTTCCTTCCACCACAGGCAAGATAAAGAAATCAGTCGCCGAATAGAAAACGCGTGGAGGAGCTACTGGTCCATGAAGGATTTACTTAAAGGGACTCTCCCATTATCCTTGAAACGGAGACTCGTCGACATGTGCATCTTGCCCGTCCTAACCTACGGAGCCCAGACATGGTCACTGACTGAGGCACAGAAGTCCAGACTTGCGGTCTGCCAAAGGGCGATGGAGCGCAGCATACTAGGTGTAAAGAGGACCGACCGTATCCGGAACACAACACTGCGGTCCAAAACCCGTATCGCTGACGTCGGCAAAAAGGCTGCCACATTAAAGTGGGATTGGGCGGGTCACGTGTGTCGGATGCACCCGGATAGGTGGGCCAAACGCGCCACGGAATGGGTACCCCATGATGGACGCCGAGGCAGAGGAAGGCCCAAGAAGCGGTGGAGAGATGATCTGGATGCTTTTAGAGACCAGTGGCCCATAGTCGCAATAAATAGGGAGGAATGGAAATGTATGGGGGAGGCCTTTGCCCAGCAGTGGGACAGTATAGGCTAGTAAAAAAAAAAAAAAAAACTATGTCAAATATTAAATATGTCAAAAATAAACTATTCATAAAATTTAAAATCTAGAAATTCTTTCACACTGTAAAAGCAATGTTTTAATAGCCATTTTGTTAAATTATCTTTTGTCATGGATTTTAAATTGTCAGGTAGCTTATTAAATACGTATACGACGCACAAAATAACTTTGGCCCTGTCATTGATGCGCACAGAAGAAAAAAATGGCCCATTTTTGACGGGTCTCTAATTTGGGCGTTCGTACCGTAGCGCTGGTTCAGTTTATACTGGTTTTGTTTCTTTGCTTGGTGCTTTTATAGAATGCACTGTGCACGTACTTTTTACCTAGTATTTAGAGAGAAATAAAAAACTATTATTGTCATACTAGGATATTAAACGGTATTTTTTTATCACGCATCACTATTCGTTCAGTCTTGTCTGTCAAATCAGAAGACAGAGACAGAAAAAATTAGAAAATGGTGAATGGAGGACGGCTGCTCGAAAGTTTTTCGCAGCTGTTCTAAAACGTTGTTCAGTGCATCAATTCATGACCTTTGTCCTTACATCCTACGTAATACCCAGTACTAAATTCAAGTGCAAGTAGTCCAAATGCGGTTCTTTTTCAACAATCTTGAATAGTGAAGGTCCCCGCACAAAGATTGTCCCGTGCAGTGTCGTATACGTATTTGTGTGACGTAACTGAATTTCTATTTTCCCCATAACTGTTTTTAAAAACCGCTACGTTGGCGGCGGCGCGTAGATGGTCGTTATCGATGGATCCCGTACGGTGTGACGACGTAATCATGTGGGAAGTGGAGTCCGACGCGGCCAGCGCGTCATCGGACGGGCTCCGGCGGCGAGCGAAATGGGACCCCGAGGTGGAGAGCCTCGCCAGCCAAATGGACGAGCTGGACGAGGTCCTCGCCGAGGAAGAGGAAGGATGTCCGCTCCCGTCCACGCCTGAAGATCAACATCTCCTTGACGCTGAGATGGCCGAAGTTCTGAAAGCTGGCGTGCTTTCCGACGAAATAGATCTCGGCGCGCTCGCTCACAATGCTGCAGAACAAGCAGAAGAATTTGTCCGCAAGGTTTGGGAAGCATCGTGGAACGTTTGCCATTTCAGACACCTGCCCCGATGGCTGCAAGACAATGATTACTTACACAAGGGCCACAGACCACCACTGCCATCCTTCAGCGCGTGCTTCGCGTCTATTTTCCGCATTCATACTGAAACAGGAAACATCTGGACTCATCTACTTGGATGTGTAGCGTTCATTGGTGTTGCTATTTATTTCCTATCTCGCCCATCCATAGAAATACAGATGCAAGAGAAAGTGATATTTGGAGTCTTTTTTGTTGGCGCTATTGTGTGCCTTGGTTTCTCATTTGCGTATCACACCCTCTACTGCCACTCGGAGATGGTCGGGAAGTTGTTTTCTAAGTTGGATTACTGTGGGATTGCCCTCCTTATCATGGGCTCTTTTGTTCCTTGGTTGTACTATAGTTTCTACTGTCACTACAGACCAAAGATTATTTACTTATCTGTAGTGGTAGTCTTAGGAATTTTGTCTATAATAGTGTCCCTCTGGGACAGGTTTTCGGAACCTCGACTGCGGCCTCTCCGAGCGGGAGTATTTATGGGTTTTGGCTTGTCGGGCATTGTGCCTGCCATCCATTATGGTGTGACAGAAGGGTGGTTTAGTCAAGTCAGTAAGGCTTCACTAGGGTGGTTGGTTCTGATGGGATTATTGTACATTTTAGGTGCTATGTTCTATGCTTTGAGGGTCCCTGAGAGATGGTTCCCTGGCAAATGTGACATTTGGTTCCAGTCCCATCAGATTTTCCATGTATTAGTGATTGTGGCAGCATTTGTGCACTATCATGGCATCAGTGAACTGGCATCATATCGGGTTACTGTTGGAGAGTGTAGCATGCCTCCCTCTTCTATCGCATTTTAGCCCTTCCCAATCAAATGTGATAGTAGACCATAGATAAATTTATGTAGATACAATCATTCAGAAGCTTCTATATGTATGTGTATTTTTTAGATTATTGTTTCAATGCATTTTGTGACATTTTTTGTTATCTGTTTCAATATTAATTTTATCAAGTTGAAAACCTTATGAGGCTGATAAGAATGGAGGAAGTTTAAAGTTGATAAAATTAACAATAGTGGGTCATATTAGTTTGAGGCATGCATATTATTTTTTGTTGTGTTATTTATTTCAATTTTTAGTATAATGATAAGTAGAGTAGAACTACTTTCAATTCTTGTCTCTAACAAAGTCTTTCATTGAACTCTGCACATTGTTTTCAAATACTGCTTAGGTCATAGTACACAATACTGCTAAGTCACACTTTCTTTAAGCTTCATTCTTTTCACTTTTAAGACAAGCAAAAAATATTATTTTGGTATAATATTTGTACATACAAGTTTTTTTGTATTGATTGAACCAGTGCTTAGATAATTTAGGCTTAACCACAAACCTAGTTCTGCCATAATTTATACAACCTTTTGGCAGTATGACTTGTTCATATTTCACACATGTTTTCAAAAAAGGTCATTGTGCAAGTTTTATTTTCATGCTCTAGTAAACACATTCAACTTACACACACTGGCTACCAATTACCAAATGCACTGCAATATGCCTTCCACAACAAAAATCATATTTTGCCTGTATATTATCAGAATCTCAACATATTTTTTGAGAAATTCATTATCTTTTTTAGGCTTTTATGAGTAGTAATTATTTTTCACTTTGCAACAGGTTTTGAGTAGTGTACTAGTAAGTAGATCAAAATCAATTATCATTAATTTATGTCTTTATAACATCTGAGGTATAACATTCCATTTTTGTTTCATTTCATTCTTTAATCTTTATTTTTATATGTAGTTTCGTTTTATTATGTCTCTCTTACATTTTTAAAACTAGCTATACTGTGGTCTGCATTAGATATAAAAAAAAACACAATTATAGAAAAATATTCTAAATCGTTATAATAAGTGTTCATTTAAGTAAAGACTTTATGAAAAGTAAAAATTAAAAAAAAGGAAAGAGGATTTGTAATGTATATTTGAAAGCTGAAAAGTAAACTGATGAGAAATATGTATTTTTAACATGGAATAATCTAAAATTAGAGTTGCATTAAAAATAATAAAAATATGTTATTTTATATGTATGTAGCATGTAACCATTGGGAAATAATGTACCTATAAATGTTTTATGAGTTTTTCTGTTATGCTGTATAGAGATCTCATAAAAGTGTTGTGGAGACCATGCTCCATAGAGGAATACAATAAAGTTTGTAATGCTATGCTTTATTCAATTGTAAAATAGAGAGATACAGATACAGTTATCTGAAATCTTAACATTAGGCATATCAACCCCAACTAATTTAATTACTGAAGGCAAAAAGCAAAAGACAATATTTTTTCAACATTTTGAAGTTTAGAAACAGTGTTAAACTCCCAATTAATCAGGCTCTGAGAGAATACTTTTTATTGGTTTAGTGTTAAAGCTAATGTAATGGTGAACATAATTTTAGCATGGTAGGTTGCTTGTCACCCGCGACAAAGATAAGAAGAGAAAAGCTCCGACAAAGTTACGAGTAAAAACATCACTTCTATCAGCGCTGTTCTTTTGTTTTATCGGTATTGTCTTGGAATCGTCGCGATGGATAATACCATGAAACTGAACAACTTTCCATAAGGGAAATATGTATGGTCAAATACGAAAAAAAAATTCCAACTTCCTTTAGGCCGATATTTCACTGTAGTTAGGGTGCTGACTGCAATTTGGGTATATGATTTGCTCATGATTCATATTAATAGGGATGATAGATCAGCTCAATACGAATCGATTTGGTCCTTACAAGTTTTTCTGTGCGTCGCTGCGTTTTTGAGTTAAAGCAAAAAAAAAATAAGATACTCAATAATGTTTTTAGGGTTCCGATACCAAAATGGTAAAAAAAAGGAACCCTTATGGTGCCGCTCTGTCTGTCCGTCTGTCTGTCACACCTCTATATCTCAGCAACCACTTACGCTATCGAGCTGAAATTTGGAATAGTTTTAGAATATAGTTGCCCAACTTAATTGCACATGAAAATTTTTTGAAAAAAGTATGATTATTAATGTAAAGGGGGCCAAAATAGGGGGGGCCAAATTTCAAATTGTCGCTACTAGGTCGAGTGGGGTATCATATGAAAGGGCTTTACTTGTACATTTTAAAATATATTTTTGTATTTTTTTAAGTTTCTTAGTTTTCAAGTTATGATGAAAAATGTCAAAAAAAATACCATTCCCCCCCCCTTATCTCCGAAGTTTGAGTAAGGGAAAATCTGAATTAATTACAGTTGACAGAGGTTTATGTAAACTTTACAGCAAAAATAAAACGATCTTTCTAAGTTGCACAGTTTTTCAGAAATCTGCAAAAAACCTTTACAAACAAATTTAGTTTTGCGGTCCTGAAAATGGACTTTATTGCTTCCAAAAATACTATAGGTATATCGGAACCCTCAGCGCGCGAGTCCGACTCGCACTTGACCGGTTTTTTTTGTCTGCCTTTGTGGCTCCTGTTTAAAATACTTCTGAAGATGTAAAAAATCGAAGAGGCAGACATGAAGGGCTATGCATTATCACGGGACGAAGTAGTGAATTTTTGCATTTTGAAGCCCTGTAACTTTACGACGCAGGGCTATTATGGCGGCATACCATTTTTCTGGGGTTTTGTACATTGTATTTAATCAGATAGTCATAGTCTGCCAGGTGTACGTTTCATTGCCAAATTTCAAAATATTTAAAACTTAATTCCTCAAAAACGCAGGGGTGTGGATGTCTGCCAATATTTTTTGTATCTTTTAGAGGATGCTCCTTATCATCAGTCAAAGAGGCGGACATGAGCAAATCATATAGAAATTTGTCTTTTATCACCCTTACTACTGGGACACCATGGCGGCGCAACCAGTCGCGCCACCGTGGTGTCCGTAACTAGACACCAGTAAAGACACCAGAGTCGCCACACCCTACGGCCACAGTATTAAGGGCTATATATTTAACTGGTCGCGCCGCCAAATTGGTTGCGCAACCAAACGGACACCAGGTGAGTAACTCTCTACAGAGCTGTATACATTTTGTTGGTAGCGGCGACTGGTTGCGCCGTAATGGTGTCCCAGTGAAATATCGGCCTTAGAGGCTGCGTCAGTTGATAGTAATTAGGTAAAAAAAAGTTTTTTTCGTCTTTCGGCCTATGTTATATTTCTTGACAAAATGGTCCAAGTAACAAGCTAAAATTATGATCACTATTTCATTAGATGTATTGCTATAAATGAAACAATAAAAGTGTTGGCCAATGAGTGAGCACCACAGCTGTGGTGAGCACAATACAGTTGGCTTTCAATTTTTAGGTACAATTATTAATTGTTAATGCTATCAGTAAGACAGACATTGTTTAGGAAAACCTGCTTTATCTAACTTAAAAGTGTCTTATTTTACTTATATTTTATTTTTGATGCAAAATCATTGATTACTATGCAATAAATAATTATAAAACAAAATTCCGTTTTATTTGTTCAAGACTTTATTTTACGTTATTCTTTTTTACAATTTTTTATTAAAACTAGATTTGAAGTATAGGTACTGAACAACCTTCGAAAAGGAAAACTTTAGAACGTAATAACTTTACAAACTAAACAACGTCCTTAAACCTCTTTCAAATGTATAACTGAACAACTTGTCAAATTGAACAATCATTCATATTAAACAATTTTTCAAAGTAAATAGCTTTTATACTGAGCATAAAAATATGTAAATTTAAAACTAAAACTATTCAGGTCAGTTAGCTGTTTCACGTAGACACGCCTTAGAATTTCACCAATTTTTAGGGTTACGTACCTCAAAAGAAAAAAACGGAACCCTTATAGGATCACTTTGTTGTCCGTCTGTCTGTCTGTCTGTCAAGACCCTTTATCTCACGAACGGGTAGAGGTATCAGGTTGAAATTAATACCATATATCAATGTCCATGAGCCACACAGGATCTGAAAATTTAAATTTTTTACAACGACGCAATCAAAAGATGGCATTTTATGTCCTCATCTCCATACATTTATGCAAAAATTCAAAACCTACAGGGTACTTCCCGTTGACCAAAAATTATGAAATTTGGCAAGAAGCTAGGTCTCACAGTACAAATAATGGGAAAAGTCTGACATCATTAAATATTACAACTTTTCTCACAACTAATGGTAACCAAATGTGGTGAGCTCCCGTTTCAAGAACATTCATATAAGAGAGGGGTCAAGTTGAATGGTCGCGGAGGCGATTTTTGTTTTAGTTCTATTTTAAAAACGGGAACACCAAAGATTTCGGACCTCCTTGCTTCGCTCGGAATAGATACCTTACTAATTTATTATACTATGGGATGACATCTGCCAACGTGTCCCAAATTTTTATGTCAAATCATCAATGATCACTAGGAAATATTCAAAATAACCCGTCAAATCCATAGAACGACGCCTTCACTACCTTGTGACAACTTATTTCTTTAATCCTCCTTCTAGTTACCCTTATTTTTCTATGGGGAACACATACAAACTTGAATGTTGGTATGTTTATAGTGCATAAGCTATAAAATAACAACAAATAATAAAATTTGGTCAAGCGCGTGTCAGACTCAAAAAATCTAGCACATTAACTTATTGAAATTTCAACTAATACAATTATGATTATGTGGTGGTACGGAACCCTCAGTGCGCGAGTCCGACTCGCACTTGGCCGGTTTTTACTTTAGAGCGGAGCGAGAAAGGTATTGTATTCGTGAAAAAAAAAAGTTTTTCCAATTTTCTCAAAAATGTGTTCTATATCACTTATACATCATAAAAATAAGTCTCCCAAAAATGTCCGTCCATCGGTCGGTCGGTCTGTCCGTCACGCTTTGGCCTAGCGGCTAAACGAATGGTCCGATTGACACCAGATTTTGAATTTAGGAGTTTTATGCAAATCCATCGAAGGGTTCTCAAGTGGTTTTTTGCTGGCTCTCATTTTGAGGGTAGCTGTCATACAACAAAAAAACCGGCCAAGTGCGAGTCGGACTCGCGCACTGAGGGTTCCGTACCACCACATAAACATAATTGTATTAGTTGAAATTTCAGTAAGTTAATGTGCTAGATTTTTTGAGTCCGACACGCGCTTGACCAAATTTTATTATTTGTTGTTATTTTATAGCCTATGCCCTATAAACATACCAATTTTCAAGTTTGTAAGTATTCCCGTTTTTAAATAGAACTAAAACAAAAATCGCCTCAGCAACCATCCAACTTGACCCCTCTCTTATATGAATGTTCTTGAAACGGGAGCTCACCACAATTGGTTACCATTAGTTGTGAGAAAAGTAGTAATATTTAATGATTTCAGACTTTTCCCATTATTTGTACTATGAGACCTAGCTTCTTGCCAAATTTCATAATTTTAGGTCAACGGGAAGTACCCTGTAGGTTTTTCATTTTTGAATAAATGTATGGAGATGAGGACATAAAATGCCATATCTTTTGATTTCGTCGTTGTAAAAAATTTAAATTTTCAGATCTTGTGTGGTTCATGGATCCTAATATATGGTATTAATTTCAACTTGATACCTTTACCCGTTCGTGAGATAAAGGGTCTTGACAGACAGACAGACAGACGGACAACAAAGTGATCCTATAAGGGTTCCGTTTTTTTCTTTTGAGGTACGGAACCCTAAAAACCGGTCAAGTGCGAGTCGGACTCGCGCGCCGAGGGTTCCGATATACCTATAGTATTTTTGGAAGCAATAAAGTCCATTTTCAGGACCGCAAAACTAAATTTGTTTGTAAAGGTTTTTTGCAGATTTCTGAAAAACTGTGCAACTTAGAAAGATCGTTTTATTTTTGCTGTAAAGTTTATATAAACTTCTGTCAACTGTAATTAATTCAGATTTTTCCTTACTCAAACTTCGGAGATAAGGGGGGGGAATGGTATTTTTCTTGACATTTTTCATCATAACTTTAAAACTAAGAAATTTAAAAAAATACAAAAATATATTTTAAAATGTACAAGTAAAGCCCTTTCATATGATACCCCACTCGACCTAGTAGCGACAATTTGAAATTTGGCCCCCCCTATTTTGGCCCCCTTTATATTAATAATCATACTTTTTTCAAAATTTTTTCTTGTGCAATTAAGTTGGGCAACTATATTCTAAAACTATTCCAAATTTCAGGTTGATAGCATAAGTGGTTGCTGAGATATAGAGGTGTGACAGACAGACGGACAGACAGACAGACAGAGCGGCACCATAAGGGTTCCTTTTTTTTACCATTTTGGTATCGGAACCCTAAAAATGAAAAATTGAGATTTTCTCAAAAACAGCTCATAGAATCTTGATGAAACTTTGCATGACCAAGCATCTCCAGGTAAGATATCTTGCGCTAGTATCAATTGATCTGTGTAATTTCATATAAGGGGTGTTCCTGTACCACCAAATCGTAAATATGTGATTTACCCAAAATTGGTTCCATTAAATTTTCTATAATGTTAATCCTGAATTGGTTGTCTACCTAATAGGGAGTATGCATGTCATATAAATTAATTTGATTTTTTTTATTTCCGATACTTTATTGCCCTGACATTACACCTAAACCATTATTTTCTTGTTTAGTGTGGATTTAAATGCACAAAATATTAATTAAAAAGTGATAAATAAGCGAGGGAAGTTCGAATTTGCAAAAAGCCTCGCCATTGGTCGAATCGAAACGTGACGTCACGCGCCATGTCGTAGTGTCGATATTCATACTGTGCTGTTATATTTGGAAGAAAAATTCGGCTTAGCTCAGAGACCCTTCGTACAAGAAAGCTGAAATTTTGTATGAATACGTATTTTATTCACGCCCAGAAAGTGGTAAAATAAAATCTAATAATTTTTCGGTTTAGGGATCCATTTGCGTAATATTTAGCTTGAAAGCGAAATTGTTTGTTGGAATCACCGCGCTTTTCCTGCCAGATAAACTGTAGTTATTGGAAATGTATAAAAATTCACAGTAGTAGTATATATGATGAAATTGAAAGGACAACTATCACAGACAGCTAAGTAGGCTTTACAGGTAAAGAAGGTAGCTATAGCGGAAATAATAAAAATTGTAATATCAGTCAGGCGGTAGGACCTCGCTGAAATTTATTTTTAGCATTTTCCATCATCTAATAGCGATTAAAACTGAAAATCTTCAGGTTTTACCTTTACAAGCCTATATAGTGAACCATACAGAACGCGGCATGTGACGTCATCCAAAACGCGCGAAAAATGGCGGCGTTTATCCATGTCAAATTAAATCGATTTTTCAAATATTACTTACTTTATGAAATTATTTAAACATTTCCAACAGTATTTCTATATTTTACCATGGTATAACGATGTAAGAAGTAAATTAAACAAATAAAAAAAATAGATGAATACTCCCTATTGGATATTATTTATGATTTTTTTGAATAAAATTTAGTGCAAAGGGTGTACCAAAAACTGAAAGGGCTTGCTCAGTAGACTAAACTGAACAATTATCCATAAGGAACATGTGTTGGGAAATTAATTATATTCCATTATAATTCTGTAATCCGTCTTGAGGTTGATAAGAGTGTTGTAAAATACATATAGTAAATTATTTACCTATCAAAACCTATCGTAATTTCTATCATTATTCTGAAAGAAACTCAATGCAATAAATTTTGTTATCGTGTCATACCTATACCTACCTACCACTACCTACCTATCAAGTAGATTTGTAAACAAGAACTGCGTACGTATTATCTTCGTTATTCATACTTTGAGGAGGATTAGTTTTTCTCCGCAGCCAATTTACTTTCGAAATTTTACTTGTAAAGTGAATTTTACTAAGTCGTAAAAAATACAAAAAAAAAAGTCGTAAAAATCTATTTTGGAATGTTCAAATTAAGCCCTTTTATATTATAGCCAACTTGACCTAGTCACGACAATTTGAAAATTCTCCCCATTTCCAATAATAATAAAAATATTTTTGTAAATCTTTCGTTTGCAATATACCTAGTAGCGCAAGCATACTTTAAAACCATTCCTCAAGTCTCATAAGAGCTGAATTACCTCCCTTTCTAACATAGGGCAGCATACGCGTGCTAGAACGGAGCGGATTCACGCTGTTTTGCGTTTTTTGCACATTTTTGTATTTTTCTCAAAATCTGTACCCATAATATTAATTATAAAACAGCTATATTATTATGCATAATATATATAATAATGTGTAAAAGTTTTGGGATCATAGATTAATGGGTACTTCAGAAAAACGGTTTAGGGCTCCCGCACACGACCGAGAATCGGTGACCGATTTTATATCGGCATCCCGCTCTGACGTGTTAGCACCTGAATCTTCCGTCCTTGTCCCGGCCGATAATCGCCCACCGATTCTCGGTCGTGTGCGGGAGCCCTTAAAAGCAAAAAGCAGAGGTAACTTTGGATTTTTTTATGGCGTACAAAATATATTTAATCGTGTTTCAGAGTCGGCCATATTCTTGGAAAGATGCTTAATTATCACATAATTTTTTTTCACCGCCATATATTCATCACTTTTCGTTAAAAACCTGCTCAAGTGAAGCGTATTTCGCTCTTTTTAGCCCCTTAAGACAGACAAACAGACGAAGTCGCACATAAGGGGTTCCGGTTATTACCTTTTTGGTTCGAAACCTTAAATAACATTTTCCAAACATACAAACCGTAATATACACTATCCGCAGCCTCAATCTAGTAGTAAGAGCATTCCGCTCTTGGGTTCCGATTTTGGGTTCGAGTCCCGGTGGTGGGGACACTGTTAAAGGATGACCACAGAACAACGATAGGGCCACACCGCCTGGTTGCAGAGCAAGACGCGTGCGCTTCAGAGCTCTGTGATGATGACTCTCGTATATCGCGATAAAGTAAGTGCATTGCTGCTTTACCATTTATTTTATATGGATTTCTTGCTTTAAATAAAGAGCTGTATACAGTTATCAAAAGATTTTCCTAAGAACATCTTTAATTTAATTTTTTCTTTATAACGTCCTGAGAAAAATTGCTCCGTCCATTTTTATGCCTTTATTAGTCATATAATTTTGTATTGAAACAGATCCAACCAACTTCTTGTCTACTATGAGGTACAGCCCGCTGACAGACAGACAGACATCGGAGGCATATTAATAGGGTCCCGTTTTTCCCCTTTGCGTACGGAACCCTAAAAACCGATCAACTGCGAGTCGGATTCGCACGCCGAGGGTTCCGTTCCGATATAGCTATAGTATTTTTAGAAACAATAAAGTCCATTTTAGTACCGGGAAACTAAGATTGTTTGTAAAGGTTATTTGCAGATTTCAAAAAAACTGTGCTAGAAAATCGTTTTTTTTTCATGTAATATATTCTTAATTAATAAATTTTTCGTTTAGTTTGAGAGAAACAGGTGGGACAGACAGACAGACGAAGTCGCACCATAAGGGTTCCCTTTGACCATTTTGGTTCGGAACCTTAAAAACTGGATGGCTTCCATCTTTAAGTCGTAATCATTAAAATCAACTCGGCAAAAGGAAATGTTTCTATCACCTAAAACCCTTATAATTAATTAAGGGAACACCGGCAACTAAATATGAATCTGCCTCTAAAATCACATGCGTCGCTGAAACTTTCTCTTTGTCGGCAAAGTGGAAAGCGTGTCCCCATCCCCCTCCCCTGGTGACGTCATACTTTTAGCCATGACCTTTTCTACTTACTATTCTTCCCTTCCGTTATATAATAATTTTATTTAGCTTTGAGAATTTTTGTTCTGCACTCGGCTTGCCAAGTGCTAGCAGTCAAAACAAACCTTCATAGATTGTTTGCTGACAGCCAGCTGCACTTGTGTAATTAGTTTGCTAATTTCGTTGCCTCTTCATACCATATCAGTATGCTCTACTCCACTTCTATAAAATATTAATTAAGTAGGTATCCTATCTATACAACGTTTTCATTGTATTTACTCCTGATGCCCATGAAAATGAGTAGCAGCTTGCTTGAAGAAGAAAATGTTTTCTTACGCCGGATTTAGACGGAGGTAAATCTCAGGCGCCTACCTTCTAGGCAAGACAATATGCATCGTGTAAACAGTTTTTGGCGTGCCTCGGCTGGTTTAGACGACGACGGCAAAATATTGGCGCAGGACGGTAGGCAAGGTGTAAACGGTTTGTGGCGTGCGGCTTGCCTGTAGGCATGAAATAGACCTTAGTTCAAAAACATTGTGGAAGGAAGGAAAGATTAAAAGAAAGAAAGGATGAGGAAGATCAGGGCGAAGGGGAAGCTACTTCGACCAAATAAAAAATAAAAGTTCAATGTCCAAGTCATTCCAGGAAGTAAAAAGCAGCGCGGCGAGGCAACTAGATTTAAACTTACTTAATCGACAAACGCTATTTACATAAATATGACATAATCGCAGATGACTACATTGTCTAAGTAGGTGATGGATGATGTTATAATACTTTGAGCCATAATCCTTCGATAGCGAACCTAAAGCCTAGCCTAAAGCCTAGGCGAACGTACCAGGACCAAATTCAGGACGTTCTGAATAAAGGCCAGGTTAAAAGTACCCTAAACCGACGAGCATGTATGAAAGGATTGATGAAAGTACAGGAAGCAAGGGAAGTATGTCAAGATCGTAGCAGGTGGAGGACTGTGGTCTCTGCCTACCCCAACGGGAAAGAGGCGTGATGTTATGTATGTATGTATGTATCCTTCGATGCTATTATTCCTTATATCCACGAAGTTGTAAAGAGTTTAAAACTGTCATTTCTTAAGATTAAAATAACACATGAGATTAAAATACTCACCTATACCATTCTAAAATTTTCCTACTCTGGCACTTTATTCTGTGCTTTTGTTTTGCCTACTAAGCTCAAACAATATTTTTCCTCTCTTCAAACTCTTGTGTCCATGGGTGGTGAAACCATCAGATCTTTCGCTTATTGGCCCAATTTTTTAGAATGTTATTTATAAAGTTTCAAGATCTTTTTACCCACACATCAGCATTTTCCATGTAAATCATCATTTGTGCCATTTTCCCATTGAATCAATATAATATAAAAACAATATAATCAATCAATCATCTCAACATTTTTTTTCTCACGCCTTCTTTCCACAATCCATGCATGTTTTAGCCTGACTGATTCATCCATATTCAAACTCATTATTCGTTAAATGCTATCCATCTCCTCTTACATTTTCTAGGTTAGTAGTAATAATAAAAAACAAATCCCTTTGTACAGGATCTGCGTAACAATTTTATAAAAGTACGTACCTGAGATCTCGTATTATTAAAGCGGTATAGGTAGCACATAAGCAGACTGATTTACTTCAAGGACCCTGTTTGTCCCTTTTTAATTTAATTCTTTCCGCCTATGTTTTTCAGCTATCAAAAAAGATAATACCAACAGATACAATTCGTACTCTGACTGAATTGCTAGGTAAATTCTTTAGACTTACTATAAGAACCAGAATCATGCAATTTTTTTTCATATTCGAAGCTATTAAAAAAGAAAGAAAGTTCTTAAAGTCGACAAGTTACACTTTCAATTTATCTGAGGTTTCACTGTTAAATGGTGTCATTTAAAGAAAGGTACACACGACCGCATGTCAGTGTTAACACTTGGATCCTCTGGTCTCGGGCGTTTGAAGTGTAGGTAACGCTCTGGTTGGGCCTATAATGGTTTTATCACCACTTATTACTTGCTGCCGCGCGCGCCTTAAGATCTCTATATTTTGTTGTAATGTTCGGTTTAAAATAAAAACAGAATGTTGGCGTTTTGTAGTAACGCTGCTTGCATTTCCCAGGATAAAACCTAGTTCATACCATACCATACCTACTTTAGATTGCTTGCGACGCGCCACGCGTGGGTACGAAAATCCCGTAAAAAGTAATCACTTAAATGTCAGGAAAATATTTTTACGCAGATATAAGCGTAAATTTTTATGACGCATAATAAATAATTCAAAAGGAAGTGGACTGAGATAGTGGTAAAAAAACTGGCCAAGTGTGTGTCGGGCCACGCGCAGTTTAGGGTTCCGTAGTTGCCATATTTTCATAACATTTTCCCTCTTATCGAACAGCGAGGTCGAACGCCTGTTATTTCTATTATTTTCAGTATTTTATCTATTACTCGTTAACCTGTAAAGTCTACTTAGCTATTTATCCTTTTAAATTCATCATAATATGTATTTCACTGCCACCACTGTGAATTTTTTCACGTTTCTCATGTCAACCGTTTAGCTGGCAGAGGGGGGTGACACTTGACTCAAAAAATTAACGCTTTCAAGCTAAATATTACACAAACAAATCCATAACTCGAAAAGTGGTCTTCGCAAACTCACAATAGTTTTAGAAGACCTATCTAACGACACTATGGGGTAGACGAAAAAAATAAATTCTTCCCCAGTTTACGTTTAGGGGAGACGTACGAGTACCTAAACAAAAATTATTCTTCCATATTTCATTTTACCAATTTGTCGATGTGACTAATATGTTTACTCATACCACATTATAGCTTTCTACTACAAAACAGGTCTCTGATTTAAGCCGCGGACAGACAGACAGACGGACATGACAAAACTATAAGGATTCTTTGATGACTACGAAACCCTAAAAATGTATTGTTTTGAACCTGCTACGTCTACGCTATCTTCACTTCCAAATATACTCCGATCTATCTTCATATCTTATCTTACCTATCTATCACACGTACGCTTTACTCAATGTTGTTTTAGTTCAAATGCATAAAAATAAAGTATGTACTTCTTCTACTGATAATATTTTCTTAATGCGGTTGCAGAGCAGAGGTGCTGCCTCTTTGTGAAATAAAATTGCATCACTAATACAAAACTTTTCATCAGTATTGATTGTTCGTTTCGCGGCAACATGCGGTATCTAGTTCTATATTTTATAACCCATCACATCATAGCTTAGCTTATCGGAAATAGCTATGTTTTGATAAATAAAAGTGTACGTGTCACCGGAAAATGATAAGAACAGAAAATTGATCAATTTCCGAGTAAGTTGATCAAATGTGATATAATACAGCGTGGTTATGGTAGTTGGATTGGATAGTTTCAAATCATTCATTACGGAGCAAGCAGCGAATATGCCCGTTTGGTTGTAGATAGTTCATGAGTAGACGAGTCTAGAAAGCCCAGGACACAAACTTATCTAGATCTCTAGCGGTGTTAAGACGCTTCTCACTCTAAAATTTGCAGCTACAAGCACGTCAATGCAAATGTCGATCTCATGCTCACGTTAATAACGTTCATATTAGAGTGCTCTGGGTGTCTACTCTCAAAGTCCGATATATCGAAACGATACTATTCGAAACATGCAAATGAAAAACTTCGTCCCTTGACAATACAGTAGAATATTGGTTGGATGAATTTTCAAACTGCCAGTAGTTAGCATCTAACCAATATTCTACTCTATTGTCAAGGGACGAAGTTTTGAATTTGCATGTTTCGAATAGTATCGTTTCGATATATCGGACTTTGAGAGTAGACACCCTGTAAAGTGGCTGTTACGATCGGTCGTACAGACTAATTGGTCGTGCAGACTGAGACATATTAGGATTTACGTATCAAGACATTGACTGATTTTATGAAGGTATGTACAGTTTGACAACGAAGTTACAACAAATAATTTCCAGCAAAAATTTTGTAAATCCATCTATCCGTTTAGGAGAAATATCGAATTTAGTGTGATTTTAAACGAAGAAAGCACTTTTCTTTATTATTTTTTTTAAGGTATTTTAAATTGTGTCGAAAATATAAATGTACAAACTATAGCTGAAACATAGATATTCAACATGTATTTTTTTTAGATTTATTTCTTCACAAAAAATCGTCTCAAAAAACGCCAAAATTTACAGAACACAGTGAGAATCGCCTTAGTTACGTAATTAATGTTCCTTTTTAGGGTTCCGTACCTCAAAAGAAAAAAACGGAACCCTTATAGGATCACTTTGTTGTCCGTCTGTCTGTCTGTCTGTCTGTCTGTCTGTCTGTCAAGACCCTTTATCTCACGAACCGGTAAAGGTATCAGGTTGAAATTAATACCATATATTAGGATCCATGAACCACACAAGATCTGAAAATTTAAATTTTTTACAACGACGCAATCAAAAGATATGGCATTTTATGTCCTCATCTCCATACATTTATGCAAAAAACCAAAACCTACAGGGTACTTCCCGTTGACCTAAAATTATGAAATTTGGCAAGAAGCTAGGTCTCACAGTACAAATAATGGGAAAAGTCTGAAATCATTAAATATTACAACTTTTCTCACAACTAATCGTAACCAATTGTGGTGAGCTCCCGTTTCAAGAACATTCATATAAGAGAGGGGTCAAGTTGGATGGTTGCTGAGTGATGGAACACTTACAAACTTGAAAATTGATATGTTTATAGTGCATAAGCTATAAAATATCAAAAAATACTAAAATTTGGTCAAGCGCGTGTCGGACTCAAAAAATCTAGCACATTAACTTACTGAAATTTCAACTAATACAATTATGTTTATGTGGTGGTACGGAACCCTCTGTGCGCGAGTCCGACTCGCACTTGGCCGGTTTTTTTTTTATTTTCTCTCGATCTCGAAAACTGCGACACATAGCAAAAAATGTCCTAGAAATTAATTAATCTAAATAAAGTTCTCTATAAAAATACATTGCATCTTTTTCGCTAGATATAAAATACTTTAAGAGATCTCGAGAGGGGAAAATGGGCAATCAAGGACAATTTTAATGTAAAGAGGAACATTTTTTAACTGACGCATCAACGCCGAGCCGTCTAAATGTGAAATTTTGCACAAAGGTTAAAATTGCATGTTTACATTATTGAATTAAGGTTTGGAAATTTGTATGAAAATTCTACAGTTTTGACATAAGGTGCATAAAAATTTGTGTTTTAGCTAATGGACGGAAATAAAAAAATACGTATTTCAGCATTTTTGCAAAATCATTCCCCTAGTACCTATAAGCTGAAATAGCCGATACGCTACAAAGGCCCAAAAGCAGTGACCCGCTCAAGCTCAAAGTTCTATAATAGCACTGAATTGTACCACAGTCACCACGTTTGTTTAGCGTTACGACTCTTTACGTCTAGTTTGCTTTTTAGGGTTCCGTACCTCAAAAGAAAAAAACGGAACCCTTATAGGATCACTTTGTTGTCCGTCTGTCTGTCTGTCAAGACCCTTTATCTCACGACCGGGTAAAGTTATCAGGTTGAAATTAATACCATATATTAGGATCCATGAACCACACAAGATCTGAAAATTTCAATTTTTTACAACGACGCAATCAAAAGATATGGCACTTTATGACCTCATCTCCATACATTTATTAAAAAATGCAAAACCTACAGGGTACTTCCCGTTGACCTAAAATTATGAAATTTCGCAAGAAGCTAGGTCTCACAGTACAAATAATGGGAAAAGTCTGAAATCATTAAATATTACAACTTTTCTCACAACTAATGGTAACCAATTGTGGTGAGCTCCCGTTTCAAGAACATTCATATAAGAGAGGGGTCAAGTTGGATGGTCGCTGAGGCGATTTTTGTTTTAGTTCTATTTAAAAACGGGAACACTTACAAACTTGAAAATTGGTATGTTTATAGTGCATAAGCTATAAAATAACATCAAATAATAAAATTTGGTCAAGCGCGTGTCGGACTCAAAAAATCTAGCACATTAACTTACTGAAATTTCAACTAATACAATTATGATTATGTGGTGGTACGGAACCCTCAGTGCGCGAGTCCGACTCGCACTTGGCTGGCTTTTTATTTTATAAATCTGACGTCTACGCACTTATTCTGAAATTTTCGGATTGTTTGGCACAAAGTAGCGGATGTAATTCAGCGCGTTTCAATTTATTTTGATTCAAGGTGAACAAAAAACATATGAATTAACATCATCGGTGTTAATTCTACAAACTAACATCTTGCAAACTAACATCGATGTTTAAGCGACAAAAACCCACGCCACACGCAGGAAGTTTTAATCTTTGGTTCGCTTTGGGGAGGAGATTAGCCTGTTAGAACCGACCTATGTAGTAGGTAGGTACAGTAGGGGTTTCAAACTATTGTTATGAAAACTTTGCGATGGTTGTGTTACCTTAAGGATAACATGCCTATTAGTTGTTCGACCGATGTGAAGTGTTAGTAATAGCTGTGAGGTTATTGGAAAGTCGTTGCATGTTAGCAGCGCTGAACTTTGTTTTCGAGTCAGATAACTTCTTAGATAACTTCTATGACGCAGAGCGTAATGTAACATGTTAGCGTAATATTATATATTCTTTGGTAACATACAGAGCGAGCTCCCGTACAAAATGTGCTGTCATCTGGTGCGGTTTTTATGGGAAGTCGAAAAATGTTCTTCGGTTTTCGACCTATGTTCCTTAGAAAAAGTTGTTCAGTTTCATGGTTAGAATCTACCGTTTAAGTGTGTACAGTCGGCCACCCACCAGACACAATGTTTCATTCCTTCTTTGTATACCAAAGACCAGAGTTCACGAAAAAGCGGCACGTTTTGTAAACAAAATTATAATCTCAAATTAAATAAAAAAAAAACCGGCCAAGTGCGAGTCGGACTCACGCACCGAGGGTTCCGTACCACCACATAATCATAATTGTATTAGTTGAAATTTCAGTAAGTTAATGTGCTAGATTTTTTTAAGTTCGACACGCGCTTGACAAAATTTTATTATTTGTTGTTATTTTATAGCTTATGCACTATAAACATACCAATTTTCAAGTTTGTAAGTCTTCCTGTTTTTAAAATAGAACTAAAACAAAAATCGCCTCGACGACCATTCAACTTGACCCCTCTCTTATATGAATGTTCTTGAAACGGGAGCTCACCTCAATTGGTTACCATTAGTTGTAAGAAAAGTTGTAATATTTAATTATTTCAGACTTTTCCCTTTATTTGTACTGTGAGACCTAGCTTCTTGCCAAATTTCATAATTTTAGGTCAACGGGAAGTACCCTGTAGGTTTTGCATTTTTGCATAAATGTATGGAGATGAAGACATAAAAAGCCATATCTTTTGATTGCGTCGTTGTTAAAAATTTAAATTTTCAGATCTTGTGTGGTTCATGGACCTTAATATTCGTTATCAATTTCAACCTGATACCTCTTCTCGTTCGTGAGAAAAAGGGTCTTGACAGACGGACAGACGGACAACAAAGTGATCCTATAAGGGTTCCGTTTTTTTATTTTGAGGTACAGAACCCTAAAAAGTGTTTAAAATGAGGATATCTCTGTCTAGCTGTATGTAAAACGATAGCCTTATCGGTTTTCAGTGTACGTTTTGTGGTTACAAACGTGTACCTAGTTAGACCTCGAATAATTGTAGAGAAATGTTTTCTTAACTGCAAAAGGTTTGTTTACAAAAAGTGAAGCGCTTTCGTGAACTCTACTATAAATGATTTACTTGTAGTTATAGCTCGAACCATAGAATAACGTTCGTGCGGTTCGTGCTACATTTAATTAAGTCAGGCCACAGCTCTACAATAACAAATCGTTAGCTGGTATTGTGCACTTTCAACCATTACAGCATAGGTCAAAGGTAGCCAAAGGTCAGAACACGATAATGGTTATAAAAGTAACTGCAATATAGTAATTAGCAAGGTTTCGTATACGCAAAGTTAGGACAGCACAGCGGCCACTTAAACCTTATTTCAAGAGAGTTCAAACTGTCAAAAGGTCTATAACTTAGCTCCAAGCTCCAACAACTAATTTAAACAGTTCAAAATTTAATAACGATTTATCATTAACTAACTGCATGATGGACAAAGCCTTTACCACAAACCTATGAACCACGCACGAGCATGACCTAAAAATTATTTCACATTTATAACCGATACACGCCGACGTGGTGTTACGTACGTGTACCCTTCACCAACTCACAACGTCATCACTATGCCGCCGTCAATACGAACGCATCCACTGATTGTTCACTTTGGACGATGCTAAATAATATTTAATACAAACGTTAATGTATGTTACTTTGTAAATAAAATACCCACTTGTCGGTTGAATAGCCGCTCACGAACGTGACTTCAACGGCACGTGTTTGGTAATGAGTAATGACATTGAACGCTTTTACAAGTTGTCTAGCTTGTGTGGTCTGGATATTTTTTCATTATACAACGTGTAACAAAAACGGTATAACAAGTTTGAAGAATGTGGATCTGCCCATAACACTGAACAACTTTTCTTAACGAACATAATTCGAAATACGAAAAAAATAATTGTAACTCTCATACAAAATGCGCTAGGTGACGTAATGAATTTGTATTTAAATTTATTTTCCCAAGTAATATTTGTCCAAGGGCAGATTTACATGTTTCAGGCTGTTACACTATGTAGATATATATTTATGATTTTAGTTGGGAAAAGGGGAAAAGGTTTGTCTGGCTAAAGTGGTCACCCGTTGTTAGAAAATTCAATTTGCTCACTTTACCCCTTGCTGCTTCACGGACCCTAAGGGCTCCCGCACACGACCGAGAATCGGTGACCGATTTTTTGTCGGCATCCCGCTCTGATGTGTTATCACCTGAATCTTCCGTCCTTGTCCTGGCCGATAATCGCCCACCGATTCTCGGTCGTGTGCGGGAGCCCTTAACACAAAAGGGCGTCTCTAGCTTATTAAAGCCATAATGTACTGCTCTTACTTGTCTACCTAGAGAACTAGTACCTAGTTGTAATAATAATAGTTTGAACAAAAAATCGGGCCAAAGACAATGTCTTGCCAGTATTTCTACAGAAAAATATTTGAGTGAATTAGCTTTTGTTCTTAACTTAATTAAGTAAGTATTAAAAAAATCGTTGCAATCAGGTCCATCCAGAAAAAGCCACAAGATGCAAAAAGATATTTCCCAAAAACTCAAAACTGTGTATTCGTATTGTGTATTATTGAATGCTTTTGTTGCTGTTATCCTAGGGCACCCCGCTGGTGCATAGGGCCTTCATGAGCTGTCTCCACTTCCCCCTGTCTTGCACCGTCCTTCTTGCTTCTTCCCACGTCAGTCCATCAGCCTTGAGCTCGCTCTCGACGGAACGTCGTCGCCAGGAGTTAACCTACAACCTCCACGAGGAAACAGTATTTTTCCTGTAACAGCCACATAATGTAGATAGGGCAACGCAAAGAGCCTATAAAATTTTCCTACCGTACGGCTTTATGAGCTTGAAACGCAGGCGATGAAATTTGGCCTAGAAAGGAAGTCCTAGATGGCTAGTAGCGACGGAAAGTTTTAAACTACTGATAAAACAGCCCGTAAAAATTGCCCGTCAAAGTTCGTCCATCTATCTATGTTGGACAAGGAGCTCCTCTATAATTTCAATACAAAAATACGTGGTAGGAATTAGACCATAAGGGCACTGCATGTTATCCTACGTCATCTAGTACACGAAATTTGCAACTTTGTAGCGATAGTAGTGGCCTAGTAGGTCCACAAAACGTTGGTCTGCCAATCCGAAACTTGGCAGGTTTTGTACAGATGGAGAGAAAAGTGGTTAAATGACAGATTACACGAATGAAATCTATTCGTAGAAATAGAAGGTACCTATACAAGTAAAAAACAACAGGTCTGCCTTGCATCCTCTTGGCAGTTTCGCTAGTCGGACCACAAATGTGGTCGGATGTGATCGGACCACAAATTTGGTCGGACTGGCGAAACTGCCAAGAGGATGCAAGGCAGACCTGTTGTTTTGTAGTTATATAGGTACCTTCTATTTCTACGAATAGATTTCATTCGTGTAATCTGTCATTTAACCACTTTTCTCACCATCTGTACAAAACCTGCCAGGTTTCGGATTGGCAGACCAACGTTTTGTGGACCTACTAGGCCACTACTATCGCTAGAAACTTGCAAATTTCGTGTACTAGATGACGTAGGATAACATGCAGTGCCCTTACGGTCTAAATAATTCGCAACAGAAACCCAACATGATAGCTTTTTGGGGTTCCGAACCAAAATGGTAAAAACGGAACCCTTATGTTGCGACTTATCGTCTGTCTGTCACACCTGTTTATCTCAGCAACTACTCACGCTATCGTCTTGAAATTTGGAATAGTTACAGAATATGCTTGCCCAAAATGCCCAACTATATTGAAAAAAAAAAAATTAAAAATATTTCAATTACTTTTGGAAATGGGGCCCAAACAATGGGGGTCAATATTTAAAATTTTCGTTACTAGGTCGAGTGGGGTATTGTGTGAAAGGACTTTACGTGGGCAACCCAAAACATATTTTTGTATTTTTTTACAACTCTCAGTTAAAAAAAATACTTTTCCCCCGATCATTTCTTTTCCAGTTATAATGAAAAATGTAAAAAAAATACTTATACTTTTTGTACTCGGAAGTTAACAATGCGAAAAATCTGTATTACTTAACTACAGTCGATAGAATTTTATGTAAATATTGCGGCAAAAATAAAATGAACTAAGTAGTAAAATTTTCTAGAAATCTGCAAAAAACATTTACAAACAAACTTAGTTTTGCGGTCCTTAAAATAGACTATTTTGCTTCTAAAAACAATAGGTATATCAGAAGCCTCACCGCGCAAGATCGACTCGCACTTGACCTGTTTTTTAAACTTCTGTGATAGGCTACAACTGAATTCCATTTTGCGAAATTAAAAATGTTAACTGCTCAAAAAAATTTATATTTTTATAATAACCTTCACGCGACATTCGCTAAGTTTCTGTAGCGAATTTGCAGAAGAAGTACCATAAAGTAGAGCGGCCAACGAAAGTTGTTTTGCAGTTTTCAAAACTACAAGTTACTACCTAAAAACCAACTAAAAGTATCAAATTGTTATTTTGCTGTGTTTTTAGGGTTTAAAACTTGTTATTTTTAAATTTCCCGCGGCTTTGTATGGACAGCTTTCGTTGGCCAGACCTAGTAGCTCACCACGCTTGATATCGTTGCAGCTATCGTTGCAGTGGCTGAGGCAAAGAATATATAATATTACGCCGCGTGCTGAGGGCAGAAGGACGATATTGCTTATCCTCCGGTTCGAAATCCCTTAGTCGTCTTTTACTTAATAGAGTTCATGAGAGAACGCCACGTTTTGTAAACAAATATTTCGCAGTTTTATAAGATTTTCCTTTACACGTGGTACACGTTTGTTACCACAATACACACAGAAAAACGCGTAAACCATCGTTTCACATTAAGCTAGTCAGAAATGACCAAATTTGGCATGAATTTGAGTTTATTATTTTGTTTACAAAACATAACGCTCTTCGGGGCATGGCACCACATGGACTGACTGGATGAAAATATTTGACAGAATATTCGAGGCATACCTACCTGTATAAAGTATACATACAACGTGAATTTTCGTTGTTTTCGCTCCCGAAGCCCAGTGATTCTAAAAAGAAATATACCGCCCAAGTGCGAGTCGGACTCGCTTTCCGAGGGTTCCGTACCACTAAGGTAAAAATAACGTCTTAGTTATGGACGCGCAGTCATGCAGAAGTGTATTAAATGCGCGCGAGTGCGACACGCACTTCACCAGTTTTTATTATTTGTTGTTACTCGTATTTATAGTTTCTTTATTTATTTATTGTTATAGCGGCAACAGAAATACATAATCTGTGAAAATTTCAACTCTCTACCTATTTATTGCGGTTCATAGATACAGCCCGCTGACATAGACAGATATCGAAGGCATAATAGGTTCCCCTTTTTCTCCTTTTGGGTACGGAACCCTAACAATCGACTTTCCCGAACAAAAAAAATTTCACCTCACAAGCTCTGAAATCTTTAGGGAATTTGTCGGTAGAAATCTGCGTGCAAAAGTTGTTTTTGGACGCTAGCGTGGAAAAGGCTTTTGAAATTCACGTAAGTATTAACTCATGTTATATGGAAAGTCGAAAAAATATTAGTAGTTACTTGTTTTTATGAGTAAAATCACTGGACGTCCCGCGTCGGGAAACCTATGTAAATTCACATTGTATTTAGCGTAGCCAAACCCAGTAACCAATCAGGATCATTAAAATTATAAAGTCAAATGCGCAATGACTAACTGAAGGCAAACGTTCTAAAAAAGCGGTAGTTTCCTTTGTGGGTTCTTCTTATCTTATCTAGCATGTAATGTCCCACTGCTAGGCAAAGGCCTCTCTCTCTTCCCTCCATTGGTCCCTATCTAAAGCCCGCACTTGCCAGGCCTTGCAAGAGGCGTCAAGTTCATCGCTACATCGGCGCCGGGACACGTGGCCTGCCCAGTCCCATATGAGCTTGGCGGCGGTATAGGCTACGTCGGCTATTTGTGTTGTAGAGCGCAGTACCTATGGCGTTTCTGACCCAGCATACTGCGCTCCATTGCTCGTTGGCAAACCGTGAGCCTGGATCTTTGATATTCTGTCAAAGACCAAGCCTGTGCACCGTACGTAAGAATCTTATTAAAATATATATATATATATATATTTTGCATTTAACTCCATTGTGGATACACCTTTACCCTGCATTTGCATTAATGACTTACTGCATTCTTAACGCGGACAAACTATAGTAACATTTTGTATCTTTAGGAAGCGGGAGCTGTAATCTATTGCCACATTTGGTTTCTACAAGTAGGTAGGTGCTTTCCTATTATTAGAATATCCGCTGTGAAGCACGCGATGCTCCCATTCACGTGGCAAAGGAAACCAGCGCCATGCACACGTGTTTTTAATCCCTTCGATCATGCTTGGAAAAAAAGCTTTTGGACGTAAGACTTAGCAGGATATTCTATAGATACAGTTCTACAGTTAGGTCTTATTAAAAGTACTTATTTAATGACAATATCATGCCGTGTGGTGCCGGCAAAGAATAGTACCAACCCATACATACCCGTGGGTGTCGTAAGAAGTGACTAAGGGTTACCTGGAGGATGGGCAGCAGCATCCTCCTTTATATCTCACATCTTACTTACTGCGGACACCTACAACCGCGGTCCATGGTGCCAGCCGTAACGCTAATAAGCGAGGTGACTATGGTACTTCCCCTCCACATTTTTCCAGCAAAAGCTAGAATTCTGGAGGGAGTTCCCTGTCCTGTAGTGGACGTGTCATGGGATGTTATTATGATGAATGCCAATATCAAAACAGTTCCTGCGCATTCAAGGTTATACGAACAATGTTTACTTACGAAAAAACAAAATCAACTGTTCATAAAGTAAAACCTTTAAGCAAAGACATACAGCCTACAGGGTGTAACGTGCGTGCTCAGACAGCGAATCTGAAGAACTTTCCCAAAGAAACACTTGGGAAATTAAATTTTTAACCTTTCCATACAAACTGTTCGATCAGAGTGAGCAATTTGTGTGAAGAGGTAAATTTTTTCCATTGTCCAAAAGAAGTTGAAAATTGTTCAGTTTGTTGACTGATCACACCCTTTCAGTTTTCGATACACCGTCCCCTACACACCAATACTAATACCTAATCACCCTAACACTAATTTACTAACAGAATAGCTTCTTTACTTTAGTTGTAAATTTATGTCCTTAAAACGTGTCACAATTTGACTGGCCCGTTGGTGGTTGTTAGCTTGCCTTCTCCGTCTGGGGCCGCTAATTCGATCCTCGCGCAGGGCAAACATTTGTGTGTTTGATCTGTGTCTGGGTGTTATTTATCTACGTATGTATATAATGTAATTCAAAGACAAAGTCAAGTCAAAGTCAAAATCGTTTATTCATTGTTTGATATTAAAATCTCTTAATGACGACGGCTAAACTACTCGTACATCGCTTCACAAACAATGTGGCGCCATAGTGGAAAAAAAAAGAAGCGACAATAAAAACCCACGCGCTCTTTTAAGTATGTTTTCATATACAACAAACATAGTCAGTTTTAATTTTGAATTAGCCTTTTAGAACCGTAGCCTAATCCCATGGATTATTCTCTTCTAGATAATCTGATATTTTATAATAACCCTATAATTTCTGCTTGATAACAGTTTTGAATTGGCATGTATTTAACGCGGCGACAAATTGATACCATTCCGGGTCTTGAAAACTGAAAATGGATAGTAAATAAACTACTTTGGCGACTAATTTGAGGTAGCATCTTAACTAGAAAGCGGCGGCTTTTTAATGAGTTTTGAGGTTTTATTTCAATTTTATCTGGCAGTGATTTTCTTTTGTGGCAATTGAATTTCTTCTAAGGCGACAAATTATTGGCGGATAAAAAAGTTAAAATAGGCTTTCATAAGTTCTAAAATGGGGTTGTCTATAAACTTGACCAAGGTCTGAAATAAATACAAACAAGATCTTAAAAAAATATACTTTTGGCTACATTTTTAGGGATCTAAATAAACCAAACTGTGACATGCTAAAAAACTATTCTTGGTCTATTTAATTTTTTCTTGACTATCTTAAGTGTAACAAAAGGGAGTGAAAAAATTATGTATCGAACGGAAAACTAATCTAAGTCAATCAAAATCGATGAATTTAATTAGTTTTGATTTAATATCTATTTTTTGTTTTAGTTATGGTATTATGGTAGGTTAGGTAAGTACTTAGTAGTATTAGCACCTAACCTAACCTCCGCAGCCCCCGCACTGCTCAGACACACGAGCACATCTGCCGCCATTTGCAACAATATTCTAATATCCAAATACATTATTATAATACCCATTTTCAGTTTTAAAACTACCTGTTGAGAAAACTCTAGTTAATAAGTTAGGTTACGATTCGGTGCAGCACTATAAATGTCTATGGTACAGATTAAAGAGTAAAAAAGTTTGTCTTTGGTCGAGTTCACAGAAAATGGTGGTTTTATTTTACGCTCCTGAATATTTTAATAACTAGACTCAATAGAACCTGCTTAATAATTATCCCGTTTGGAAAACCTGGCGACCGTCAGCAAAGATGAGTTTAGAGGAGAGAAAACGCCTGCGGACTGTGAATCGCCGGGCGTTCACAATTGCCTTCAACAGAGTGGACGCCATGCTAAGTCAAGACGACCTTACATTCCCCGTTGTGGAATTAATGGGAAATATGGCCGTAGTCGACGACGCGTATGTAAAATTGAACACTGTTGATTTAGAAATTCGTGAATTAATGTTAAAGACCGCTAGTGAAGAGGAAATCAACCAAGAGTGCCTCGATGTTGATGGCTATAACGTGAAATACCACGTGTTAAAAAGCCGGGTAGAAGCCATATCTAAAAATAAAAAGCCCGAGCAAATCAGAAAACCTGAGCGGAATTACAAACTGCCCATTCTTGAGATGACACGTTTTGACGGAAATGTGAAGAATTGGTTATTTTTCTGGGCACAATTCAAGAAGATTGACGAAGATAGGGATATAGAAACTAGCGACAAGTTGGCATATCTCCTTCAAGCCATGGAACCGAATTCAGAGGTACGTAGGTTCGTCCAAAATTTCCCGCCTACTGACACTGCATACAAAGAGTGTATTGAGCAACTTAAGGCGAGGTATGCCAAAGACGAAATGTTAATTCAAGTCTATGTTAGAGAACTTTTAACGATTGTACTCATGCGAAAGCATGAAAATTATGCTCTGTCTCAATTATATGACAATTTGAATATGCAGCTGCGTGCTTTGGAAACGCTCGGTGTCACCAAGGACAAATTTGCAGCTTTCCTTCTGCCTATGGTGGAGTCTGCTTTGCCACAAGAACTATTAAAAGTATGGGAAAGATCAAAGAAGGAGACTGACAACACCACAAGCGAACTGTCAGAACTCCTTACGTTCCTACGCAAAGAAGTGGAGGCAGAACAAAGGATTGACCTAACCAGACAGACCTTCGATAAACTAAGTATGTCGGAGAGTAATGCCACTACTCAGGAACCTACTGCTGGCTGCCTGGTGAGTAATGTTAAGATAAAGACAAATGTTTGTATTTGGTGCGAGAAGTCAACGCACAGTAGCCTAGAGTGCTATAAACTACAAAAATTAAGCATTGAAGAAAGGAAGGAGCACCTTAAGAACAAGAAAGCTTGTTACATCTGCCTTAAAAGAGGACATCATACAAGAAACTGTAAAGCCTTTGTCAAATGTAATATATGTGGCCTGCGGCATGCAGTAGTGTTGTGTTCTGGAAAAAAGGAGTCCAGTGCTCAGAAGACAGATCCGACAAAAAACACAAACAGAAGTGAGCCACCGAAGAATCCAAATATGGAAGAGAAGAAAGAAAATACTTCGGTTAACATCTCAACAGCTGCTAAAAAGCCAACAACCACTTATCTGCAAACCGTTTTAGTGGTTGTCTCGAACGGAGAAAAACAGGTAACCGTTCGTGCCATGTTTGACAGCGGAGCCCAGAGGTCATACATTAAAGAAGAAGTGGCCCAGAAATTGGAACTTTATCCTGTAAATACAGAAATATTGCAACATGCATTATTTGGTGGTGTTGAACTGTCATCTAAACAATATAACGTATATAATTTAAAAATCTATAACTTGGATAAGAGCTTTTCGTTTGATTTGTGTGTATTAGGTCAGAAATGCATATGTCGTAACATTCCTGTGTACACTGATGATATAACACAAATACTACGCAAACACAACATCACACTTTCTGATAACAGCCAATATGATGATATACAATTACTTATTGGTGCTGATTTTTCAGGTTCACTTCTTACAGGTAACATGATAAATGTACATGAGGCATTCGTTGCCATAAAAACAAAATTGGGGTGGACCCTTCAAGGCAGGGCCACAGGCACACCAATAGCAGCTCATGTTTCACATGTTTTACATTGTTCCACAGATGATCAACTGTCAAATTTTTGGAGCTTAGAAACTATAGGCATCCGGGACCCCATCGAGGTGCAGGGCAAGAAAGAAAAAGAAGAAGAAGCATTGCAGATTTTTGAGGAGAATGTCACAAGGAATAAAGAGGGCCGATATGAAGTGTCTCTACCATGGAAGGTTGGTCATGATATTTTACTTAATAACTATGATTTAGCGTTCCGTCGCTTGGAGTCAATAACCAAGAAACTAAAGGCCAATAATTTATTTGATGACTACCATAAGGTTATTAAAGATTGGCAAGACCAGAAGATTATAGAGATTGTCCCATGCCCTGAACAAGAAGAGATTTCTCATTATTTGTCTCATAAGCCCGTAATCAAAGAGAAGAGCCTGACGACCAAAATTCGACCGGTTTATGATGCCTCGGCGAAAGACCGTCATGGTAAGTCCCTGAACTTATGTCTAGATAAGGGGGTCAACATGTTGGATAAAATTCCTAAATTAATGAACGGTTTTAGATCAGGAGCTATCGGAGTGACTGCAGATATTGCCAAAGCTTTTTTACAGATCTCAATTTCACCAACGGATAGAGATATGCTAAGATTTTTGTGGTGGGATGATAACGGAGAACTGATCACTTACCGGCACTGTCGTGTGGTTTTTGGCCTGACCTCCAGTCCTTTTTTACTTTCTGCCACAATACAACACCATCTCAGGCAAGTATCAGGTGACCTGAAAAAGTCTGCCGACATTTTGTCTGACTCCTTCTATGTCGATAATTGTCTCACAAGCTTAGATACTAAAGAAGATGTAAAACGTTTTGAAACAGAGGCAAAGATCATAATGAGTCAGGCAAAATTCGACTTAAGACAATGGATCATAGCCCCTGCTCATGGGCAGGTGAATGATGTTTCGGTACTTGGACTGATATGGCACACAGCAGCGGATGAACTGGGCTGTAACTTAGATGACCTGCCACCGCCATGCGAACTTGGTAAGATAACTAAAAGAAACCTACTATCTTTGGCACAAAGAATATATGATCCTATAGGATTTACAGCAGCAGTAACATTGACACCCCGACTCTTACTACAGGAAACATGGATCAGGAAAATAGACTGGGATGAAGAACTACCCAGTGACCTGAAAAAGAAATTTTTAAGTTGGTATTCTTCTTTACATAACTTGAAAAAATGTAGAATACCTAGACGGCTCACAGGAACGTCTTTCAGTGACAGCTCTCTACAGCTTCACATGTTCTGTGATGCTAGCCAATATGGATATGGAGCTTGCGTTTATCTTAGGGCTGAAAATGAGGCTGAAATTTCAGTAAGACTTATTTCAGCAAAATCAAGAATCGCTCCACCTGGTAAACACAGCATTCCCCGACTAGAATTGTTAAGTTCTCTAATTGGATCTAGATTGGTAGCAGATATAAGGAAAGATCTTAATCTTAATTGTGATGAACGCTACTGGACTGATTCAGGTGTGTCACTGTGCTGGATTAAAAAGGAACTGCCATGGAATACTTACGTGGGAAACCGTGTCAAAGAGATTAGATGTAATACTAATATTGGAAACTGGTTTCACATTCCAGGCAAGGAGAACTGGGCCGACTTACTGTCGCGAGGCTGTGATGCGGACCAGCTGCTGTCTTCTCGCTGGTTGGAGGGACCTACATGGCTGACATGGACGCCCGACCGCTGGCCTAGTTCAGGGGTCGTGGTAGACGAAGTAGAAGCCAGCCGCGAGCTAAAGAAGACAGCAGCTTGTAACACAAACATATGCCCAGAGGAAAGTATGATAAATAAGTTCTCTTATTTTTCTAAGTACAGTAAAATAGTGCGCACAGTGGCATGGATGATCAGATTTATGTGTAATACAAAAAATGCTACCAACAAAAAGGGAGAAATTAGCTGTGATGAATACGAAGAGGCTGAAAAAAGAATAATAAGATTAGTTCAGCTAGAAAAGAAAGAATACATAGAGAATAAGATAAAGGGTCTTACATACATATATGATGATAAAGATAAGTTGATAAAGATTAAGACCAAGCTTTTACTTACCGACGTTCCGGAAAGCACGAAGTGGCCCGTAGTACTGCCGGCGACGAGCTACATCACACGACGTCTAGTAGAACAACGACACGAGAAGCTGCAACACGCGGGACTCGGTATAATCATGGCTGATTTGCGCACTCGTTTCTGGGTCATTGGAGCACGGCAGCTGGTGAAATCAGTTATTACAAACTGTAACGTCTGCAAACGCCACAGAGCAAGAGCGACACGAGCCCCTGCCGCACCACTCCCGATAGAGCGCACACAGTCTTCCGCGCCATTTGAGATTACAGGTGTGGATCTCGCAGGCCCGCTGATTCTGCGTGGAGGCGAGAAATGCTGGGTAATTCTGTACACGTGCGCCGTGTACCGAGCCGTCCATCTCGAGTTAACGAAGTCGCTGTCCACTGAAGCTTTCCTGATGTCATTACGTCGTTTTATCGCACGGCGCGGGCGAGTGCGTCTAATAGTAAGTGACAACGGAACAAATTTTGTTGGAAGTAAAAATTTACTATCAGCATTAGACTGGGGCGAGATTGAACGCCAGTCAACGATACAACGTATCAAATGGAAGCTAAATGTAGCAACGGGACCTTGGTGGGGAGGGTTCTGGGAGAGGCTAATTAGAATTCTCAAAGATTTATTGAAGAGAGTCTTGGGTCAGAAGTCCGTCACGTATGAAGAATTGCAAACAATTTTATGTGACTGCGAAGCAACCATGAATGCGCGTCCCTTGACATATATAGAGGATGAGAAGACCAACTCCCTAGAACCACTAACACCCTCACGTTTCCTGCAACCTATATCTGGAACAGACGTGCCTGATTTAGACAAGACAGACACGAAGAGTCTGAACCAAAGATTGAACTACATACAGAAATTGAGAGAAGATTTCAGACACAGGTTCAAGACAGAATATTTGACTACCCTAGTACAAAGAGGGAAGGAAAAAAGAGATCATCTAAGAGTAGGTGACGTTGTCTTGATTGAGACAGAAGAAAAAAGAATAAAATGGCCTTTAGGCATAATTGAAGAAATATTTACAGGTCGGGACGAGGTTGACCGAGTTGCAAAGGTGAAGACGGCTGTAGGCTATAAAACACGTCCGTTTCAACGTTTATACAAACTTGAAATTACCAACTCTGATTCTGTATTTCCACAGCTGCTAGAAATTGCAGATGGAAAGTCACCCTCGACATCAGCTGATTCTTTAGAGCCAGTTAAATTATTTGATTCTGTTTCCAGCCCGCAAGCTCAGGTACAACAGGAGCCAGCTAAGGAGCAGAAAACGCGTTCAGGTCGCGTAGCTAGAATACCTAATAGGTATCTTATTTAATTAATTATTCTTAATTTAACAGGATGCTGCCATGGACCACATGCTTCTATGGAGAAGCGGGTAGGTACTTACCTCTACCCAATAAGCTCATATCTTATTGGCTGTTTGCAGGTAAAACACATATCCATACATACATCAGCATTCACTCATAACATACATAAAACACAAATAAAATACATTCTTAATTTATCACCTTTTTAATAAAATTCATGTCAGTACATAACATAAATCTAGTTAAAAGGTTGCATTGCATTTCTGTCCTGCAATAGTTTATGTTGTGACAATATTGTAATAAGTTGTAAGGTTCTTATGTTACATACTATTTTATGATTGTTATTATTCTTACTTGACATTTGTATTTCTTAGACTGTAGACTTGGAATATGTCTGTTAATATGTAAAATGTAGGATTTTAATTAAGTTACTTATGTTTGACCTCACACCCATAAGGTACAATAAAAAGAGAGTTAGTTATGTTTGACACAAAGTTAATTCATAGTCAGAGAGATAATGTCAAAAAATTGTAATTGTCTAAATTGTAGTCTAAGAGACAGTGTAAAATTGTAGTGTTTTACTTAGGAAAAAAATTGTTTTTGTAATTTATTTTGTTCGTGTATTGCATATTTCTATCTGGGTGTGGAGGATGTTGAGAAAACTCTAGTTAATAAGTTAGGTTACGATTCGGTGCAGCACTATAAATGTCTATGGTACAGATTAAAGAGTAAAAAAGTTTGTCTTTGGTCGAGTTCACAGAAAATGGTGGTTTTATTTTACGCTCCTGAATATTTTAATAACTAGACTCAATAGAACCTGCTTAATAATTATCCCGTTTGGAAAACTACCTAACAATCGCTGCCAAATGTGTATTTTTATAATGAAAGCCAATAGTTGCCAGTGAAGAATGTTTGATATCCCCTCGGAAAAATTGGTCGCCACATTAGGTTTTATAATACCTTAACCAGTTTTACACTGATCCCGCTTGATATATTTGATACCTTACCGTTTTTTAGTTTTTTTGATCCTAGCCTTTTGTTGCTTGTATAGTTTAATTGTTGCTAAGATATTTAATCACTGCAAAGTTAGTTTTTTTGTGACTTAATAGAAAGTCGCCTAAAAAGGATTTCAGTTGCCGTGTTAAATATTTGCCTTTTGAATTTATCTAAAGGTAAACTTTCAATATCAGTGGGTACCTTATTATAGAAGCGTATACATTGACCTTTAGTCTCTTGTATCCATAGTACTCTGGCTTTGCCTAGTTTGGGATCTAGTGGCTTTGTGTGAATTTTTCCCTCAATGGGTTCAAAAACTTTCTCTATGCATGACTCGTGTCGTGAAACTGTATCAACTATTACATTAAAGTGCCTGATGTGACCTTCTGGAAGTTTTATATTTAGTGTTGGAACTGGAACTTTATGATAAACTACTGAAAATTAGAGCTTGTTAAAGCCACGTACCATTTAGTGCCAAGATTTTACATCGTAAATTATAAACTTGAATTTCCGCCAAAAGGATTTGTGAAAGTAAAGGCAAAACATAGGTTTAATATTTACTTTTTGGTAATATTCAACGCAAAGCAGACTAAAAGTATCAAAGTATTTATTTAGAAGGCGCCACTTACGAGTAGTTTGTGAAGCGGTGTAGTTTAGCTGACGTCATTAAGAGATTTTAATATCCAACTATAAACAAACTATATTTGATTTGTTTGTTACTCGTATAATTGCAGCTAGGTTGACGTCAAAACTAAAAATTATCATTTTTTTAATAAAAAAATAATAATATTATATTGGTGTTTGTTATTTCCAGGTTCGATGAGAAGGAGAGCATATCGGGAGTGCAGCAGCTAAAGTCTTCGGTTCAGAAGGGGATTCGCGCCAGGATCTTGGAGCTGTACCCTCATTTGGAGAATTATATCGAGCAGGTGCTGCCGAAGAAAGACACGTTTAGGATTGTAAAATGGTAAGTTAACTTTAAGTTTTATGTAGGCCCTATAACCTGATTACGTACCACCGATACCGATTACCGATACGTCTGTCTGCCCGTCTGTCTTTTTACCTACCGTAAAGCCCGTTGAAGTCGTCAATTCAGAAGAGAATTTGCGACAGGATGTTGGAGTGGAGCTAGCATGGAGCTGAGTAGTCCCAATCAGGCCCCATCTAAAAACTTTACGATACTATTAACACAAAGGTTTACCAAGCCTTGAGAATGTGAATCTGTAGGTACATGAACCTGAAAAACTTTTTCATAGGAACAACATAAGTCGTTGTCGGCTGTAATGCAAAAAACATTACCTCCATGATACAAAATGCTCTATTAGCTGATGTCAATCAGATAGAAGTTGATTTTTCTTTCCTATTTCGACCTATGTTCCATGGGAAAACATAGTTTGATGGGTTTCTGTTACACCTTGTACGAGTATGTCAGACAGGTATGATGCGCCAAAGAAAGACGTCTTTAGAATTGTTAAATGGTTGTTTATACCTAAGTTTGGCCGCAAGACTATCTAGCCTGACTTATGTTAATGACAGTTTGTTTTTATAGTTACGGCCTCGCATGACCTGAGTTTTTTAATGTTTGTACACTTATTTTTTATTCGATTTTTATGCCTTAGTCATATATAAATAAGACTATGATTTAGAGTCCTTACTGATCCTGATGACTCCATCACTCAATATTTCAAATCTTGTGTGGTTTATGGACCTTAATATTCGTTATCAATTTCAACCTGATACCTCTTCTCGTTCGTGAGAAAGAGGGTCTTGACAGACAGACAGACGGACAACAAAGTGATCCTATAAGGGTTCCGTTTTTTTATTTTGAGGTACGGAACCCTAAAAACTATGATTTAGATAAGACTTTGATCAGAAGGTTGGTAGGCAGGTCGTCTTTCATTGCTTAAGCCCACTGCTGGGTACACTATAGCCCTCTTTCCACACTATCCACCTCGGTGTTCCCCCACTTCCCTTAATCATTATTATTCTACTCACTATGGCCATATCTCGTTGCTCCATAACTTTATTGTAGGTAGGTACTTTTAACTTTTGTTAACTTTATTGAACATTATTTTATTAGGTTTTATTTCTATCAATATAATCAGATAACAGCGTTTTTAAAGATATATTATCCTAATTGCGGTCAAAGTACGGACGAAATATCAAGGTTTACTGTAAAGTGATCGACGTAGGTAGGTATCTTAGCGTCGACCCCGATTTAATTGGGATAAGGGCAAGTTAATGATGTTTACGGCAACGCCATTACAAATAGAACCACCCACTTAATTCGAGATTTTCATCAGAATCAGCCGTTTTTGAGAATCGATTTCAATGGCATATGCCATGAATGTTTCGTGTGTAGAACATGTGGTTCAAAACATCGCAGTTGTTGGGATTTTAGGCGTACTGTCCACGTGAACGGCACGTTATACGCTCGCTTTCGTCAGTTTACGGATTTTGCTTGCACGGCACGGCAAAGCATGATGACTGATTTAAACGGGGCAAAATTTAGGCGCCTCTGTGGGATGCAGCTATACGAAAGAAAGAAATAGTCGAATAGCTTTCTCTTTCTTTTGTATAGCATCCCTTAGAGACGCCTAAATTTTGCCGTCGTGTAAATCTGGCTTGACGGTACGCAAACAAATGCGACTGTGCCCCTCCGTGGACACAGTTTCACTTGTTCCTACGCAGCAGGATGCAAGCCACCGTAAAATGACAAAAGCGTGCGTGTGACGGGCGATTTACGTGGACAGTAAACTTACAGGGACCGAGAGATTTTCATCAACACTTCACCAAATATAAAATTAAGAACCTACCGACGACGTTCGATCTGAAGACACTTTAAGCAAAAGCGCAAAGTGTTGCGGAGTTTCTATGCCTTAGAACGTATGGAAATTAAGTAATACCATGGATGAATAACAATATTTCTGACAATTCCCATACTAGAAAACGTAACCCGGAAAGGCATAAAACTCATGGAAACTATGGCGCTTTCAAATAATCTGGAAATTAATTATGGTCTGCCGAGTAGGTATTCTGCCAAAAAATCATCCAAAATTTCAACATACTTAGTTTCAATGTAAAGAAACGCTAATATTGAAATTCGGTTTAATTTTTAGCAGAATAGGTATTCGATAAATCATAATAACTTCCCCGACTATTTATTAGCGCCATCTAGTTTTATACTTTTCCGGGTTACGATTTCTAAAAGGAGATGGTCAGTCCTTCTTATTGTTCGTCCATGGTAATAGTCCATAATCTAAATATATAAAAGAGCTTGTACTCCATAATACTTAATATTAATTATTTGATTTTACAGCCATGACCACATCGAGATTATGGTGAATGGAGCTGGCGAATTACTTTTCTTCCGGCAGCGCGAAGGTCCATGGATGCCCACCTTGAGGCTACTGCACAAATGTAAGATATCATTATCATAATAAAAGCCCAAAACAAACGTTAGTTTACTATTACTTATTTAATCTGTGCCAAAACGTCCAAAGCTGGAGAAAAATTAAGTATTCGAGAAACTGGAACGACAACTAAGTAGGTGTAATACCTATGGTCAGTCTAGCTCTGATCTTTATTGCGCAGAACTTAAAAAATGAGTCGCGGGGGAACATTGGCACAGATTAGATAATAGTAAACTGACACATTGGCTCTTCACCTGTCACCCATGTGCAGTAAATAACCGTCAGAGCCACAGTTAGCCTGCGCACGCTATACTTCTCTTGACTTGGCAATAGCGAAAAATATTGCCATAAGAGGGTAGTACGATGTTGATGAATGAACTCAACTTTCTCAAAGAAAACAAACTCGTGAGTGACTGCGAGGGATTCTTTAACTTGGCCTGTCTTTTACGGTACGTACAGTCAACGACAAGTCAAGCGTGACACTCGCAGTGCGACTCTAGCCCCTGCGTCCATTGAAATACGAACAGTACGAAGTCCAATGTGTCAAGCTTGATGTGCTTTGACTGTACTATACGTAACGATAAGCAATAGGAGGCCTTACCCAACCCATTCTGTCCGAGGTTCTTTAGACCCCTTTTACAACACCTTGTAGGAAGAACGAGGCTGATCTTATTTATTGGTCAGAACAATACGTCCCAGTTTTTTCGTCGTTATTGGTATTATAATCACGTATCAAGTCTACGATTGCAGTAAATAAAACGCAAGTAGTTACTGACGTAGACTGCAGCCTTGACATGAAACAATTTATCATTTATCGGAGGCCTCTAATGTGCTACAATTAGGTAAACCTAAGGTGTTACCAGGATCTTGCTTTGGAACGTCAGAACAGAAATCTTAGTCATATTTTGCTATCGTGTCGTTAACAACTTCTTAACACTAAAATGGTTTAAACAAAGAGTGGTTTTCACCAATTTGACATTATTCTTACTTGGACGGAAACATATATTCCTTTTACCTATAGAAAACATCTGTTGAAAGGAAATTGAAAGCTCAGACAGAATTTAACAAGTTACTTTACTTTTTTAGGGTTCCGTAATCAACAAGGAACCCTTATAGTTTCATCATGTCCGTTTGTCTGTCTGTCTTTCCGCGGCTAAGCTCAGAGACTCTCAGTACTAGAAAGCTGTAATTTAGTAAGGATATACTCGTACTCGTACATTTCATTCACGCCGACAAATTGGTAAATAGTTATTTATGCAACTGTTGCGTAATGAGAGTAATTTTAACACGAGATCTGGTTTTTGATACGAGGCGCAGCCGAGTATCAAAATAGTATAGATCGAGTGTTAAAATGACTAATTACGTATAGTTGCATACAAAACTTTATCTACGACCGACAAAATAAAATAAAATTTTAAAGAGTAGTGATCAATTTATTGAACTAAGAGGACAGTTAGTTAGTACAGTTAATTAAAGTTATTCCCGAAGTTATTCCAGATCCAGAGCTTGTGGATGGAGTTGCTTTAACATTAATTTCATGTATATGGTTACTGACAGCCTCTTGTAGACTCATGTTCTCCTGGTACATACTTTCCATTTTGTTCAAATCACTTCTTTTGTTGCTACGGTCACTTTATATAGAAGCGAGCCAACTGTTAGCCTCTTGTCGATTTATGTACTCCTGGTACTCTCCGTTTTCTTTTAAATATAGGTAGGCAGTCGTCACCCCAGTAAAAAGTATTTTTACAAAATTACTTTGAAGTAGGCTGTATGTAGTACTGTGGTAGTATTGCCTTAGCCTATGCAGATTGAAAATTATGTATTATAACAGTTGCGGAATGAAAATCCATACTCCATTTCCGTACTGCTCGTAGTATGGAACAGTGTGGAAATGAAAATGATAGCGGAAAATGACCTCAATTTCGAATCTGTCATTGGTTTCGAATTTGGAATATTCCGGTACGGGAGTAGATAAATAAATTATTGAAATTATATTTTTTTATGGTTTAGGGGGTGATTTTTAGGGTTCCGATACCAAAATGGTAAAAAAAGGAACCCTTATGGTGCCGCTCTGTCTGTCTGTCTGTCTGTCTGTCCGTCTGTCTGTCTGTCTGTCACACCTCTATATCTCAGCAACCACTCATGCTATCGACCTGAAATTTGGAATAGTTTTAGAATATAGTTGCCCAACTTAATTGCACATAAAAGAATTTTGAAAAAAATTATGATTATTAATGTAAAGGGGGCCAAAATAGGGGGGGCCAAATTTCAAATTGTCGCTACTAGGTCGAGTGGGGTATCATATGAAAGGGCTTTACTTGTACATTCTAAAAAAATGTAAAAAAACACCATTCCCCCCCCCCACCCTTAAAAAAAGGAAAAATTTGAATTAATTACAGTTGACAGAAGGTTATGTAAACATTACAGCAAAAATAAAACGATCTTTCTAAGTTGCACAGTTTCTTCGAAATCTGCAAATAACCTTTACAAACAAATTTAGTTTTGCGGTCCTAAAAATGGACTTTATTGTTTCCAAAAATACAAAAAGTATATCGGAACCCTCGGCGCGCGAGTCCGACTCGCACTTGACCGGTTTTTTTTTTCAGGCCCACCCAACCAAAGAAAGTGTAAACCATAGATTTTAAGAGAGGTAGGTTAATAGGTTTAGAGGTAGGGTATTTAAGATAGGTTCGCTTTTATGAGTGCAGGCTCAGCAACTTAGCAAGTAGATACTCGTAAGTATCAATGATTTTCTTTTATTTCAGATCCATTTTTCCTTCCAATGCAGCAAGTGGACAAAGGCGCAATCAGATTCGTCCTCAGTGGTGCCAACATTATGTGCCCGGGTTTGACGTCTCCTGGGGCCAAGATGTCATCGGTCGATAAGGGCCAAGTCGTAGCTGTGATGGCGGAAGGCAAAGAACACGCTTTGGCTGTTGGCTCTACAGCTTTGTCTACTGACGATATGTGAGCGTTTTTTTTAACTATTATATAAATAGAATGCTTCGCTTTTATATTTTCCCTTTTAATTCAGGAAGTTGTGATCGTGGCTTAAGGTGTAAGCTTCATTGAAGTAAGTACTTAAGAGTTGTTGGGCTGTATGCAGCGAATGACTTTCAGTCGACAGCTACTCACTACCGATTTTACTTTACTCGTCATCGAGTCACCATCAATTCAATTCAAAGGGTACCAGCACACAGTTAATCTTAAATCGCGATTGGGTAGAGATGCAGCTATAAGAAAGAAAGAGAAAGCTATAGGATCGTAGACAAGGTGTATACGACTATTTCTTTCTTTCCTATAGCTGCAGCTCTACCGGATCATGATCAGATTGACTGTGTGCGGGTGCGGGCACCCAAAGTCGCTGCGCAAAGCTGCTCTTTTCAAACAAATTAAAATTGTCAGCGAATCGTCGTCTATTCATAGTCTTTGCGTGTGGGCCAGCTGGTTCTAATGCCAGAAGGTAATTTTTACCGCTGTTGCCCGCGACTTAGTCGATTCTTTTCCCGACGTAAAAAGTATTCTATGTTACTCAAAATCAGTGTAGTTTTCAGTTATTGAAAGATTTTGGAATCGATTCAGTAGTTGCAGAATTTAATGCTTTTCCCGCCGCCGGAGATGATTTCCCGCGGTAAAATGTAGCATATGTCCACCTTGAAGGTCCATTCTTATTTCTTAATGTTAGTGAAAGATTATTTAAATATGAGGAGTATTTTTGGAGATTACCTCTTACATCCAAACTTACAACCGCTTTATAATATTAAAAGTAGATTGTAAAAGCTTTTCAACATCTCATAGGTACATACTTTTCAATATTAAATACAATGAAGAGGAAAAACAAATATTATGTTCTAAAATAAAATAACTAGCAAATAGGTAACTAACTGGAGTCACCGGCCTCAAATTTTATTATGTACTGTTTTATAAAGTATTTTTGTATTTATAAAGAAAAAGTATAAATGGCTTTTGGAATTTCATTATTTTTAATGAACGTCTTCTTTTGTTTCAGCGCGAAGGTGAATAAAGGCGTGGGTATAGAAAACTGCCATTATCTAAATGACGGTCTGTGGCAAATGAAGCCTGTCAAGTAGACGAAACTCAGTAGCATTAAAATTGATTTTGTGTATTTCTAAATTATGCATGTATTTCTAAGGTCTTAACACTTAAATAAATCGTATGTGTACCAACATATTACGAATCACAGTCTTTTTTTTCCTTAAGCCTAGTTTGTTCAAAATGTTCCTACTCCCATATCACTGAAGTTATTCATCATAGCATCCCACGAATAACGTCCACTACAAAAAAGGAAGCTCCCTCCAGAAGTTGTTAATTCTCTATGGTTGTGAATTTTGAATCTCTTTGGACACATGCAATATAATTTAAGGTGACTTTTAATTAGTTCTTCTTTAATTAGATACCCGTAGGTTTCGTAAGAGGCGACTAAGGGATGATGAACTAGAGGATGGGCAGCAGCGTCCTTCTCTGTATCATACCATCTTACATACTCTGCCGCGCTAACAATAAGAGCAGTAAGTCTGAAATACTAGTTTTGAGTAATTGGCGCCCAAACTTTTTGTTACATTTCCCTTTACTCTACCTTGATTTTTCAAGTTACGGTTGGTTTGATTTTTCAAATTTGTAGCATAAATGGTAGTGTTGTATAATATGTAATAAGTTTTCTAATAATATTCATTATACTTTAATTAAATGACAAAAACCGTTTATATCTAGAATGAGTTGAATATATTAGCACGGGTTGCCTAGAATAACAGCAGTATGTACCTAAGTTACTGCTTCTGTTGTAAGTAATCCATATATAAATTAATGACATTTCTTTGGATAATGGAGTCCCTTTAAAGTCTGAAATAACTAAGATATAAGCTTTGTTTCATTAAAAGTTATATATTGTATGGAAGATAATAAAATGGAGAATCTATTTATTAATTTTCATTTTGGGTACCCAGTTTGGGTTTTCCACGAAGAGTCTCAGAAATGAACCGATTAAATTGGCTGATAACTTATGGTTGCCGCGTTTGTTGGTCTGTTTTATTCATCTTTTTTGGCTTTTGTTTATAGCTTGTTGAAAAAAAAAAATGAAATTGATTTAAAATGGGGCTAATTTCATACAACAGTATTGACAGAATGGCTGACTAGGATAGATAAACGAATAAATAATTGTATAAATCAACGGTTTATTAATTAAAACACTTTGTATCTGAATAACATACAATAATCTGGGAATAATTCTAACAAAAAAATAAAAACTTACACAAATACCTAATTTTTTTATTATATTTGTGCATCATCTATTATTTTTATTTATCAAATAAATCTTTGGAGTTAAGCGCGTATTTGAGGTAAGTAGGTACCTACGCACATTATAAAATATTAATCAAAGCACTTAATCAAGCACGTTGAGATCTACGTGGCATGTGCACTTATCATTACAATATCACAAAGTAGTGCATATTTTAAAATTAAAAATAAAGGCTGTAAGGGATGGTGTACCAAAATCTGAAAGGGCTTGCTACGAAACTGAACAACTTTCCCAAACAAAACTTATATGAAAATAAAAAAATACATTAATTTTACCACCTTCTATAAAAATTCTTCAATCACGGGCAATAAATCCTTTGATTGAACAGTTTGTATGAAAAAGTAACTCTTTATTTCTTTCCCAAAAGTGTTTCTTTGAGATTGTTATTCAGTTTCGTTGACTAACCACGCCAGTTTAGTTTTCAGTCAGTACACTGTCCCTTACACCCATTATAATAAAAAAATACAAATTCTAATCAATATCAGTATCTTCATTTGATACCGGCAAGTCCAACCAAAACCCTTTCCTATTATCCGGCATCAAGTTCAATAGTCTCTTTATGATTTCATCTTTCGTTGTTTTTGGTACACCTTTGGGGGAAACCTTTTGTTTGAATTCCGGGAATGTTTTATTTTTTATTATTTTGTTTTGTAGGAAATCCAAGTATTCTTCCTCGTCATCGTTATGATTTAGCTTATATTTGAGCTGGTACTCGCCTCGGTTTGCCGAAATAATCATTATATCTTTGAGGTACACTCTCGGTTCTGTTTTTCGCAGCTTGTATTGCGACGATAAGTCAATAAAATTGTAAAAATCACCAACTTCCATCGTTTTTACAAAACACTTTCCAGAATTTGCTTGCTGTACTGCGTCTGTATAATCAGTAAAATCGTATACCTTTCGCTTTCTTTGTAATGCCTGCTCGACTTGGTGGTGGAAACTGTCTGCTGACATAAAAGTGTGTCCTGGCTCGAAATATTTGAGGGTAATGGTATTTGCCTTTATATGGGGGCTGTTAACAATGTATACCAAAAAACTGAAAACAGCCCAGTTTTTATTTTGGGAAGAACAACTGTCCATCCACAACACAATTTGCTCAATATCGCGTTTATGTAATAAAAACGCGTGAAGGGTTGATAAGATATCTTCTTGCTTTCTTCCTGAAACAGCTTCGTTCCAAATTGCTGCGAATGGAATGTTTTTTTTTGAAGTTCCCAAAGGTACGAAGCTCTCGTTAAACGCAATAATACGTGGACAAAATATCGCACGCTTAAATTGCTCCATCCTGGGTAACATTACGACTTTTTGCAAGTCTACGGAGTAGTAGATTGTATTGTTTTCAGATTTTTCAACGTCTGTTTTATATGATTTACGTGCTTCCTTATATTTTAATTTGTGGACTCTGAAAAGCTGGCAAAATTCACAATCATGATTTGTAGCTTCATGACTTTTATGGTGTTCTTTGAACTCAACACAAACCTCACATTCCTCGTTACCAAGGTGAGCAAAAGATATATTCAATTCTTGTCTAAGGACTTTCCTATATACCTCGAATGAAATTTCTTCCTGTGGTTACTTTCACAAAATTGCTGGTGCATTAAAGTTATTGTAATGTCGCTCGGCAAATACATTCGATTCGGAGCATGTTCACGCCTGTAATGTGAAATGACAGGGCAATATTTCATTATATGTCCTTTTATTAATTCTCTGTCACATTTGAGTGTTCTAGTATGTTTACCCCTATGATCTTTTTGTTTGTCTACAGGTCTATTTAAGGCTAACATTAGTCTTTTGTCATTTTTGGCGTTATATCCTAATGTTGTTAAAAAGAATGTCTTGCAAACTTCTATCTTGGTCTTGTCCTTATAAAAGAAATAAACATAGTTTATTCCACGTTTTGGTTTTTCAGCGTTTGTAACTTTTCTGCTTGCAACTTCTTTAGTTTCAACAAGAGATTTTATATAATGGCCTTTTGATTCCCAACTCAAGGAGATATATTCATCGTTAATTTCTTTTCTATTTTCTTCACTAAAATTTTCCGTACATTTTTTTCTGCATGTTTTTGTGCATGGATCTTTAACAGTAAGTTTTTCGATTTCCACTTTTATCTTTTTTTCTCTCCTTTCTTTTGCAGGTTCTTCAATCTTTCTCCTTTTTCTTGGATCCCCTTTTTTTGTCAGTCCTTTGTCTGTCTGTGCTGATGCTTTGTTTGTTTCTGTTGTATTTTTGTCTGTCCATGTCACATCTTTATCTGTCTGTGGTGTTTCTTTGTCTCTTCCTGTAATATTTTTGTCTGTCTGTGTTGTATGTTTATCTGTTGGTGGTGTTTTTCTGTCAGTTTTTATTGTCTTATCCTTGATAATCTGTAATTTTTTGGTCTCTTTGGCTTTTGGCTTGTCTCGCTTACTTATTTTTTGCAATTGAGTATGGTTCTTGCAATCGTTATAAGTTTCATCAGACAAAAAATGTTCATAACAAAGAAAGCAAAGACATTTTCCACAAGAGCTAAAAACCTCTTCCTTACAGTTTTTGTACTCACAATTACATAGTATGTTTCCTTTCTCCTTATTTTTATTTATTTTTTCGTACCCTTTAACCTTTGTGCCGTCGTGATTGTTGGTATTTTGTAGATTCGTGTAATTTTGATTATTTTCTTTTTCTATAGATAATGTGACCATTTCTGCAGAGTACGGATGGTGTTTTTCACAAAAGGTTAATTGCTGAAAATCATAATGATCTGAGCATAGGAGACACGAACATTTTTCACAACTGCTAAATGCTTTTGAATTACATTGTTCGAACTCACAATGCTGAAAAGGACCTTGGTCTGGAAGAGGTTTTAAGAACCCATTATCTTCTTTTTCATCTATGCATATTATTTCGTCAGTTAGAGTGCTGCTGCTGTTCATATCTTTTTTTGGGTCGTAATCTTGGTCTTTGTCGTCATCAGAATCTTCGTAAGGGTCAACAGGTATTTCAGAAATCTCAGACTGTGGATCAACTTCAAAATGTTGAGAAAGATCTTGGTCTGGAAGGCGTTTTATAAACCCATTATCTTTCTTTTCGTCTATGCATATTGTTTCGTCAGTTAGAGTGCTGCTGCTATTCATGTCTTTTTTTTGGTCGTAATCTTGATCTTTTTGGTCGTGATCTTGATCTTCATAAGGGTCGACAGGTATTTCAGGAAATTTGGGCTCTAGCTCAACTTCACACTGCTGTGAAAGACCTTGGTCTGGAAAAGATTTTAGAATTCCGCTGTAGTTTTCTCTTTTTTCTTTCATGTATATTATTTCGTTAGTAAAAATGCTCTTCTTAATGTCATCTTTAAGGTTCAAATCTTTGTTTTTGTTGTTATAAAAATCTTCGCAACTATCAATAGATATTTCTGATAGGTGGTCTGTTTCCAGATCAACGGATGGAGGAAGATTCTCATTGCAATATAAATGATCTGGATTGAAAGTACTGCAGTTATCGTTCTCAAAACCCACGTTTACTAATTGGCGCTTCATAGATTTGTTCAATGGTTTTGGTGCCAGTTTACACATTGGGTCATCATATGGTTTATCGAGTGTTTTGTCTAATCCGGTTCCTGTACTTTGAAAGCAATACGTTTGTGCTGCAAATCTATAATTATCGGAGTATTCATTTTGGTATTCGAATATTTCTGTGTGGTCATTAAAATCAAACCAGCGAGTATAAATTTTGTCAATATCAGTAACTTTCATTTTTCTTTGTACTGTTTTAGCCTTGGTCATGATCTTATAATTTCTGGAATGCATAATCTGAAAATAAAATAAAAATTCGTAATCATACTTATTATGACAAAAACCGGCTAAGTGAGTGGCGAGTCTGCCTCATTCACGAAAGGTTTTGTACCTGTCCACCAATGATGTCCAACGATCTATTGCCCTTTGATTTAAAAACCAACGCGCTCTCTTAAATCTGACTCCTCTTTCATATGAATGTACTAGAAACGCCCGGTTTACTTCCACGTCCGGTCCATTTCCCGCATCTAGCAGCTTCCCATAAGCTTGACTAGATAGTCGGTTTACCTTATAGGCCTGCCCAGGCTACGTCTTCTAATTGATATCAATTTCAACTTAATACCTTTGCCCGTTCCTGAGAAAAGGGTCTTAACAGACAGAGAAAGAGACGAACTCTATAGAGATTCTTTTAGGGTTAAATTTTTAGGGTTCCGTACCCAAAGGGTGAAAAACTGGACCCTTTTTATTTCGATGTCTGTCTGTCTGTCAGTGGGCTGTATCTCACCTATTATTTTAACTATAACAACAAATATGTTGCATCTAAAACAAAAATTATAAATAGAGTAAAAAATATATAATAAACTAGCTGTCAACCTACGGTTTCACCCGCATTAAACGCGTTTTCCCGTGGGAATTTTTGCGTGAAAGAGTAAAAAACATCCATACATTCTCACAAACTTTCGCGTTTATAATATAAGTAGGATTAAGGGGGGCTCCCAAGCTCCCATACTAAAAAAAACGGTTGTCTGTAAAGTCGGTTTACTGACGATAGTTGAACGTGACAACGTCATAAGAAAATACTGATGGAATGATTGCATTCTTCAAAAGAAAATTTTAATTTAATTCTTTTGATAGATATTTCCGCATCCGCATCCCCTTCCGCATCCCCATCCGCATCCTCATCCCCATCTGGGTCCCCATCCGCATCCTAATCCCCTTGCCCTTTCCCCGTCCATGTCCGAGTCCGAGTCTGGGTCCGGGTCCGGGTCCGCGTCCGCGTCCGAGTCCGAGTCATACCCATACCCATACACACATAGAAACGCCGATTGTGCCTCTTTGTCGCTCGTTCCGCGCTCTCGCTTGCACTTCAAGCCTTAAATGGAACGCCTCAAAGCGAGGTAACGACGCATGAGTCATGTTTTTTCGTGCGTGCTGCCGGCTCCATCGAATTATAAGACGTTGTCACGTCAAAACGTGTTTTCAACTTCTTTATGCTTGATTTTTGTTTTAGCTCTATCTTAAAAATGGAAAAATTTACAGGCATGAAAAGCGGTTGGTTTAAATAGTGCATAAACTATAGAATAACAACAAATAATAAAAACTGGTCAACTGAGTGTCCGACTGGGCAAAAATTTAAATTATCGTTATAAGGTCGAGTGGGAAATCATATAAAAGGGCTTTACATTTCAAAATATTTTTTTGTAATTTTTTACGTCTCTTAGTTTTCAAGTTATGATGAAAATATAAGAAAAATACCATTCCCCCACTCATAATATAATAATAAATATATCCGAAGTTTGCAAAAGGAAAAATCGGAATAAATATAGTCGATAGAACTAAATGTAAATATTACAACAAAAATAAAACAATCTTTCTTAGTTACATAAAATTTGGTCCTAAAAATGGACTTTGTTGCTTCCAAAAATTCCATAGGTATATTGGAACCCTCGGCGCGTGAGTCCGACTCGCACTTGACCGTTTTTCCATGTTATTTTAAAAATATCAAAAAAGTAAAACGATCACATAATGAAATATTATTTGTCTAAAAATTGTAATTTTTTTTATATATTTTTGATAAGAAATGTAGCAGTAAAATGGTTTCAAATCAGAGAAAAATTACAAAATAAGGGACATTTTAGATTTTTTTCTTCAATTATACAAATTAAATTAAAATTCTATCTCGACCACATCACTTCTCGTATCTTGTTTGTTACTATGTTTATTTTTTGGCAAGATAATTGCATTGTTTAATGTAAAAAGTGGTTACGAATTTATTTAGTCTCATGCTCATTCAAGAAGGATTGCCCTTATAAACTTCTGTGTGACTGCCCTCCCATAACTGAGACGGTATTTTTACCTTTATGATAAGAACGGACGCTTGATGTGTGAGTCCGACTTGCACTTGGCTGGTTTTTTCCTTTTTCAGCACGGAACTCATATTAGTCTCAAACTATAGTAAATAGATATTAGTTTACTTTAAATCTTACTTCATATTTAAATCCATTATAAACCAAAACTTGGCAGTATTAATTATAAACCAACCAAAGCTTTTAGTATTTCTGGGATTCATTGATTGAATTTATTTCTTAAAAAAACGGCCAAGTGCGGGTCGGACTCACGCACCAAGGGTTGTGTACCTACCACTAAGATAAAAATACCGTCCATGTTATGGATGCGCAGTTACGTTGAAGTGTATTAAGCGCGCGAGTCCGATACGCACTTGACCAGTTTTAATTTTGTTTTGTTATTTTATAGCTTATGCACTGTAAGCGTACCAATTTTCACGCTTGTAAGTTTTCCCGTTTTCAAAATCATCTAAAAATCACCTAAAAATCACGTTTTTAGTATGGGAGCCCCCCTTAAATTTTTATTTTATTTCGTTTTTATTTGTAATAGCAACTTAAATACATGATCTGTGAAAATTTCAACTGTTCAGCTATATTACGGGTCATGAGATACAACCTGCTAACAGACAGATATCAGAGGCATATCAGTAGGGTCCCGTTTTTTACCCTTTTGGTACGGAACTCTAAAAACGACTCACGGCTTAGCTTTCGAGAGCGACGCGAAGTAATTAGATTAGATTAGTTTAGATCATTTATTTGCCGTAAAAACCATTACATGTGGTATGCAAATCAATTTACAATTATTAAAACAAACAGTCAATACCTATTGAAGAAACTTACTTGAGCGAACGCGATTCACGCGGCAATAGGTAGGTACCGACGTTCTGTTTGTGTTTATGCGGGCTGATCCGTCAGCAAAAGTTTTAAATTATTACCGGATATGGTTATTGGGCTAAAATCATCATAAGATAATACAGAAAATACTTACGAAAAATTATGGCGCCATAATATACAGAACACAGTGACGAAACGACCGCTCAACACACTGGTGGCTTGCCGACTAACGAGACGAGAGGGGCAAACACCGCGTCGCTTACCATCCCCGCGCGCCCTTCCACCCTTCGTACCCACCCATACTCTGTGTCTGGGATGACTTTATTCAAAGCGAAATGAACGTTCCTCTAACTTTTACTGCTGTTGTAAATAGTGAGGTATGCAATGTTAATATTAATCGATACTTAATACGACAGCAGTAGATTAAGTTGCTGTTACTGTGTTTAGCAATTAAATAAACTAAGAAATAAACATTGCTAGCTATGAGTGCAGTTAATGTAATCACTGCTGATATGCTTATTGAGTTTACTTGTTGTCACAAAGAATTAGCTTACTACAACAGCAGTATGTTTAGCTACTGCTAATAATAGTTGTAAGAAATGCATATTATTTGTAAAGTGTGCTTAGCATAAAAGCACTACGTAAAGTTACTGCTGATACTCTAAGTATTCAATAGTATTTTTTTTAAATATGATGCTTATTTCAACAGCAGTACAATTACTTACTGCTATTATCATAAGCACAGTACATCGAGAATGCCGGAGTCACACTTACTAACGCGAAGTAAGTATACTTCCTGCTTAAACGCTTAGTATTATTACTCATATAACTGACTTACTGCTGTTATGCTTAATGAGATCTATAGATTCCAGGAAAGCTAGAAAAACGGGGGTAAGATCATATTACAGAGCACTTTATGCTGATTCCGAATCTGTATTTAACTCAGTTTTGCAAAAATTCGACTTACTGCTCTTATTGTAAGCGCGGCAGTACTGCGGTCATCAACAACCGCGGTCCAGATGCCAGCCGCAACGCTTGCAAGCGTGGTGAAAAGATACTTAAAAAGCTGTAATTTTGGAGGCAGCTCCCTGTCCTGCAGTGGACGTTTTCATGCGATGCTATGACGATTATGATGAGTAACAGATATGCATGTTCTCAACATCTTTCCCCAAGGAACATAGATCGAAATGTGAAAATATTTTTCAAAACAATTTATACAGGGTGTCCCAGGAAACACTGTCAAGCGGTGGTCCAGAGTTGTACCACCCCTTGGGCTACCCGAATCACCCCCATGTATGTTCCGCGATTATTTGTAGTTTTCGAGTTATAAATTTTTTTATTATTTTTTTAAATTTTCTGCCGAAGGAAATTTAAATATTCATATCTTTTTTTTTACTAAACATTTTTCCAATTTTCTTTTTGTGTCATGATTGCCTTGAACGTTACTTTCATACATAAAATCATAAACCTCCTCAACATTCCTACTTGTTACTCACAAAGTATGGTCAATAAAATTTTCGAACAATTTAATGGGCCGATTAAAATTTTGATCATCAATTTAAAAATACAAAAAGGATGTTCCATAGATTGCTGTTGATTTTAAAAACTTTTTAGGTCTCTAGGCTACCCAAAACATTTAAAAAAATCGGTACTTAAAGGGGTATTTTTCGCTGAAATTGGCGTTAAAAAGTTGAGAGGGAAAAAAACCCTGAATGTTAATTTGGGCTCCAAATAAAATAAATCATTTGCCTATTTAGGGGAGCGGGGGGCACAGTGAACCACTTTTTTATTTTTGCTCTCTACTGCATTTATCTTTAACGCTGGTTCTTATATTTTACTTACAAGGTGTAACTTGGTGTTAAAGGTATACAAAAAAACATAAAAATAAAATATAAACACAACAGTTTCTGAGATATTGAATATTTTTTTTAAATTGGATAATGATCCACTGTGCCCCAGCTATGGGGCACTATAGATTTTAGCTTGGGGTATTGTGGATCACCATGGGGCACAGTGAATATTTACCTTAATTTTACATTAAAAATTGATATGGGGTACTTTGAACTTAATTGATGTGTTATTGAAATAAAACACTATTTACTTGGTAATCACATATTAGAGTTGATTATTGCTTAATTGGCACAAATTAGTCTCTTTTGTTACATTTGAGTCATTATGTACTTACATTTAGTATCTTAATTAAAACTTATTATAAGAAAAACATGAAACAGCTTTTTCTTTTATTTTTCTTCCGTATGCATACCAATGTTAGTTTTCCTTTTACGATTGCAAATACCATTTTTACCTGAATCAATTAAAAAGAAAGGCTAAGTAAAATAATACATTTATGGGGCACTATGAATCACAGTCCACAGTGCCCCACATGAAATTAGTTCACTGTACCCCACAAAGTCAAATAAAAAACAATGACTGAAACTACTATCTAAATTAATCGTGACGCAATAGAATAACCACAACTTACGTAGCTCATTAAATGGTTATTAGTAAAAAAACAAACAAATATACAATTTGAATGGCTAAGTTTGTCAAAAACATTCACAAAATAACATCAAGAAAAAAAAATTACGGCTTGCGTTTCGCGGAGTGGCTGCAGCGCGACCTCTTGCAGTGATAACGTGACGGTGATTGGCGGGAGGGAGGGATATAGGATAGATCACTCGATCGTTCGAAGTAAGTGTATGTTTGTAATGAACAGCGCGCGAGATATTAATGAATAACCACTGTGCCCCCTGATTCACTCTGCCCCCTGCTCCCCTACTCATTTTCTACATGATTTGAGCCCAATTAGGCAGTTTTCGCTTTTTTGAAATTTGACCTCAATTTGGTTGGGTTATCAAATTCGTCTAACTTTTTCTGCTAACTTCACACCGGCGGCGTTCGCAGGCCATTTTGGCCAAAGAGATTTTAACCTGAGCGTAGCGAGGTTCAAATCGTGTCCGTCTCCCCAGCAACCCGTGCGAGATATGGCCAAGTGGCATACACCAAAATTCAGTGGAAATTGGTTCATTCCATCAGTAAAGTGTCAGATTCAGTGCATCAAAACTGATGACACTACGAGGTGAAAACTTTGGGTGGCTGTAGAGACGTCTCGTCAGCCAGCCCATTCTATACAGGGAAAACTACGAAGATTACATAAAAGCAAAATAGTTCCACATTTACTGCATGTCTAGTGCAATTGATTGTAAAAAAGCCGAATCGAAAATGTCCATATGGTAGGAGCACTTCATCAATAATTATGGGTGGCTGGAGAGACGTTTTCCCAGCCAGCCCATGTGATATCTCGGAACATATAGTAGGTAGGAAGATGAAACAAAGCTTAATATTTACTACCTACTCGGAACAGTAGGTAGCAAATATTTCAAAATCCTAGCTCCACTAACTTTTGAGATATTTGTATTTTTTCATGGGCTTGCTGGGGAGACGTCTCGCCAGCAAGCCCATGCTGTAACTCAAAAAGTACTGCACGTAGAATGCTGAGCGATATACCATTAGAGAGTGCATATTTGATGCAATAAGCACCAAGAAAAGTGAGTCCCTAGGTCTTACGGTTTCGGTGCTAGAAACAAATATCATTTTCCCGCCGAAAATTTTGAATGCATGATGTGAAGTGCGACGTTGCCGTTCTGTGCAACTCTACATGTTGCTGTTAGAGCATTCAAAAATCAATCTTGTGTCCTTATAGTTAAGAGGTCCTGTAGACGCACGTGTAGATTATTTGTAATTTGAGAATAGTTCGGGAGACGGTGTACTTAAAAGGCTGATTGGTTAACAAGAAGTTTTTATTTATTTGTGGACAACATGTGAAGAACAAAAGTCATAATATGTATTTTGGCTCACGTATTTATTTAATAAATCAGTTTTCTTAACTTATATATACAGGACAATTTAAGAATACTTTAAAAATTTTAGTTTGTTACTGAGACCATTAAACCTACATCTCCTAGAATACAGTTGTCACGGTTGCTAAAAAGAGATTGAGGCACCAGTTAGTCTTCACGTGAGCTAAAATACATATTATCTCTTTCGTTCTTAACATGTCGTCCACAAATAAATAAAAACTTCTTGATAACCAATCAGTCTTTTACTAAGTACACCATCTCCCGAACTATTCTCAAATTACAAATAATCTACACGTGCGTCTACAGTACCTTTTAACTATAAGGATACAAGATTGATTTTTGAATGCTCTAACAGCAACATGTAGAGTTGCACAGAACGGCAACGTCGCACTTCACATCATGCATTCAAAATTTTCGGCGGGAAAATGATATTTGTTTCTAGCACCGAAACCGTAAGACCTAGGGACTCACTTTTCTTGGTGCTTATTGCATCAAATATGCACTCTCTATTGGTATATCGCTCAGCATTCTACGTGCAGTACTTTTTGAGTTACAGCATGGGCTTGCTGGCGAGACGTCTCCCCAGCAAGCCCATGAAAAAATACAAATATCTCAAAAGTTAGTGGAGCTAGGATTTTGAAATATTTGCTACCTACTGTTCCGAGTAGGTAGTAAATATTAAGCTTTGTTTTATCTTCCTACCTACTATATGTTCCGAGATATCACATGGGCTGGCTGGGAAAACGTCTCTCCAGCCACCCATAATTATTGATGAAGTGCTCCTACCATATGGACATTTTCGATTCGGCTTTTTTACAATCAATTGCACTAGACATGCAGTAAATGTGGAACTATTTTGCTTTTATGTAATCTTCGTAGTTTTCCCTGTATAGAATGGGCTGGCTGACGAGACGTCTCTACAGCCACCCAAAGTTTTCAGCTCGTAGTGTCGTCAGTTTTGATGCACTGAATCTGACACTTTACTGATGGAATGAACCAATTTCCACTAAATTTTGGTGTATGCCACTTGGCTATATCTCGCACGGGCTTGCTGGGAAGACGGACACGTTCAAATCTCTTTGATTTTGGCGGCAAGCGGGGAGGGAGAGGGACGCTAGGCTAGGCTGTGCAAAATCCACTCTTCTTTCGTTGCGCGCATTCAAAGAGGATATAAACGCGCATTGTACAGCTTGTATAATGAATCAAGATCTATCCTGTGATTCACGGTTATTTTAATCAAATGGAATCAAATTAAAATGCAAATCACATTAAAACTTTTGACAATAGAAACTTTGTAATTTGTAATAACGGAGTGTTAGCCGGTTTAACCTACGCTTAGACTATATAATACTCCTACGTTTAGTGGTTATATTCTCTTGGTACGTTACTCTTTTTTTTTTTTTTTTTTTATATATTTGTTTAACGGCTCTGAACACTAGTCCTTTTGAGCCTCTCGTTTATTTCATTGTCATTTGCACATCTTCACTTCAAACGTTCAAAACTTTTTCGTTCGTCAATCGTCATCATATTTTCTCAACCGTGGAGCAGATGTATTTATAAATCGGCTTGTAATATTTTGTTTTTGACAAAAGTTGCACCAAAGTGTTCGGAATATCTTCATTTTCGTCACACACCTCTTTTATATCGGCTACTAGTAAAAGTCGTTGAACACCATACTTTGTGCATTTCAATACAACGTGTTCTAGATCTTCATCAACATCGCAAGTTGTGCATTTGGTTTCATTAACGATTTTCAAGCGGTTCAGGTGTGTTTTAGTTAGACAATGGCCAAATCTCATTCGATTTATTATAGTGATATATTTCCTGTTTTCTACATTCTTGACTTTGCTAAACCAAGGTTGGGCGGGCGGGCGACCTTGTATCTGTGCATACCACTTTCCTTTTTCTTTAATGGTTTCATGCCAATAATTTTCCCATAACTTCTTCATAGAGTCTTTCAAAATTGCATACATATCAGTGAAAGGCACCTTTACTGTTGTTGAAAGGTCTTCATCAAAACCAGCAGCCGCTGCACAGTCCACAATTTCATTGCCCTGAATTCCTTCATGTGACGGAACCCATTTAAACTTAACATATTTACAACTTAAAAACAGACTATACAACTTCTCTCTAATATTATATACAATGTAATTTACTTTAAAATTGAGGTTAATATTTAAAATACTCATTAAAACACTCTTTGAGTCAGAGACAATTAGGAATTCACTGTCAGTTTCAATACTATTCAAATACATAAGTGCTTGATAAATTGCAAAAGCTTCAGCAGTGAATATGCTGCACTCTTTGTCAATATTAAAACTTCTAGTGAGCTTCCTTTGAGGGTCATAAAAGGCTGATCGTACATACTGATTTGTTTTAGATCCATCTGTATACAATCTATAATAATTAGAATTATTATCCAAAAATTCAGAATAGTCCACTTTTGTGTTTACTTTTTCTAGATCAACATTTGCCTTATGATATAGACTGTTATAATGAACATTGTATAATGGCCACAAACTATTTTTTTGCATATTTAAAGTCATTTTATTAATATGGTCCATTATTCCTAACATTTCAGGGAAATATCCAGCAATCATATTAGTTGGTGTAACATATGAAGAATCTGGAGAGCGTCGAAAAGAATTTTCAGGTATAAGAATTTTGTTTAACACTACAGGATTAGATGACGTTAACATTTTTATGCAAAACTTTTCAGCAAAGTATAGCCTGCGAATTATAAGTGGCTCAATGCATGTTTCTATTTCCATTGAATTAATAGGTGTGGAACGCATTCCACCACTTACAATTCTAAGACCCATATTTTGAACAACATCTAGTTTTTTCAAAAGTGTAGTACTACTATTAATGTAAGCTAAGCAGCTATAGTCAAAGTGACTGCGCACAATACTTTTATATAACATTATCAAAATTTTGGGATCAGCTCCCCAGAATGTTCCTGCTAAGCATTTCAAAATATTTACACCTCTCATAGCATTAGCTATTACATAGTTAATATGGTTTGTGAATTTAAGTTTACTATCAATAATAACACCTAAGAACTTTTTTTCTAGTACTATTGGGATAGTTATGTTATTATATACAATATTTACATCACAATCAGGTTCACCTAACAATAATACAGAACTCTTTTGGCAGTTGATGTCCAGTTTTAGTTTGCTTTTGTAATAAGGAAACAACTGTTCCATTGCGGTATTAACTGTTATTTGTGAAGTTATAGTATTTTTATGTACGTAGTAAATAAGTGTATCATCTGCAAACTGCAAAACCTGAACATCAGCTGTGATATATTTATGAATTTGGGAAGTGTACAAGTTATAAAGTAATGGGGAGAGAGAGGCTCCCTGCATCAAACCTTTAAATGCTTTTTTAGGACCATGGAGTATGTTATTGTACTTAACATACAGAGTACGATCATAAGAAAAATTAAATATCCATTTTATTAATTTTCCAGGTATGCTGAGCTCATGAAGAACATCTGCTAATTGGAATAAATCCACGTTGTCATATGCGCCCTGTATATCAAGGAAAACGCAAATGGCAGATGAGCGTTCAAGAAGACATTTCTTCATATCAGACACAAAGGAAACAAAACTCTCTGAAGCACTTCGTCCTTTTCGAAATCCAAATTGTGTAGCTGGTATCAAGTTATTCTTTTCAACAAAATAATCCAATCTTTGCTTAATCATCTGTTCCACTAGTTTACCAATGCAAGATGTTAATGAAATAGGTCTATATGAGTTAAAGTCATTAGCCGGTTTATCTGGTTTTAAAATGGGTATAACACATTGAACCTTCCAAGACTCTGGTATAATTTGGCTGGTCCAGAGAGAATTCAAAATATTGAGCAGTACTTTTTTAGAATTTGGATGAAGTCTCTTTATCATTATGTAAGGGAAATTATCAACTCCAGGAGTAGTATCTTTTCTTGAATTTAATGCAGTATTGAACTCTTCAATTTGGAAAGGAGATAACAATGCATCATGAGTTTCTGTATCATTATTACTATCAAAAATATGATTTAAGTGAGATGTATTTGTATTATGACTTGATTGAGATAACTTATTTAAGAACTCTGGAATCCACTCATCATTTTTATAAATATTTCTACATATATTAATTTTCTTGAATCTCCTAATGTGATTCCAAACAACTGATACTGGAGTATATCTATTGAATGAGGAACATAAATCTGACCAATTTTTTCTTTTAGCTTCTTTTATTACTCTTCTCTTAAATGCATTTAATCTTTTGTATTCTATGAAAGCTGTTACAGTATTAAGTATTCTATATTGTGACAAAGCTTCTTTTGCATCTTTAACTGCCTTTGCACAGTCATCATTCCACCACGGAGCCGGCACTTTAGAGATGTATATACTAGAGCGTTTAAATATAGGTACACAGTCATTTCGTAATTTATTTAATATATCACAAAATCTATCATAAGATACCAAGGGATCAAGATGGTCGAATTCATAATTTTCTGTTAGTTTATCTGATTCCTCGTAATATTTATGCCAGTCTGTTTTGTTAAATAAATATTTTTCTACTGCTTCATTAACTTGATATTGTGACGGCGACGTATGTATATCAGTGAAAGTAGGCAGATGATCACTACCTAGTGTATCATCTCCTACCCACCATTCACATAGTGGAGCAATGACTGGACTAACCCACGTAAGATCAATAGCTGATGCTTGTCTATTAGGAGCTTGAACAGTAGTAGCACTACCAGTATTCAATAGACATAAATCTGCTTCATCAAATTTATTATACAATTCTCTACCTCTGGAGTTAGTAGTAGAACAACCAAAAGCTACATGATGACCATTAAAGTCACCTGCCACTATACAAGGTCTTGGAAGGCTCCTTAAAATATTCTCTAATTTATTTAATCTGATTCTCCGGTCTGGGGGACTGTATACACATAAAATTGAAATAGGTCCAGCCTGAGTTTGTACTGAAATTGCAATGCATTGGATATCTTCATAAAAACTGGTGTTTATTGATGTATACTTCAGAGAGTTTCGTATCAATATTGCTACGCCGCCATGTTCATTCTTAGCATTTTTATGTACAAAATTATAGCCTGGAAAATTAACTGGAATACTAGAAGATTTCAACCAAGTCTCATTTAGGAGACAGATATCTACCTTATTTTCAAATAGAAAAGATTTTAAAAGAGGCCTTTTATTATTAATGCTTCGTATGTTATGCTGTACAATACGTAGACTTTGATCCATTATTTACAATATTAATAGGAAAATATAAATCAAACTTGACACTATATACATATGTACAGATATCTTGCCAGCCCCAATAATTATATAAAATAATGCTGATACTGAACTGTCTCTCACCACACACAGGAATGTCAACTAAAAATGTTATAACTGCTATTGTTATTAGTGAATAAACAAAACTTATATTAAAATAATTATCCATCTTTAAATTGTTTCAATAAGACTTCTTTTATGAAAGTGGTTGAAATTTTTTGGTTACTGTTTCCAATAGTGACCAAAGAACCTATTAGTCCTTTAAGTATAAAGTCATCTTTCAATATATTCTCAATAAGGGTTTCTCTAGATATTTCTAGGGAAGGTTGTTGTGGTTTTGTGTTAATTGGAGTTTTGGTAGTATTAGAAATCTGAACTGAATCAATTTTAGTTGGTTTGGGTGGAACTGATGGGGGAAATGTTGGTCTAGGTGTTTTGGGCACTATTCCTGGATAGTCCTTCTCATAATTTTTGAATAAATTATTTGACTGATGAGATAACGCTTTAGCGTATGTATCTCTGTTTTGTTTTTCTTCCATTTTCCTTTTTTTTACAGGACATTCCCGTGATATGGCCAGATGTGGTCCTCCGCAATTGATACATTTGGCAACACTGCCGTTGGTGCACTGGGAGAAATGATGCTCCTCTGTACAAATTGAGCATTTTTGTGTCGATTTACAAATTTTAGCTCCGTGGTTAAACTTGAAACATTTATAACATTGAAGCAGAGGAGCAACATACTCATAGACTTTGAATCTATAAATGTCCAGAAATACATAATCCGGCAGAGAGTTAGATAGAAAAGTGATACTTACAGAACCATAGGGCTTAATTTCACCATTAACTTTCCTGCTGAAGCGCCTAACGCTAACAATCTCACATCGGTCCGATGACAGTTTCCTGAAAAGTTCTTCATTGCTAACACTTACTGGCACAAACCGTAATACTCCTATTGATTCAACGGCCCGAGCCGGAATGTACGCCTTCAAATTCTGTTTATTGAGGAATTCGTCGTTCTTTAAGAAGTTATTGGCATTGATCGCTTGGGAAAAAATAACGCCCACCTTGGCAGCATTTATGCGTTTTATATTTTTAACGCCCTTAACTTCATGTTTGAAAAGACTGGCCATTATTATGGGATTGCTATTCCCAATCTTCTCATCTTTGGTACTTTCGACAAATACCATAAATTCCGCATCATTTGCATTCTCTGGAAAAACCCTTTTGTATCCAGGTTTGTTGTAGGGTTTATAAAAAGCCTCATCCACTGTTCCACCATCGGAAGATTCGTCTTTATTACGTTTAGCAAATTTTCGTTTGTCCTTGTCCTTATCCGGGGGATCGCTGGCGGCGGTCCCCTCGGACATGATGAATTTTTTTATGTGCACACTATATACAGTAAAATTTATCTATATTTACACTAAAGAAATGAATTTACACACAATTTACAAGTTTTTAAAAGGTTTTTGAAAAACTTTTGAAAATTCGCGACAATCCGTTCAAAAGCCCGCCATAAAGTCGGTACGTTACTCTATGTAACAGTGTTGCCAGAGGCCATTAGACAAAAATAACATGAGGCAGTTCAAAAAGAAACATTTTCACGGGAAAAGTAACATTATCCAACTTAATGTAGAAAACGCATTAAAAAAGTCTTCTTTTCCTATTCTTTGGTGAACTTCAGTAATCAACGTCATTATAACCTATTATTGAGACGGGGTAGCGAATTCAAATTCGTTCTTGAACCTGATGGTCGCTTTACCGCGAAGATACTGATGAAACAGAATAGGTACAACGACTGTGATGGCCGGAACCACAGATTATGCCGGAACTCAGCCTACTCAAACTACAATTATTGAAGCACACACAAGTTCACATAAAAAAAAATTTAATGATGTTCCAATGTTCCACTCAAATCCACTTCAACCAAAATTTTTCAGGGTTCGAATTTGTTATCTTCTTCATTCTTCCAAGTGTGAAAAAGAGAAATAAGATGGCTTAAATCAAGATCGCCAACACGACTAACGAAAACTTTTTCGAGTGCGTTCCATTTAACGATTATTTTTGCCAGGAATATATTAATTTAGTCCTGAAATATTGCTAAAAGTAACACAAAAGTAACATTGTAATTCGTGTAACATGGAGGTAACATGAGATGGTCAAAAGTAACACAAAATGTTACGAAAGTAACATTCTGGCAACGCTGCTATGTAATCTACTTCCTCATTTTTTTATCAAAATTTTTATTTTGAGTGAGTTCCAAAACGCTAATAGTTAAAATTTGACAGCAGTCTGTCTCTACCACACCGATGGACGTCATATAAAGCTATCCTGCTGTCAGGGTAATTTCTACCCGATTTGGAACGCATCCTTTATTATCATTATTTTGAAGATAGGTGTTGGCATGGCAACACTAGTAAATAAAAAATGGCGGCGGCGCTTTTTAGTTCGGCTCGTCAGGGTAAATAAATTCGTATTTTTCGTTTAAAACCTCAATTTTCTTGTTTAAATTATATTGATATTTATAAATCAATCAATAAGCAAAACCATGAAATATTATTTTTGTAAAATAATTATGTCACGAAGGTTGTTTTGAATGACGTTGCATATCAGCTGTTTGTGAGTTAATTTTATTTAAAATTTCTAAATAATAAGTGCTGAATAAGTAGTAAAATCCGGTACATTGGTGTATCTAGTTCACAGAAATGAGTATACAAAGTTACGTTAATATCCCGTTACGCAATAAATGTGGATAACAAAAGTTCAAAGTTCAACTTTTCAGTCATTTGTTTTGATATTGTTTGTTTGATTTTTAAAAGCAATGGTTACGTGTTTTCTCAGTGGGGAGGCTAACAAATGCTGCAAGGAGATCGTATTCAGATGTTTATCCTAAAATAACTACTCATTATACCATCCACCCTAGAGATAAGGACCCAAGATGGAAAGGTAATCATGACTTTGTGATTATAATAATTTTATCTACTGAAACTGTGTTATCAAGTATAATAACGTCATCTTTACCAAATAATATAAACATAGCAACCCAAGATACCTACCTACTTGCTAATATTTTCTTCAACTTTAATTTTTTTAAGATTTCACACCCCTATAAAATACAACCACATTTTTGCTTCAACTAATTCTCCATTTGCATTACTTCTACTTGCATTTATGGTTTCCAGATATAAATATGGAGAGGATAGCAGAGGAGACAGATATTCTCATTATTGGAGGAGGACCAGCTGGTATGGCTGCTGCTATCCGGGCTCGTCAAATTGCGGAAGAAAAAGGAGCTGTAAGCTATAAAAAAAAATCGATTTTTTTTTTATATATAATAACAACTTGCCATTTTGCTGACTGAAATTTATTTTTGTTGCTTAGACCGTAAAACCAAATAATTTTCTGTAAGAATAATAGTAAAAACAAGTGTTTTACTTTCATATACAAACGCTAGCAACATTTTGACATCTGGGTAGCATAGTAGGTTTTTGCAATGACATAGAAACAACCACTAACTTAAATACTGATTTTATTTTAGGAGGTCAGAGTGACATTATTGGAGAAAGCGGCAGAAATAGGTGGTCATATCCTATCAGGAGCATGTGTGGATCCTATAGCCCTCAATGAGCTAATCCCTGACTGGAAGGAAAAGGAGGCTCCAATGAACACCCCTGTCTCCGGAGACAAATTTGGATACTTGACTAAGAGTGGGAGGATACCTTTACCTGTTTTCCCAGGTCAGTAAAAAAGAAAAGACTTTTAATAGATTAATAAGAAGCAGAAATAAAATATTCTATTATTAATAAAAATATGACTTAGTTAAATAAGAATTTGTGGTCACGTAAATTAACTTGAACCTAAAAATATTTCAGGATTGCCATACTACAATCATGGCAACTATGTGGTTAGATTGGGACATCTGGTCAGATGGATGGGAGAGCAGGCTGAAGCGGCTGGAGCCGAGGTAGTTTTTATTAGCGTTACTTTCACATTCATAGAATAAGTATGGATAAGTAAGTATAAAATAAAAGGATAATGCACATCCTGTCTTGTACAAATAAAATAAAAAAATTACTGAAAGATTCTCTTAATAGCTTTTGCCCACTTTTTATAAACTTTGGTTATATTTGTTTTCTGTATTAGCATGGATTTATTCAAATGTAATGCGAGCCACCATCCATTGCTTTCAACACAAATTCAGTGTCTTCACAAAGATTAGTTTCAGTAGATTTTGCAGTTGAGAAGCCATGCTGTTGGGAGGAGATAATAGGTCTTATTAAAGGCAAAATGCTGTCATAAATTAGTTTTTCAAATAGCTTAGGTACAAAATAGCTTAGAAATTGGACGATATTTTTGATTGTAATTTGTCTTGGTCAAGTCATATCAACGATATTAGTAGAAAAGTGCACTACTCGTTTCAGTCCCTCAAGCGTCTCCAACGTTTTTTGCCCTTCGAAGCTAAGGTCACTCTTGCCCAATCCTTACTCCTTCCTCTCCTTGATTACGCAGACGTCTGTTTTCTCGACGCCACGGAGGAATTGTTGAACAAACTAGAACGGCTCCAGAATCTGTGCATCCGGTTTGTTTTTGGTTTGCGCAAATACGACCATGTTTCGGAGTTCAGATCTCAGCTGAAATGGTTGCCCATCCGACGTCGCCGTGATGTACATATTCTGTCCACCCTCTACACGATTCTTAATAACCCTGCATCTCCTCAGTACCTCCGTGAGCGCTTCGAATATCAGGTTCCTCGTGGTGAGCCTTGCCGCACCAGTCGATCCCTACTCCTCAAATTTCCTCAACACTCCTCAAGCCGCTACGGTGGTTCTTTCACGGTTCACTCTGTTCGTTTATGGAACAAACTTCCTCACTCCATTCGCGCTAGTCCGTCGCTGGATACTTTCAAGCGAAAGCTAAAAGAGCACTTTCTCTAACTAGTTTTTACTTATATATCATTTCTATTCTTATTATTTTTCTTTTTAGTATTAAAATATGTATTTATTTATTTATTTACGTAAGTTTTGTATATAATATACCTAAGTATATATATTTTAATATATGTATTTATATAAATATATATTACATTTCTATATTTATTACTTATTTAGTATTTATTCGTGTTAAAGTATTGTAGTAAGGAATCTTGTTTTAATTATTTGTGTTGTACACTTTTATGCCCGCTGTATTGTCTACTAGATTTTTCTATTTAAGGTTAGCTGGTAGATAACTCAATTTTGAGTTAAGCTCGCCATTGTTATATGTTCTCACTTGTGCTTGTTTTTGTAATGTATTCGTGTACAATAAAGAATAGTTTTGAATAATTATTATGATTTAGATTTAGAAGTGCAGGTATTTTTTCAATATTGGTATTGCACTACAGTACATGGTTGCGTCCATCGCTGGTCCATACCTTTTATTCGGTATATTCAAGGTTTCAAGCCCTGACGATGGTACATTGGTGGTTTCTGCAATGTTGGTTTTGTTATAGGTGTGGCCGGGATGCGCGGCGGCGGACTTGCTATATCGAGACGACGGGTCGCTGCGTGGAGTGGCGACAGGAGACGTGGGCATCGCCAAAGACGGCAGCCCCAAGGACGTCTTTGAGCGCGGCATGGAGTTCCACTCTAAAATCACAATCTTTGCTGAAGGTTAGGCTAACAATAATACCAATCGGCTTATAGTCGAAATAATGTTGCTTGATTAGAAGGACAGTATTGTGACAGTAAGATGGAGCAAGCGTAAAATATTGGAGCCACCACAGAACAATGATTGGGCCACTCCGCCTGCTCGCGGCAACACGCATGGACTTCAGAGCTCTGTGGGCACTCTGTGGGAGTGAGTTATCGCTCCGTTCTGCTCTCACGCACATCTCTGTCCCATTGTCAAACTTTTTAATAAGGTGTCCATACTTATTTTTTTTCCCCAATGTTTTATCTAAAATACGACCACATATATGGATGAATGTCTCTTTTCTTAGCCTTATCTGTCCCACTGCTGGGCAAAGGCCTCCCTCCATTCTTTCCTTAGTCTTACCCATAGAGTTAGATGATTCTAAAGGAAGGAAATAAGTGGACATATTTTAAAAATAAGACGCTAAAAATCATTTATCAGAAATAAATATGGCCTTTTTTTCAAGAAGTTTACTAAGTCCAGTCCTCAGTTTACTAAGTTCAACGAACACACTCGCAGCTTCCGATAGAAAGTTGCTTCCACTATTTGGCTATCACGCCCTACGACTTTTGTGCAAACTTGCCCTATTCTGCCGTAAAACAGCTGTGTTTGCACTGCTGTGTTTCAAATAATGAGTACACTTAAAAAAAAAACATCGTTTAACAAATAATAGTTAACTCCACATAACTTGGGTCAAGTACAGGCGAAAGTGTTCTAGTCCGGTCCCTTATAGTCTTATATCGCCAAATTCACCAAATTGCACCAAATTTTCTATGGCACCAATATTTCTATCCTATCAAAAAATGCGAGCTACTCGTATGTACCTAACTAGTACCTGGAAAAAAAATTGGTAAAATTGTAATTCGTGTCTACGTGAAACAGCTAACTGCCCGCACTATTCCTGTCAAATTCAAATAATATGTTTACTTCACATTTTTAGGTTGCCATGGGCACTTGACCAAAACGGTGTCAAAGAAATTCAACCTAAGAGAGAAAGCTGAACCACAATCTTACGGTATTGGATTAAAAGAACTTTGGGAAGTAAGGCCTGAGGTTAGTAATTTTCACTTCATTAATACGTGACGTCACATTTTCATGCATTTTTCTCAGATTTTTAATTTCCTCAAAACTAAAGTATGTGAATGATTCCGAAACCATGTGAAAACGCTCTAAAATATTTAATTGATTGGAGGTTTTGCTCTTCTGAGTTCTGAACTTTTTGAAACTCTTCAATAAATCGTGACTTTGCTATTTGCTCAAATAATAATTAAACATTAGAAAGTTATGAGCTTTCTAAAGCTACAAAAACTTAATTCACTTAATATGTTGCCAACCAAGTCTCAGTTAACTTGAATACGACCAAGAGTTCCAATTACAAAGTGTGAAAGTGTATAAATACGTGGGACACTCAGAAATATTTGCGACACTAAAAAAATTGTTCTACAGGTACATATATTTTTATTAAATCTTTTCAAAGTACTCTCCACCAGCCTCTATACAAAGATTCATGCGTCTGAACCAGTTTTCAAAACACTTTTTCCAGTCCGCCGTAGACACCTCGTTTACAGCCTGCTCGAACGCAGCCAGCGCATCTTCCGGCGACGAAAATTGTATCCCCTTGAGCTGATTTTTTATTTTTGGAAATAAAAAGAAGTCACACGGTGCTAGATCAGGGCTGTAAGGAGGGTGACCCAGGAGTTTGACTGGTGTGCTGTCCAGGAAGTCCCTCGTTTTGAGCGCGGTGTGTGCAGGCGCATTGTCGTGGTGGAGCAGTAGTCCGCGGAGCCCTGTGTTTGGTCGCTTGTTGCTCACAACAGAAAAAACTTCTGGTAAACATTTGGTAGTATACCATTCGGCGTTGATGCTTCTTTGATCTCGTAAGGGAATTGAGGCCAAGTGGCCAGTCAAATTAAAAAAGCTGGCGATCAAAATCTTCCCCCCGCTTCGAGATCGCTTCACTTTGGTAGGCGTTGGTTCATTTTGAAACACCCAAACTGTCGACTGGCGCTTGGTTTCTGGATCGTATTGATAAATCCAGGACTCATCACCTGTTACGATGTCGTAAACACGCCGAGACGAGCCTGCTTCAAATTTGTTCAGCATATCACGGCACCATTCCACCCGGGCCTGCTTCTGAGCGTCGGTGAGGTAGTGCGGCACCCAGCGCGATACTATCCTCCTCACGCGAAGATGCCCGTGTAGAATCTCGTGAACGCTTCCCGATCCAATCTTTAATATGTGCTGAATCTCCTGATATGTAATTCGCCTATTATCTTGGATTAAATTTTTCACTGCTAGCACGTTTTCTTCCGTAATAGCCGTCAAAGGGCGACCGCTTCTTTCTTCATCCCCCAAGGTTGGTCGACCGCGCCTAAATTCGTTATACCAACGATACACGGTTGCCTTGGAGGGGCCTTCATCCATAAATGCCATTTGAAGTCTATCGAACGATTCATCCGGTTTCAGGCGACACTTGAAATCGTAAAAAATCATAGCTCTAAAATGTTCCCGGCGCAGATCCATTTTTCAGTAAGACACGATACTTTGAATTGGCTCGCAAAAAATGTGGAGGGAAATTTTGAAAATGGAACACACATATTTTTACTTACAAGTAATCATATTTTCGAAAAAGATTCTGACCGGCCAGTCTCCCATATATAAAAACTATTTTTCGCAATACTTTCTGAGTGGCCTGGTATGGTGTTTAATTCGGCAGGTTCACAAGCCAGGCTTAGTGGAACACACAATAGGCTGGCCACTAGACAAGAACACATATGGAGGGTCGTTTATGTACCACCTCGCCGTGCCGGAAGGAGAGCCCCCGTTAGTAGCCGCTGGATTCGTAGTGGGACTCGATTATACCAACCCATACTTGAGCCCTTTCAAGGAGTTCCAGAGGTTTAAACTGCATCCGTACGTGAAGCCGCTCTTTGAAGGTAAGGTTATATGTTGTGACATCGAGTCAAGTCGCGAGAAATAAGGTTTTTCTGGGCAAGCTTGTCCCATCGTCGACCTCATCCCTGTCCTCAAGACTAGATCGGGGTCAAGAGTAAGCCCATAGACGATAAAAAAGAAACTATCTTGCCATCGCAAGTTAACACAGTATGGAGGTTCGTTTATAGCAGCCAGATTCGTAGTGGGACTGGACTTTACCAACCCCTAGTTGAGCCCTTTCAAGGAGTTCCAGGGTTTTAATTTAAACTGTATCCCTATTTGTAACCACTCTTTGACGGTTAGTTAATGTATAATAAGATCTATGAAAATGCGTTGATGTACCACCTTGTGGCCGCTGAATCCATATTGAGACTGTAATATACCAACCTTCCGCTCAATCGCTTCTTTCGTATTAAAGAAGCGATTGAGCGGAACAAAGGCTCCAAAGTGTTCGCAAGAGATTTGTCTATTGGACAGAGCCAGTTGACGAGGCTGAAGACCGAGGATGGCAGAACCGTATCGTCCAAGCCTGAGCTACTGAGGGAAGTCGAGAAGTTCTATGGGCAGTTATACACATCAACCGGCCCACCCGTTAGCAGTCTGGCCAACAATCCAAGAGCTAGACTTACCCGACACCATACCGAAGATATCCCGGACGTCAGCTTGTACGAGATTAGAATGGCTCTCAGACAGCTTAGAAACAACAAGGCACCCGGGCACGATGGAATTACGGCTGAGCTTCTGAAAGCAGGCGGAAGGCCAGTGCTTAAAGCTCTTCAGAAGCTGTTTAATTCTGTCATACTCGAAGGGAAAACGCCACAGGCATGGCACAGAAGTGTGGTGGTACTCTTCTTCAAAAAGGGTGATAAGACCCTGCTGAAGAATTACAGACCCATCTCACTTCTGAGCCATGTCTATAAGCTGTTCTCGAGAGTCATTACGAACCGTCTCGCGCGCAGGCTCGACGACTTCCAGCCTCCCGAACAAGCCGGTTTTCGTAAAGGCTTCAGTACCATAGACCACATACATACGCTACGGCAAGTTATACAGAAGACCGAAGAGTATAACCAGCCACTTTGCCTAGCGTTTGTGGACTATGAGAAGGCCTTCGATTCGATCGAGACGTGGGCCGTGCTACGATCTCTCCAGAGGTGCCAAGTCGACTATCGGTACATTGAAGTGTTGAAGGACCTGTACAAAAACGCCACTATGTCAGTTCGTCTTCAGGACCAGGACTCGAAGCCTATCCAATTGCAGCGAGGAGTGAGACAGGGAGACGTCATATCTCCTAAACTGTTCACCGCTGCATTGGAAGATGTCTTCAAACTCCTGGACTGGAAAGGACTTGGCATCAACATCAATGGCGAGTACATGACCCACCTTCGATTTGCCGACGATATTGTCGTAATGGCTGAGACCCTGGAAGATCTCGGCACGATGCTCAATAACCTCAGTAGAGTTTCACAACAAGTGGGTCTTAAAATGAACATGGATAAGACGAAAATTATGTCTAACGCCCTTGTTGTACCCACTCCACTCAAAGTTGGAGACTCTACGCTCGAAGTTGTTGATGAGTACGTATACCTGGGACAAACAGTCCAGCTGGGTAAATCCAACTTAGAGAAAGAGGTTACTCGTCGAACCCGACTCGGATGGGCAGCGTTCGGGAAGCTCCGCAATATCTTCACGTCCAAAATACCGCAGTGTCTCAAGACGAAAGTCTTTGACCAGTGTGTGTTGCCAGTGATGACATATGGCACCGAGACGTGGCCGCTCACGATGGGCCTTATCAGAAAGCTCAAAGTCACCCAAAGGGCGATGGAAAGGGCTATGCTCGGAGTCTCTCTGCGAGATCGAATCAGAAATGAGGAGATCCGCAGAAGAACTAAAGTAACTGACATAGCCCTGAGAATCGCTAAACTGAAGTGGCAGTGGGCAGGGCACATCGCAAGAAGAACCGATGGCCGATGGGGCGTGAGGGTTCTAGAGTGGCGACCACGTACCGGAAGACGAAGCGTTGGCAGGCCCCCCACAAGGTGGACCGACGATCTGGTCAAGGTCGCGGGAAGCCGCTGGATGCGAGCAGCGCAGGACCGGTCGTCATGGAGTTCTTTAGGGGAGGCCTATGTCCAGCAGTGGACGTCTTTCGGCTGATATGATGATACCAACCTTTACTTGTGCCCCTTCAAGGAGTTCAGGGCTTTAAACTGCATCCGTACGTGAAACAACTCTAAGTCTAAAGAATATCTTTTGTATGTGAATTTAATTTATCTGGAAAGTGGCACATCTAGGAGAATCACTGAGCTTCGGGATTAAAACGAAAAAAATAATCTGTAGAGGCTGTGCAAACTTGATTTTTTAATCCTTCAAAAACATAGAAAATAGTGCTTTGTAATCGTTTTAAGTAACACGATCTGATAAATTTTACTCGATAGCAAAAATCCCAAAGCCACCCTTTTTTGTATTATTTTGTTTCCATTTTGTGGATATTTTTTATTTTCTAGTAAGTGCAGTAATTTGTTTCAGACAAAGTCTTTGAGTTTCTTTTGATAACCTGATTAATATAATTACTAGGTCTAAATAACTAAAAATTGGCTAGCGCGGGGTCCTAGCAGTCATCTGTCGCGTGCAAGAAAGCGGCGGCTCTCTTAGATGATGGATCTGTGTCGGATTTTTCCGCAATCGCCATTGTAAAACATAATGATTGTTCCCCGCGCATACAAACTTCCTCTCTCCCTCAACTTGGAAGAAGAACGCCTTGAAGAAGCGCCGCCCAGTAGCGTTAGTTCCAACTTTATCGACGGGCCAACATACCTTTGTAATAATTAATTTATGGTGATTGCAGGCGGAACGCGCGTTTCTTACGGAGCGCGGGCTTTAGTGGAGGGCGGTTGGCAGTGCGTGCCGCGAGTTGTGTTCCCGGGGGGGTGCCTGGCGGGGGACACGGCCGGCTTCCTCAACGTGCCGCGGATCAAGGGCACGCACAACGCCATCAAGAGCGGTCAGTACCACTACTTGTTACCATGGAGCTATAATTAGACAGGAGAGCGGACATTAGTGGAAGGCGGGTGGTAGTGCGTGCGGCGGGTTGTGTTCCGAGGGAGTTTAAATAGTGGGAGAAACGGCCGGCTTCCTTAACGTGTCACGGATCAAGACCATGAGCGCTCAGTACCACAACTTATTACCATCTTCACGATTGCCTTAGCCTTATTCTGTTTTTACCGAAGGTTTTTCGGAGTCGGCTAGAGAACCTAGAGGATTTGACGTAGGCACTCTTTTTTAAACAGAGCGACTGCCATCTAACCTCTGCAACCCAGAGGGCATCTAGACCCAATCCTAGATTAGACTTTGCCAGGGTAGTGGTCAACCTGGCCTTCAGAGCTTTCAAAGCGATGGCCTCTGGCTTGGCTTAAGGACTGCTGTCGTTGACTTCCGAAGCACGAAATCGCTCTAGTTGGGTTGCCACTAGCGGTCAGCCATCTTTTTGCAAACTTTTGTGATCGTAAAAAAAAGCAATCACAACTCGACCATGAGCGCTTTTACGAGAACAAATTGCCATTGAGGAATAATTAGAAAGCACCGATAGTACTTGGTAGAAATCAGAGGCGGCTCGTCCTAAAGAACACTAATGCAGTGCACTCCCTCTTTCACAAAACTCAAACTTAGGATGTATTACCTACCTAGTTAAGTTACATACGATTACATACCTATTTTCATAACCCTATACGTTATATACATTTATAAAAGCCTAAGAAATAATTACGCAACAAATAAGTAGTCAAGTTGTACCAAGTGGCGCACCAGCGATTCCGCTCCTATGAAGAACTCTTCAGTACAATTCCTTATACAGAATTCAATGAGTGTGAAAGAGAAACATCAACACGCTCGAGCGCGTGAAACAAAAGATTTTCTATGAGAAATTAGCCTAATCAGGAGCGCTGCTCGCTCAGTGCTACGTTGCCAGGTCGCGCGCGATGCGCATGCAGTTCGGTGACAAGGCGCTGTTGCCGATCATACGTAAACAAACTTTTCGTATACAGCTTTCAGTTACTGTTCGCAATTTTGCTTGAAAATTTAGAAATAATTGTTTTTAATAGTGTACGTGCTTAATTACTGTAAAAATGGACGAATACAGTGTCGTTTACATTAAAAAATGCGAAAAAGACTTTACAAATACGACATGAACTCAATGAAAAGGGGCCGCCACAACCTGAAATCGCGCTAGTTCAAAAATGTAGTACAAAAATTCACTTTTAATCGTGTTTTCAAACCAGAACAATATTTAAAAACACCTTTGATGTGCGGTTATAAATAAATTGTTTTGTTTCCCGTGTCTGGTATTTGGAGCTGGCGCTGGCGCGCATAATATGTAGGTAACAATAAAGCCATAAAAAATATTTCATCAATAAATGGTAGGTAGGTAAATTTATTTAAGTTTTTTTTTGTTTGTGCACACCCATTAAAAAATGTCACGAGCCGCCTCTGGTAGAAATCGTAACCTGGATAAGTATAAAACTAGATAGAGCTGACCCATTGTCCGGAAACTTTTAGTCTACGAGTAATCTGCTAAAAATAACCAAATTTTAACGCTTTTATCTATAAACTACCTTTTTAGAGTCTCGTATGAAAGTTTGTTCGGGAAACCAATAATTTGGTGACTGGACGGACACAATATTGAATAAATAATAACTATTTCAAATGTAAACAGTTGAAACTTAAAGTAAGCTAGTATCTTAGAGTCAACATTTTTAACATGGGAAAATTAGCTTAAGTTTACTTCAGTTTAGTTCGAATTTTATGTTTTTGGTAGATCCATGCGGAAGAAGTCGCGGGTACCAGCTAGTTGTTTATATTTGGAATCCCTAAAATCTAAATAACTTTCAACCTAAAACAAATGAAGGCCGAAAACGAGGATATTTTTTTTAGTCTACCCTTACAAATCAATTAATTCCGCAACATGTTTTGTATGATAATAAAAAATTCTCTTCATGTTTAGGAGAAAATAGTTTAAATTTGTGTTCTGAGTAAAATAATGGTGTTTGGCTAGGCAGAAATGCAAGAGATCTAAAATTTTAATTTTGTAATTTTATCACAGGTATGTTAGCAGCAGAATCTGCAATGGAGCTGATTCTGTCAGGCGAAGCGTCATACGATAAAGGCGTCGTGCCCTCACAGTACGAAGAGATGCTTAACGAATCTTACGTGTACAAAGAACTTAAGGTGAGTTTATACGGGGTGGCGGGTTCAATATCGTAGGGCCGAAAACGAAAAAATACATTTAACTATGCTATCAGCTGTTGCAGAGTCTATCTAGGTAGGTTAGGACATTGCTGGATGAATAACCTGATTGTCTAGAATGTAAGATGATTCCGTGCTTCGGAAGAAAAGAATTCGGACTCCTTGCTCTGCTCGGAATAGAAAGAATACTAATTTATTTTACTATGGGATGACATCTGCCATTGTGTTGTGTCCCATACATTCGGAAGGCAAGCTAAGCCGTTGATTCCGGCTGCTTTCTACGGAATCAGACATTAATGAGTGGAGTGATGTCGGAGACCTTCGGCGGCTCAACAACTCTGACACCAGGGTTTGTGAGGTCGGTCATTGATCTTGCACCCACTCGATATGAATGTGAACTATTTGTATTTTTTTTTCAGCAAGTGCGCAACTGTCGACCGTCGTTCCACTCGCGATTAGGGCTGTACGGTGGCATTGCCTACTCCGGGTTTTCAACGTTACTGCGCGGAAAAGAACCCTGGACTCTCAGCCACGGAGGTGACAATTTATTTATAACTTTTTATACCTGTTTTGTATATACCGCTTTTAATTTAATTGCGCGGCAAGGAACGCTTGACCGCAGAGAAGACATATACTTTATACTGCATTCAAGAATGACTCCCACAGCTGGACAAATGCCTCTCCTAAATATTCCATGACGCGCGGTCCTGCGCTATCTACGAACAATGACTTCCCACAGGGATTCCCCACGTCTCCGGCTACTCTTATTCCACCACACTATCCCAAAGAGATGCCAAGTATTCACACAACCAGAGAGCGCACGCAAAATCGGCCCTGATGTTTCTAAAGAACTTACAGTCTAAATGGGCCTACATCTCTTTCTATCTCAAGGACGAAAATGTTCCTTCTCTTGAGCCCTCTTATAGTTGTGAATTATTCACTTTGAAGCATTAATTCACAGTAGAAGTCAAGAAACAGGAAGGTATATATTGCAGCCGTAGATATTCAGCTTCTTTGAGGTCGGTGCGGTCGAGCCGAGGAGATGTAGCACAAAGACCTGGCTACGATGGGTCTTGCTGTCTTTATGGGAGTATTAGGCCAAAGAAATATAAAGCTGCGTAATTGGAAGATAAAGAAGAAAGAATGTTTACAGGTCGAAGTGGCCTTGGGAGTTAGGAGCTCAACTCCTTTACCCCGAAACATTAAAAAATATTTCAATATAGATCGTGATTGCCCTAGTTTTATTCCGTTTTTACTTTCTCTATAACGAGGGCAGGCAGTCATCTTACTTTGGCAACCCAGAGGGCAAACCAGATCCTAGATTACACTTGTCAAGTTAGCGGCCAACCTGACTGTCAGAGTTTTCAAGCTCGCAAATGGCCTCTGACTTGGCTTAAGACTACTACCATTACACAGAAGCGCTCTAGTTGTTGCGTCGCTAGCGGTCACCCATCCCCGGGTTATGAGCGCGGCCAACTTCTTTGTTTATGTTACAAGTGAGAAAACGAGCAGGTGGGCTACCTGATGGTAAGTGGTCACTGTCTTATTAATAGCATATTTTGACACTAATAAGACAGCAAAGCGCGTTGCTCACTTGAGACTTAAGATGGTATGTCTCATGTGCTGGTAATTTCACTGGCTCCCTTGCCCTTCAAACTGAAATACAGCAGTGCAAACACTCCACAAAAGTCCTACCACCTTCAAAGCGCGGCCAACGTTGTTAACTTTCATGATCGGAAAGAAAGAGCTACTGCCAGTCGGCCATGAGTGCCTCGTTATAATTGTTTTGGTTTTATATATTTTTAGGTGCGGACCACGCAAAGCTGAAGCCGGCTAAGGAGTGCACTCCCATAGAGTATCCTAAACCAGACGGAGTCATCACGTTTGATTTGTTGTCTTCCGTCGCGCTGACTGGTAAGCAGAAAATGCATTATTTCGACGTCTCATACAGATAGGTAGAAAGATAAAAAATAAACTCGAGGAAACCAACCTCGAGTTGCGAGAACAAATACTGTTTCCGTTTAAGAAAGAGTCCTGTAAGGTTGCCGTTTTTTAGGGTTCCGATACCAAAATGGTAAAAAAAGGAACCCTTATGGTGCGACTTTGTCTGTCTGTCACACCTGTATATCTCAGCAACCACTCATGCTATCGACTTGAAATTTGGAATAGTTTTAGAATATGGTTGCCCAACTTAACTCAAAATCGGCAAAAAACTTTTACAAACGAATTTAGTTTTGCTGTCCACATAACCTCAAAATTAGACTACTCGGTGGGTTGTAATGTATGAAACTTACGATTTTCAATATTTTTTTTCTCAAAAACTAGAAATTTCCGCAGGTTGAAACTTTGCAGGTAGGCTAGGTATGGTAAGACCTATTTAAAAAAAAAAAACCAACTTTCAACTCAACGGTCCACAATCTAAAGTTTAGCCCCGGTTTTTTGTGTAGAATCCTGTAAAATAGTGTAGAACTGTAAATAGTACTCGTATAATAATTATTGAAGTAATCTTAAAGCAACAACGTAGCAAAAAAAATAAAGTGAATATTTATTTGACCTTCCATACAAAATGCGCTATCAGCTGATGCAGTTTCTGTGGGATGTCAAAAATAGGTTGCTGTGTTCCATGGGAAAAGTTGTTCAGTTAGTGTTACTGTTCCGCCCCTGAGCTATGGCACGCAATAAAATTAACACCCTGTATATCCTTTTCTCAATCATGCATGGAAATTCGATCATTATTTTGACCACCTTCTTCGATATAAATCGAAATAGCTGTACTGGTTAAATAAGGGTGAGTGCCGGCCGGAAAAGTTCCTATGAAAATCCATTTCTATCGTGTTTTGCGACCGAAAAAGTTACTATGAAAACTCATATCTGTAAGTTATTTAAAAGTGGAATGTGCCAACAAGCATAAAAAACAGTTGCAGATTCGTGTCAGAAACACCCAATAAAGGCGCACCTTGCGACAATAATTAAAGCGTTTCCATATACTATATCCAACAAGCACGAGGTAGACTTAGTTTATCAGAAAAGACTGATAATACCTTGTAGAACTACACACTTGAAATAAAGTAGCTTGATTAGAATGATACCATGAGACCTAAGCGTGAGAGTAGGGTGTCTACTCTCAATTTTCGATATATCAATTAGATACTACTTTGATACAGTCGAATCATAGAGTAATACTGTAAATGAAACGACTTCATGAATGTCCATCTTTAAAGTCCTTTATTCCTTTCTCTTTCTAACTAATACAAACCATGAGTATATCTATCCCTGTCGTATTTAAAACTAATGTTGCTACCTTACAGGCCATTTAAATAATAAAAGCCTTTATTTCAGAAATTACATAATTTTACAAATTTTAGTTTAGCATTTTATTTAATCTTCAGACTTGTCTGTGTGCCTCTTGCCGGCAAAGGCCTCCCCCAGCTCCTTACATTGTTCTCTGTCATTAGCTATTGTTGTCCATCCTTTCCCTGCTGTATTATTTATCTCGTCCACCCACCTTTTGAGTGGTCTACCTCTTTTACTTTTCCTATTACTAGTGAACCAAAATAGAATTGTTTTGGACCATTTTTCTCTCCCTCTAGCTGTCTGACCTGCCCACTTCTATTTAAGTTTTCTAATCGTTACTGTTATATCTTTCGTTTTTGATAGTTGAAATTCTGATTTTGTCTGATAATCTCTTTCCCATCATACTCCTTTCCATAGCGTTCTGGCAAATTTCTAGTTTTCGGTTGTGCGTTTTGTTTAGTGCCCAAGTCTGGCACCCATATGTGAGTATTGGCAATATGCAAGTATCAAATCAAACAATTTCCGTTTAATGCTTATATTGGTTTCTTTATTTTTCATAACCTCTTTAAATCTCCAGTATTGCTTCCATGCATATCCGATACGTCTGTCAATTTCCTTATAGGTCAGATCTTGTGGTGAAATTATTTGGCCAAGATAGACATACTCATTTACGTATTCAATCGTTTGGTTATTGACCAATATAGGTTCTTGTTTTCTGTTGGTCATGGCTTTCGTTTTCTGTATGTTCATGGTGAGACTTACTGCACGACTTTCTCTATCAAGATCATTTAGCATTTGTTGTAGGCCATCTTTTGTAGGTGAAATGATTATCAGATCGTCAGCAAATCGCAAGTGTGATAGGTATTCGCCATTGATTGATAGTCCACATTTGTCCCAGTCTAAATGTCGGAATACCTCTTCTAGAACTTACATGAATAATTTTGGTGATAAGGGATCCCCCTGACGTACTCCTCTTCCTATTTTTATTTCTTCTCCTACTTTCTCGAGTTTGATTTTAGCCTTGCTGTTTCCATAAAGGTTCTTGAGGATTCTGATGTATTTCTTGTCAACTCCTTGCTTTGAAAGTGCCTCCCAGTTCTTCTCATGTTTCAGTGAATCGAAGGCTTTATTTTAATCCACAAAGCAGCAGTAGAAAGTAATATTGAATTCCTTCCCCTTTTCAAACAGTTCCTTCACTACGTGGATATGGTCTAGAGTTGAGTAGCCGCTTCTGAACCCCGCTTGTTCTTTAGGCTGATTCTCATCCAATACTTTTGTTATTCTGTTTAATATAACCTTAGCGAAGACTTTGTATATACTCGTTTTGGACAACAGGCTTATAGGTCTGTAATTTTTAATGTTATTTTTGTCTCCCTTCTTGTGTAGCAGTATGATAGTGGATATTGTCCATTAGTCAGGTATTGTTTCGCTCTGCAAAACCTCAATGAACAAGTAAGTGAGAATTGGTATTAGACAGTCTTTGTTGTGGTTGAGAAATTCATTAGTAATGCCATCTGGGCCTGGGGCTTTATCTTTCTTCTGGGTAGTCACCGCTTTCTCTACTTCAGCCTGTATTATATCTGGAACTTCATCTCCACCTGCTAGGTCTATGGTTCGACAGATTTGTTTATTTGTGTAGAGGTCCTGGAAAACAGAAGTGGCTATGGACATAATCTCTGTGTGCCTAGTTTCTCGTTTGCCTTTCCTATTAGATAAATTAGGTAAATGCTACTACCACAGTTTTTCTGGTGAAAACACTTACCATTTAGGAAAAAAACGGTGTTAAAAATCACGCATAAAATGGCTATTACGGATTATTTACGCTTCCGTTCTTAGTATTAATGATCAATTCACAAGTAAAAACGATATATTTTCACTTTCGCAAACAAAGTTTATACTAAAACATGACTAAAACATTAGATTTTTAAAGATATCTTGATTTTTGTAAAACTTAACTGAGTTTTTTGACCGACTAGCATGGGCGACAGTGAGACGCTTCACGCTTCACTAGCTCATACAGAATATGCATATGGCGGAACTATAGTTTTTTACTCTGAGGCTGTGCATCTATGCTGCATTCCTCTCGGCCAGCCATCATATAATACTGTGTATAGGGGGGGTTGAGTTCATAAGTGCATGAATTCTTTTTTGAAGTTGTCCTTTATGGCTTGGAAACTAGCATATTAGCCGATGGCATCCAATACAACATAGTATTAACGTAATTTTGTTGCAAAACCTAACAAAAAGGTAAAAAATAGTAGTTTAAGATAAAAGTTCCGTAAGTAGGGTTATTACAAACGAGTTGACGTTTTGTAAGCCCGAGACGAAGTCGAGGGTTTACCATCGGCACGAGTTTGTCATAACCCTTACGGACGTGTATCTTACGACGTTTTTCAATACATTTGTGAGAAAACAGGTATAAGTAATACACTTGGTAAAAGAACCAACCATGGGTACTGGCAGCCTCTTGTCGATTTATGTTCTCCTGGTACTCTCCATTTTATTTTAAATATAGGTAGGCAGTCGTCACCCATGTAAAAAGTCATATTTTTACAAAATAATTTTATGATCAGAGTGTAAAAACTCCTTGGTGTTATACTTTTTTTACTTACCGCACTAGTTCGGTAAGTAACTACTTACGAGCAATGTTTACGTCCTTGTAAGTACATTTTTCGAGCAAATGTATTGAAATAGTAGTTTAAGATACAAGTTCCGTAAGTAGGGTTATTACAAACGAGTTGACGTTTTGTAAGCCCGAGCGAAGTCGAGGGTTTACCATCGGCACGAGTTTGTCATACACCTTACGGACGTGTATCTTACGACGTTTTTCAATATATTTGTGAGAAAACAGGTATAAGTAATACACTTGGTAAAGGAACCAACCATGGGTACTGTCAGCCTCTTGTCGATTTATGTTCTCCTGGTACTCTCCATTTTATTTTAAATATAGGTAGGCAGTCATCACCCAAGTAAAAAGTCACCACTGTAGTATTTTTACAAAATAATTTTATGATCAGAGTGTAAAAACTCCTTGGTATTATACTTTTTTTCCTTACCGCACTAGTTCGGTAAGTAACTACTTACGAGCAATGTTTACGTCCTTGTAAGTACGTTTTTCGAGCAAATGTATTGAAATAGTAGTTTATGCAACGGTACATAATGAGGGGTATAAAACTCGAGTGTCGGTTTATGGGACGCAGGCGAGCGTAGCGAGCCAAGTTCCATAATAGAAGACACGAGTGTTTTATACCTAATTATGTGGAGTTGCATACACAACTTTATCTACTGTCATATCGTGAATCCTAAAATAATGTGTTCAAAAACAAACCTTACTGTTTTTTTCTCTTTTTCCGGTGATAACTGCTAAGCGAAGTTCCTTTAGCTGCTTTAAAACACTCGAAGGCTAATCGTAAACAATTTTATCACTTATTTCATTACAAAACTAATAAAAATATGTAAATACAACTTTTGTTTGCTGAGTTTTCCGTTTTTGCAATAAAACCTCCTTGCAGCCACAGACTACAAACGCATCAAGCTGTCAATGGCGCGCCTATAAAAATTAAAAAATTGTTTAATAGGTCTCCCGCGATGACTGTTAGTAAATTCAATACTTCATAATACACTCCCACAGATAAAAAAATGCTGCTAAGAGTATTTCTATGCACGGATTGAAATTATGAAGATGTTAACCTACAATTTTTGAACGCATTATTGAGGATTAACGATATGAGAGTAGATAAAATATATTACCGTATTGTACACAGTTGCATTTATAAATATTACGCAACTGTTGTCGGAATGGCAATGTTTCTGATACTGTTTCCGGTTTCGTATTTCGTACTTTAACAAATGGTAGTAGAAATAAGTTATTATGGTCTAACTCTAAGTAGTCTGATGAGTATCCTGCTAAAAATAAATGATGTTGTTTGTGTGCAGGCACGAACCACGAAGCGGACCAGCCGCCGCACCTGACGCTGCAAGACGACTCGGTACCCGTGCAGCGGAACCTCGCCCAGTTCGACGGACCCGAGGCCAGGTTCTGTCCCGCCGGTAACTATCACATCAGACCACTGTGATTACGGTCGCACCTTGGACTCTCCAGTAGGGATGATTCCATAGTCGAAAGCTAAATTAAATTTAGTTTCTACTTAAAAGTGACCTGTAAAATTGATGAAAAACTTACCATGTCAAATATTGTGTGTCGTCTTATAAGACCTTATCCGTGGACCTTAACCGCTACTAAGATTACAACGTAAGTAGGCAGATTGGGACTGACTTCCAACTATCCAATCTTAGCAATCAACAATCTGTCAAACTAATTGTCTCCAAATGAGCCGGTTTCGCAGCTAAGCGTCAACTGAGTATTCAAAGGTGTCGATAGATGGCGCTGAAGAGAGTTGCTAAAGAACTTAAAATAAATCTGTCAAAGATGAAGCGTGAAGTAAATATACCTCCTCAGGCAACACTTACATAGACAGACAACAGATAGGAAAAAATAAGTTGACAGTTAATTTTTCCTACAACAACGCTATCTATCAAGAAAATTAAAACTAGTTTTTCTTTTTTAAAAACCAGCTCATTGCAACATGTAGAGCGTGATTGCATGCAATTTTCATACTTTTAGCTCTATGTTCGCAATCTTTCCGTCTCTATGCGTGGCTGTCATTTATTATTGTTGTTAGATAAAAAGCAATATTTTAAGCCACTTTTTCACTTAAAAGACGTCACACTACACTACTAAAGTTTATAATTATGTAATGTGATTGATTTCATGAAAAATGAATAGAAAATTTTAGTTTTTGTATTTAATAAAGAGTAGTTTGCGCGAGACCTATCAAAAGTTTAGTTTTGTTGAAGTTCTGTACCTAGCTCAATTTAACTACAGCTGGGTTTGATAATTTTGATGTCTCTTTGTGAACTGAAGTTTCTTAATTTCTACCACCAGTATTTTTCTCGCCAAATATACACGACCTTGATGTCTGAAAAATTATTACATTTTTAAACTGGACACCTGGTCACCCTAGCTCGGCGCTTACGGTTCGGTTTAATTTGTAAGCGTGATTATGTCATTTTCACTGACGACAAGTTTTTAGGTAGTGAGGCAGTGTGAGGCATGAATAGTTTGAGAATTCGACTCAATTATTCACCGACTATCATATCGACGGATAATCAAAACTACTGAGTCACTGCTGCTGGAAAAAAACATGAAATAGTTAAGACTGCATTCGGCGCCCACTAGCGCCTTCATTAGAATTTAATTAATTTCTTTGAATTTGAGACAAAAATTAAAAATTAAAGACCTTTAAAGTGTTCTTTGTCAGGATAGCGTTATTTTAAACTATTACAATTAGCTTCATGATATCTTGTTTATTCAAAATCCTTAAAACGAAACGTCCATCGCGTTCCGTTCAAAGGATTTTGAATACAAGATAACATAAAGCTTATTGTAATAGTTTAAAATAACGCTATCCAGACAAAGAACACTTATCGTTCTTCAATTTTTTATTTTGGTCTTAAATCCAAAGAAATTAATTGAATTCTGGTGAAGGCGCTAGTGTGCGCGGGGTGCAGTCTTAATGTATAATCCCGGAATTTTAGGTGTGTACGAGTACGTGCCAATGGAGACTGGAGATGGACAGCGGTTACAGATCAACGCCCAAAACTGTATTCATTGTAAGTGTAAATTGTCTACATAATTGCTTACATTAGTGCCTACATTTTTTTGTATTGTTTTGTCGAGACAGGCAAGCAAGCATTTCAACAAAAATCTATCCACCAATTTTTAAAAACAAAAAACATGAACTATGACATGTAGTAAAAAGAACATTAAGAGGCCAGCGCCTAAAACCAAAAGAGATCGATTTACCTACCTGAAAAGAATTGTGAAGACAGACATACAAAATTTAGTTTTTACTGTTATCACGTCTGCATGTCCCATTAGTACCCCTAGGGGTACACATGGGACGGATTTGGTCAGGGGTACAAATCCAGGGGTACTAGTGGTCGTGGATTACGCTCGTTTCGCTTCCTGTTTGAACAGAGACTTACTCGTACTGGGAGCCTAGACAAGTGGCTTTGTACGTAAACATTACAGTAGAATACACTGAAAATGTTTACCTGATAATTTTTATTCTATTCTACTAGTCTACTTTAAAGACTCTAAATAATGATTGATCGCAAGTCAGGCAATAGTCCTGGTGTCAGGGTGGAATTTTTTGACGCCACCTGGAAGGAAAGTACTCTAAATACTGGAGATAGAAAATTTTACTCATAGAAAACATTTCTTTATTAAAAAAGGGAAACAAACCTGCATTTAAAGATTTTTTAAAAATTCGCTTGCCACATCCGGGAATTGAACCGGCTAAAATCTGAAAAAATAACATCCTGCACTTTTTGGCATCGATCGATAAGGTCAATCATAACGATGAAATCTCTCTAACAAACTTGGTAAATGAAAGGAAAACCATAAAATCTAATAAAGAGCCTGCATTACAAATACGTGCAAAAAGTAATTTTTTCATGACAAACGAAAGAAAAATACCTCCCATACAAAATGAGCTATCAGCTGGTGCAGTTTTTATGGGAAGTTTATTTTTTTTTCATATTTCGGCCAATGTTCCTTAGTAAAAGTAGTTCAGTTTCACGGAGTAACCACACTAAAATAGTGCTTACAATTTTTTTCTCAAAAATTGCTCCGAATTTACTATTCAGGGGTTTTTGACGGCGAAAAATCGATCTAGGTCAGACGGAAAATGTTTTTTCCCCGTTTTTTGAGTATTTCTTGAAAACCCTTTAGGGCAATCTGTTGGTGAGCTTAGGTTAAAGGTACCAAAACTTTGTACCAAAATAAATGTAATATTATGCAATTTCTCTTGTCAAATTTTGATTACAAGAAATTGTGCGTTACAGGTAAGACTTGCGACATCAAGGATCCGTCACAGAACATCAACTGGGTGGTACCAGAGGGAGGCGGCGGGCCTGCATATAACGGCATGTAATCAACAAACAAATAATGTGTTCGAATGTTATATAAGCTCGTTTTAAGGCTATACTGACAGCTACACCCTTAAATGACTAATGAAGACAAACACAATAGGGAACAGGCATAATTTTTTTTAGTCGCATTTATTAACAAAATATGAAAATACCGTAGTAGAGATGACAAAAAGTGAAATAAAAATTTTAATCGGCTAAGAAATACGGCCGACATAAGCATTTAAAACTATTAATTAAGCGTCTATTAGACAGAGAGATCCGACATGAATAGTGACGTCAAAGTTCACTACGGCCATATAAACTCCGTGTTAAATTTCGTTTTGCTAGAAAGAGACAGAAACAAATTTTCGCTGGCTTATATCTTTTTTAATTTCATAGTTATTCGAAAAATTGTCTTACTTAACTGTTTATTACATGAATGACAATTTTTTTTTAAATATAAAAAATCATGCATGTTCCCTATTATAGCAGGTGTAGCGAGTACAGGATAAGTTTGGCTCTGACGGTTATTTTCTGCGCATGGGTGAGTGGAGAGCCAATGAACGATTCATTCGCTTCCCCCACATGCCGCGCTCACTCCCGCGACTAAATTTTTGACTTATGCGTACTAACGGTCACAGCCAGAGTAATTTAGTACGTCGTGTAATGTTGAAATCGGGGCTCCATTTTAATATAAGTAAGGTGTGACCCCGAGCAACATGTCTCATTTAAAGTGTTGCTTGGAGGGATTTGATCATAATCTTGCGGTATATAGGGTGCTTCCTAATTAACTACGAATATTTGAGTTTATTACGGTCTACAAAACTGAACAACTTTCTCAAAAAACATGGTTTGTAAAATGAGAAGCGTTTTGTCGTCCCATACGACATCGTCCCATATAACATCGTCCCAACAAATTCATGGAGGCTCAAGCTTTGTATTGCAAAGCAAAAAAAAATTATCGTTTTTCGAACTACGTTCTTTGTGAAAATTGTTCAATTTTATGGTCTGAGTAACATGATTAGAAAGCCCGTACAGTAAGAATACTTTGTAATATTTATATTCTAATTAAAAAAATATATTTGCTATTAAATTATACGAAATAATCTTTGTAAGTACATGATAGGAATGCAATGCCAAGTAAATGCAATTACTGAAACTGTAAATAATTAATTTAAGTCTTATGATTATGATACACATATGTTCATGTATTTATTGATGTATCGTTCTATGTCGTCGTATATTAGTTTCTTTTATTTTCAGTGTTTTAGGGGTTTCGTATCTCAAAAGGAAACAAACGGAACCCTTATAGGATCCCTTTGTTGTCCGTCCGTCTGTCTGTCTATCAAGACGCTTTTTCTTCCGAGCGGGTAAAGGCATCAAGTTGAAATTAACACAAATATTAAAGTCTGTGGACCCTTAAACCTTTGAAAATTCCTAGCTTCTATGACAACACAATCAAAAGATACGGCAATTTACGTCTCCATCTCTATAGATTTATGAACTTATTCAAAACCTATAGGGTACTTCCCGTTGACCTAGAATAATGTATGGCAAGAAGCTAGGTCTCAGCACAAGAAATGGAAAAAATCTAAATCTGGCAACTTTTCTCATAATCACAAGTAATCATAACCAGTTAAGCTGAACTCCCGTTTCAAGTACATTTATATAAAAGAGAGTTCAGGTTAGAGTGGACGTGGAGTTTTGAAAGTCAAGGGGCAAAAGCTTGAAGAATATGATATGGTGGATGGGTACGGAACCCTTAGGGCGCGAGTCCGACTCGTACTTGGCCGATTCTTTAACTATGAATGGAGTGCCCGTTATAAAATTAATCTAATCTCTGGTTGGGCAGCGTTCAGGCTAGGCGTATGCAGAGACGCACATGGCGCAGGCCAGGGCAGAACGTGACTTCCCTCTTGCTTTATTTCGAAGAAAACTGAAAGATAGAAATAGTGTTCTGTGTTACGCTGCGCCGTCTGCGTCTCAGCATACGCCCACCATAATAGACGGAAAAATGTTTTCAATAGATCTTTACCTAGATTATATTTTGTATTGCATTATTATAACTACATGTAAATACAGTAAGAAAAAAAGGCGACCTTTATCAGAATATTTTGTAAAATATTTTATACTTACCTATTTATTTGATAGCACATCATTGATGTTTTTCAAATATCACTTTTTATAAAAAATATAAATAGCCTAAAAAATTCCAATCCAAATGAGATAGTAGTCGATAAGTGTTAAATTTTATAAATCTATCTAATTTTTTTTTAAATATATTTTTAGATAAACTTAAGTGTTTCATTTGCTTTTTTCTGGCTCTTGGGGCGAAAATCCTGTGTTTAGAACAAACTGCAAAAATAGGATAAAATAATAGTGGGAAAGCAAAAAAATCTCGTTTGTAGCCTCGTTGCCCAGTGTTATTTAAAAAGAACATATCCTACACTAAATCTCTTTGGTTATAATACATAAATGATCGGAAAACTAGAAAAATAGTACCTGGTAGACCGAGCTTCGCTCTATAATAGCCGCCTCAACCTGAAAATATCATCGGATGAGCAAGGTACGCTACCCGCCTACAGATGGCGCTGTAAGTTTAAAAAATTTTTTACTAACATGGGGAATACGAATTTTCCCAGACATGAGCTAGATCGATATTTCGCCCCCAAAAACCTCCGTATTAGGGCTATTAAAAAAAATATATTTGTATTATGATTTTCGAAAACGGCTCTAATGATTTCGATGAAATTTTCTATACGGGGGTTTTCGGGGGCGAAAAATCCATCCAGCTAGGTCTCATGTCTGGAAAAATTGTATTCTCCATTTTTTAGCATTTCTTGAAAATAGCGCGTTTCAGAAAACCTACAGCGCCATCTGTTATTGGGCTTTGGTTACGATTCTACAGAGCAAAGCTCGGTCGCCCAAGTACTATTTTTCTAGTTTTCCGATCATTTATGTATTATAACCAAAGAGATTTGACCTCGCTGCGCTCGATTATAACAGTACTAATGTTTCGCTCAGGGCACTCCATCTATTAACTGTGGCTAGGGGTTCAAAAATTACTCGACTTGGTGCAAGCTAGAGGGAGGAATGTACCTTTAGGATTATTACGTTGACTTCCTAAAATTGCTTCGTCTCTAACATGAATAGCCTTCATTTTTATTCCGTTTTTCCGGCTTCATGCGAAAGCTTTTTGGTTTTACTCTATATTTTACTAAGGTTTACTTAAGCTTGGACCCAAGCAACGCAACGCAAGCCAGAAAGCGTTCGAGATGTAGGTGTAGGCGATAGGCGTGTCTTTAAAATTTCTTGGCGAGATCATGTCAGAAACACCACTGTGCTTCAGAGAATGGGAAAATCGACAGAGAACCTCCTCACTATACGAAAAAGGAAGCTAGAATACTTCAGACACATCATGAGAAACATCAAGTATGAACTCCTTCAATTGATCATTCAAGCCAATAAGAAACCAGGACCAGGCCTGTGACACTCCGCACTCTATATATGCAACGCGGCGCTAGAAGTCGACTGGGTGAGGCAGTCGATTTTAATGTCATCTTAAGCTTATGGCGGCAAAATTGGTATGCATGTTTGATTGAACAATATTACGTACATGAGAGGTCATTTGTCAGCATTTGAAGATGGCAGACGCGAATTTGTTTCAATTTTGATTTTATTTGTTCATTTGAGAGTTTAAAGTATAATTTTGATAGGATATTATCCAATAAACGTCTTATAAAGTGAAAATTTAATGGAATGTCAGTTATATTATCTGTGAACATCAGTGAAAACAAGGCTCGAAAACACGAGAGTTTTTGTCTATGGTGGTGGTCCGCCATATTGGTTTGGCTTCCGATTCCGAGGGCGGACAATCCGAGGTGGCTTCCGATTCCGCGGTCGTACATTCCGTGGTTGTACATTCTTGGTTGTGCATTCCGAGCTCGGACAAGGAATGTCCGGCCGCGGATTGCACGGCCAGGGAATTGCCAGCCAGGGTGTACATGGATTCCAAGGGCGGTCATTCCTTGGCTTCGTATTCCGCGGTCGTACAATCCGCGGTCGTGCATTCCGATATCCCGGCGCTACGATCGAAAAGGATTGCCACCTATTACAAAAATAAACAATTTCTGCCTTTTTAGTGTTCCGATATCAAAACGGTAAAAATAGGAACACTTTACTATGGTGCGACTTTGTCTGTCTGTCCGTCTGTCACACTCACACCTGTATTAAAGCAACCACTCATGCTATCGACTTGAAATTTGGAATAGTTTTAGAATTAGGGCTCCCGCACACGACCGAGAATCGGTGGGCGATTATCGGCCAGGACAAGGACGGAAGATCCAGGTGATAACACGTCAGAGCGGGATGCCGACAAAAAATCGGTCACCGATTCTCGGTCGTGTGCGGGATCCCTTATGGTTGCCCAACTCAAGGCGCTAATAGCGGTCAAATGCCTAACTTGAATAAAAATAGTTTTAACAAAAACTACACACCTCCTTCAAAGTTTTGCAAGTTTCCTATTAGCAATAAAAAGTATAAAATAACTATAACAGTTAATAATCAGTAACTAAGTGAAGTAATAGAAAATAACCAAGCCTGTTATTTGTTTCAATTATAAATTTATAGGTACATTACAACAGTTCAATTTGAAGTCGGTGCCAGCCGAAAAGTTGCATTGCTGGTAACAGTATCTAATCTGGTTTCTTTTATTACAGAAGACGTTGAACTGCTTTTTTATTTAATTTTACCTTTGAGGGGATCCCATATTAAATTGTCTATGCTTAAGATTTGATGAAAAGTAGGCATGAGATGGAAAATATAAACTTGTAGTAATTTGGTAACGGCATACTTAAGCTTAGGAAGCGCGAGTTAATTAGTTGGCTAGTAGCATAATAAATATACTTCAATTGATTTTGCGAATTATCTGCCACCGACTCGAAAATGAACTGTTGTAATGTACCTATAAATTTATAATTGAAACAAATAACAGGTTTGGTTATTTTCTATTACTTCACTTAGTTACTGATTATTAACTGTTATGGTTATTTTATATTTTTTAGTGCTAATAGAAACCCTGTAAAACTTTGAAGGAGGTGTGTAGTTTTTTTTTTAAACTATTTTTATTTTAGAAGGCAAACACCATAAGGTATTGGTACAAAAAGATAGTTAGTAACACAGACTGATCCTATTGTATTTCACATTTTTTTTTAGTTTTCCAACCTATGATCCCTTAGGCCGATATTTCACTGGGACACTGGTGTCCCAGTGAAATATCTTTACTGGTAAAGACACCAGAGTCGCCACACCCTGCGGCCACAGTATTAATAAGGGCTATATTTCACTGGGAGTGGTAGCGCGACCAGCATCCGAGCTGGTCGCGCCGCTAAATTGGTTGCGCAACCAAACGGACACCAGGTGAGTAACTCTCTATAGAGCTGTATACATTTTGTTGGGCCACGGTGTCCCAGTGAAATATCGAGGGTGGCTAGCACTAAAGACGTGGTATTGTCATATCGTTTTTTACAATCATGATGTCACTAAAAAGGGTCGAGCATTTCACGGACGAAACACAAAATTAAAATTAAATAAAATGGCCATCAAAACCATTAAGAAAAAATACAGGGTGATATATAATGATTTTAAGAAGGTTGTCACTTGAATAGAATTGTATTTTTGCTAACCGGTAACAGCTTTGTCTCAGCACACGAATAGTCTAGGTCAGCAGTTTTCGAGTTCTAGCGATTTTTAGTTTGACATCTGTATTTAGTTTGACTGCTAAAAAAAGCCGAGACTATGACAAAAACAAAAAAGATGTTTTGGTCTTTATCACACTTTAGAACTTTTGTTTGTATAAATTGAGCCTGCTCTAACTTGGTATGATATTTGCAAATCCATTTCTATACTTCATCCGAGATCTGACGCGACAAAGACAAAATAGATGTTTTGGTCTTTATCACACTTTAGAACTTTTGTATATATTGAGCCTGCTCTAACTTGGTATGAGAATTGTCGCGACATCTGATGCAAATTTATAATTTTTTCCCCATCTTAAAAAGTGCTATTTGCGTCGACACGAAAAGAAGAAGATCTGGGTAACACTGACCTGTAGCGGCAGCAATGCGTTTGTATACATGAACAAATGGTGTTATTGGAGATTCTTGCTCCTTTTCTGCATCAAAGAACGATTTCATTATGAGAATCATTTCTCGCACACCACTTTCGATTACTTTTGGTATGACTTTCTCATAAAATACTTGGAAATATGCAGGAAAACTAGAACAGCACAGGCAACACTGACTGACACAAGGAGGTTTAAGTAGCAGCTCTTTATGCTAAGGAGGGAGCCATAACCGTTTCCATTTCTTGCGAGGGACCTCCATACTAAAATGTATGATTTTTTTTTAACCCTTTATAGGTCAGTGGTCGCTTAAGAATGGACTTAATTGTTAATTTCACAATGTACTGACTGACTCACCACTACTGAGCTTTTATGGTAAAAAAAAAACTAAAAAAAAATGTAAATAGAGTTCAGTTTCCAAACTGTTTACCTGGGTGTTAGCCCTATAAAGGGTTAAATCCCAAAAACGTAAAACTTTTGTCTTTCTCTTAAAGAAATATATAGCTTAGAACTAATAAATCTTGTTACTACAGTTTTTCTGGTAAGAATACTTACCATTCAAGAAAAAACCGGTCAAATGCGAGTCGGACTCGTGCGGATTCGGATGGGTTCCGATGTGCCTATAGTATTTTCGTAAGCAATAAAGTCCATTTCTAAAAAGCTGCAACTTAGAAAGATCGTTTTATTTTTGCTGTAATATTTACATAAACTTCTATCGCCTGTAATAATTTCTAATTTTTCCTTTCACAAACTTCGGAGATAAGGGGTATGGTATTTTTTTTGACATTTTTCATCATAAGAGATGTAAAAAAAATTAAAAATATATTTTAGAATTTACAAGAAAAGCCCTTTCATATCCCCCACTCGACCTAGTAATGACCATTTGAAATTTTGCCCACCCACCCCTATTTGGGCCCTCTACAATAATAATCATAAGTTTTGGTTGATTCTCTCATGTGCAGTTAAGTTGGACAACCATATTCTAAAACTATTCCAAATTTCAAGTCTAAAGCATGAGTGGTTGCTAAGATATACAGGTGTGACAGACAGACAGATAAAGTCGCACTATAAGGGTGCCTTTTTTACCATTTTGGTATCGGGATCGGGACCCTAAAAAACACTGTTAAAAATCGCGCATTTTTGGCTATTACGGATCATTTACGCTTCCTTTCTTATTATTAATGGTCAATTCAAAAGTTAAAAAGATATATTTTTACTTTCGCATATTATAAGGTATGGATAAATCATTACATTTTTTTTATTTGAACGTAACCTAGACCCTAGTTTTTTGACCGACTTGTCATAGTCGACTAGGAGACGCTTAACACGACTATGTATATGACGAACTCTATACATTTTTACTCGGAGGTTGTCAAAATGACGTAAGTAGTTCCGCTTTTGGCCATTCTACAGAAAAGTTGGTCAAGCTTGTACCTACTTGCCGGTGTGAAGTTAGCAGAAAAAGTTAGACGAATTTGATAACCCGACCAAATTGAGGAGGTCAATTTTCAAAAATGCGAAAACTGCCTTAATTGGGCTCAAATCAAGTAGCAAATGAGTAAGTATGATAAAACAAACCAAAATCTAGCGCTGAAACCTAAAAAAAGAGTCATGAAATGCATTTAAACGACATTCTGTCAATATGAACATGAGAAAGTTCGATGACCGATAGCTTGCCTTCTGGGTCACATCTGGAGGTCAAACTCATATCAAATAAAAGCCTATTTTATAGAATTTCTAATAGTATGCAACACAATAGGTCAACTATTTAAATTTTATAGAAATTAAATGTTTTTTAGGGACCAACAAGCATTTCTATCACATGAAATTTCAATGAGCCATATCCTCGCTTCCTGAACACCTTCATTTATTGCTAATATGTCAAATTAAAGGTAATTTAATAAGCTTTCTAACGATATACAATTAGTTGGGTTTGATTTGGTAAGTCTAGTTGAAAAATGGGATTTTGTTGGACCACTAATCAAAATCCTACATTGAACTTTGCACGAACTAAATCCTAGTTTCTAGAATACCTTTGGTAGTGGCTGTGGTATTGAATAAAAGGTAATTTAATAGGCTTTCTAACAATACACAATTTATTCGGTTTCATCCGGTACGGCTAGTTCAAAAATGGGATTTTGTTTGACCTTTATGAAAAATCCTACTGTGAACTTTGTACGACGTTTACCCTATGTTCCAGAATACCTTTGGTCATCGCTGTGGCATTGAATGAAAGGTAATTTAATAGGCTTTCGAACAATATACAATTTGTTTGGTTTGATTCGGTCAGGCTAGTTGAAAAATGGGATTTCGTTAGACCACTTATCAAAATCCTACAGTGAAGTTTGCACGAACCAAATCCTAGTTTCTAGAAGACCTTTGGTCGTCGCTGTGGTATTGAATGAAAGGTAATTTAATAGGCTTTCGAACAATATACAATTTGTTGGGTTTGATTCGGTCAGGCTAGTTGAAAAATGGAATTTTGTTAGACCGCTTATCAAAATCCTACAGTGAACTTTGCACGAACCAAATCCTAGTTTCTAGAAGACCTTTGGTCGTCGCTGTGGTATTGAATGAAAGGTAATTTAATAGGCTTTCGAACAATATACAATTTGTTGGGTTTGATTCGGTCAGGTCGCACAGTATCTAATAAAGTGACAAAATCATCACCTTAGCCCTTGCCTTAGCCCATCTGTCCGCGATCACCCGCGATTTAAAAACGTGTCCTAAGCGGTGCACTGCAAGTATCGACTTTATGCTTAGACCGTAAGGTTGAAATTTGTTGGCACCCCGCCTGGAAGTGTCGGATCTGTAAACGTTAGTTTACTATTATTTAATCTGTGCCAGGACGTAAGTAGAAGGATACCCTGGCTTTAAAATCTACGCCAATAATGGTTCAACATGAGCACAAGATCGCAGCCATGTTTCATGTATTCTATGATCGCAGCAGTCTCCAAAGTCCAGATAATATTGCCAACTTTCGTTAGAAAGAAGAATAAGGTTTACTCTTTGGTCAAAGCCTTTTCAAAGCGCATTAAAGTTAGCTAATCTGTGGACCTCCATCTGTCACGGACTTATAAACATGTCTTTTATTTACAAAATGTAATTTTTATTTGCTTCACCTATTTATTTATTTAATTTATCAAATGTATAAACTGAAATTCTCTGCAAAATGTACATTTTAATTGTACCTCTTACTGTTCTCTGGACTGTTGTAAGTACCATACCAACAAATAGTTTTTTAGGGGGGGCAGTTTTCACACAGCTGAACCGATTTAAATGATTTTTTTTTGGTATGAAGATTTGAACCATTGGGAAGGTCCATAGGCTACTTTTTTCAGAATTTCACACGCATGGAGTCGCGGGCAACAGCTAGAATAAACGTCGAAAGGCAAAAGTTTTACATGAAGTTTAGGAAGAACGCCTGCTAACTAGAACCTTTCTCAGAAGGCGCATTAACTTGGACCTTGTTCAGAAGGGGCGAATTGGCCGCGACTTCATGCTCGCTTTCACGTACGGTCAACCGCTTGTCGGTAGAAACTTTTTCAACTCTATTACACGCCATAAGGTCCAAAAGTGTTTCTACTGATGTGCGGCCGTGTGTACAATCCTGCTTTGTTTAGCACTGCCAGTGATAAATTTTTTGACGACTAAGCAATGTACGACAAAAACCGGCCAACTCGCGCGTACTTCTGGATAGGGTCTTAGGGTTCTGGCACAGTTCTGGCAGATATCTTAGTAGTAGTAAAAAATTACTTAGTTGCCAGGGCTAAGTGAGTTCCTAGGTTTTACAGTCAAAAGCACGTCAAGCTTGACACATTGGATTTTGAACCATTTTTTAACACAATATTTTTTAGGGCTAGAGTCGCGCTGGAAGTGTAAGATTGATCTTTTGACGTTTAGGTAGCTTCTTGAACGACGTCTTTGCAGCTCTCTCTGTAAATGCGAGCGATCGCGGTCACGCCACCTAGCGGCCAAAACTCATATCATTTTTGTCCTAGATTTTGACATGTCTGCCACCGATAGCGTAATCTCAGATTAGTAAATATAGTACAGAGCGTAATATTATATATTCTTTGCGACTGACGTGTGGAATGATTCAGATTCAGATTCAGATAATTTTATTCAATGTAGATTCTTTACAGAATACTTATTGAATGTCATGCAGAATACAATGCAAATAGAGCGAGTCTACGCCGTTTCGGATCGTGCTATGGCAGCGTAAAAGAAACGGCAAGAAACCACTGCAGCACGGCCTACTTTAAGAGTCGGCTTTTTACAATGTGTTTCTTGTGTTTCGCTGGAATATCAGAGCACCATACCTCTTTGTCATTCATATAGTCATCCAATCTATAGTAAGCTTTTTTACATAACGTTTGCTTTACACATTCTTTAAACTTTCTCTCAGGTAATTGCACTATATTGTCAGGTATTTTGTTGTAGTATCGTATACACAGACCAACGAAAGATGTATTGACTTTAGCCAATCTAGTATATGGTTGATCAATTTTATGCTTATTTCTAGTATTAAAATTATGCCTGTCACAAATTTTAGGTAATTGATGAATGTTCTTTCTAGCATACATTATATTTTCATAGATATACTGGCATGGCACTGTCATAATGTTGATTTCCTTGAACAGTTCTCTCAGGGAATCACGAGTCTTCAGGCAATAAATTGCTCTTATAGCCCTTTTTTGTAAAACGAATATTGAATGTATATCAGCTGCTCGGCCCCAAAGCAGTATGCCATAAGACATAATGCTATGGAAGTAGCTAAAGTAAACCAGCCTTGCAGTAGCTACATCAGTAAGTTGTCTGATTTTTCTAACAGCATATGCAGCCGAGCTCAATCGACCAGAAAGAGCCGTTATATGAGGTCCCCATTGAAGTTTAGAGTCTAGTGTTAACCCTAAGAAAACTGTACTATTTACAAAATCTAATGGTTCATTATTCAATACTATGTTATGTGAAGTAGACCGTACATTTGGTAGTGCAAATTTAATACATTTAGTTTTTTTGGCGTTTAGGACTAGATTGTTAACAGTAAACCATGCATGAATCTGTCGAAGTGCATCATTGACTTCGTTATAATTTTGTGATTTCCTACTTACATTGAATATTAATGAAGTATCATCAGCAAATAACACAATCTTTGACAGATTCTTCACCACAGAAGGAAGGTCATTAATATAAATAAGGAATAAAAATGGCCCCAATATGGACCCTTGAGGTACGCATATTTTGACAACAGATCCCAGTGATTTCGTCCTGTTTACTTGTACCTTTTGAATCCTGTTTTCCAAATATGACCTAAGTAGTTTAAGTGAATTATTCTTAACACCGTAATGTTCAAGTTTTAGCAACAATGTGCTATGATCTACGCAATCAAATGCTTTGGATAGATCACAGAAGATACCAATAGCATCTTCAGATTTTTCCCACGCGCAAAAGATGTATTTTAAAAGTGCAGTCCCGGCATCCGTTGTACTGCGCCCTTTCGTGAAACCAAATTGATGGTCATGTAGTAAGTTATTTCTATTGAAGTGTGAAAGCATTTGATTGAGTATGACCTTCTCAAAAATTTTACTAAGTACAGGTAAGACTGATATTGGTCTAAAATTACTGGGATCCTTTTTGTCACCAGCTTTGAATAATGGAACTACTTTACTTTTTTTCATTAAGTCAGGAAATGTACCATGATCGACACAATCATTGAATATAACAGCTAAATATGGAGATATAGTATCAATGATCGCACTACAGACTTTTACTGACATTCCCCATAGGTCCTCAGTGGTTTTCATTTTAATACTTTTAAAGGCTTTAACAATTTCGTTAGGGGTGACATGATTAAACCCAAATTCAGTTTCACAGGCGTCCACATTCTTTTGAAGTAAATCGCTAGCAAGTGAAGATGATGAATTGAGTGACTCTGTTGTTTTCAAAGGAATATTAGTAAAAAAGGTTTCGAATTCTTGAGCCACTTCTACGTTTGAACTAATAGTTCCGCGATTTGTATGAAGTGTGATTTGATTGTCACGCGGTTTCACTTTTCCAGTTTCACTGTTTATAACATTCCATACAGCCTTAATTTTGTTATCAGCAGACTGTATTTTTTTCCGTAGAAAAAATGATTTTGCTTTTAAACAAACTAATTTAAACAATTTTGAATAATTTTTGACATATTCAATGAAATTGTCGTCATTTGAATAATTTCTAAGCTCATATAATTCAAAAAGTCTCTCTCTACTTTTGCGAATACCAGCGGTAGCCCAGTCACTGAATTTGAATTTTACAATAATTTGCTTTTTTCTAATAGTGAAAATTTTACTGAATTCAGTATTAATCAATGTGAATAAATCTTCATATGAGTTATTAGGGTTGTTAGTATTATAATTGTGACAGGGCAGTTTTTCTAGCAACGTGTTTTTGTACTTTTCTAACCTACCGCTCGCTAGGCTCCTGGTTTCTATATCTATATTCTGGGTTACTCGAGAATAATTAAAAGTAACACTTTGACCAGAGTGGTCAGACTGAAGCGAGTTTATGATACTTTTCTCAAAATAATCGCAATTACAAAAGACGTTATCAATACAGGTAGCCGAGGATGACGTCACCCTTGTAGGTTCAAAAAATACATGCTCTAAATTAAAACATTTGAAAAGACTTATAAGTTTGTTACTGTAGGTATTATTTTCTAAGATATTGACGTTAAAGTCACCACACACTATCACAAACTTATTTTCTTTTGTCACTATTTTTAAAACATCTTCCATTACTAACTCGAACATTGAAAAATTTTGAAAAGCGGGAGGTCTGTATACGCATACTACAACATGCTTGTCCAGCTCAACACAAGATATTTCAATACATCTTTCAACCGAAAGTCGAACAATATCTTTACGGTTCTTTATCTTAAAACTGTTACGAACTAAAATCAGTGATCCACCGTGTAAAGCAGACTTTCGATTGAAAGCACTGGCTATACAATAATTTTCATAATTTATCAACATTTGATAGTCTTTTTGCCAGTGTTCTGTCAGACAAATAATGTCAAATTTTGTTCTTTCTAAGAATAATTCTAATTCTAAAATTTTTCCAGAAAATCCTTGAATATTTTGATGTAAAATTTTCAAAATATTAGATTTTTCCTTTGTCTTTGCTATAGGAAGTTTTTTGCCAGAAGGTTTTTTTTCATTTACTTCAGTAAAATTTTGTGTAGAAAAACCCTCTTTTGTCGTATGAACTAGTTTAAAGAATTGGTGTTAGTAATGTTACTAACTATAGAAGTTTTTTGTGTATAACTTCCTATAACAGAGTCAGATATATTATATGCTATCAATGTAGCCAGGTCTTTCTTAAACTTAAGAGGCAGATACATAGTATCCTTTGTCAATCTAAAATAACTTACAAAAATATTCATGTCAAGATATAAAATGTCACTATGACGACTTGTCAAATTTTGTAAATGTAAATTCATTCTGTGTATACATTTGTTGTGTTGCTCAGTAACATTTGAACAGTATGGGAAGTTACACAGAATAAACCTACACTTAGTTTCACTCTGTATCTTGTTTAACAATGTCACAAAATTGTTTAATTTTAATCTACTTATGTCAGAATGATTGCCTACCACGATAACAACAGTGGTGTTTATGTCAAACTTGCCTACAGCAATCTTTCTTACAAGACCATCGAAAGTAATATCGGGACAGCAAATATTGGTCACCTGCTGATTATGGCAGTAATTAAAAATAGACCCTAGACCTACTCCTATCCTGTCTGAATATACAAAGGTCTTCTTTTTATTGGAAGTCGACGAAAAGTCCTCGCCATCCGTGGTCTCTGTGCTGTTATCGACAGGTGGCTGCTGTTCCACCGTGGCGCCACCAGCGGCGGAATCATGTGTTGGCGACATTGGCGACTTGGTGATGTCTTGACTCGCAGTCACCACTCTCTCATCGATGTGCTGCCGTGGTGCCACCACGATGACGTCATTCACAGCAGTTTGCTCACGCGCGGCGGCATCATGTGTTGGCGACATTGGCGACGTGGTGATGTCTTTACTCGCAGTCACCACGCTCTCATCGATGTGCTGCCGTGGTGCCACCACGATGACGTCACTCACAGCGGTCTGCTCATGCTGGTCTCCGCGCTGCTGGCGTCGATTGTACGCGTGTCGCTTTTGGCGGCGTTGTTTCCTTGTAAGGCGAGCTGAAAATCGCCAGTTAAAAAATGTTGAGGTTGAACCGCAGGTTGCAGGCGTACAGCTAGAAGACATGCTGATATTTGATGTCCGCGGTGGTTCTAGACCACAAGCAACCTCTTTGTCATTGGTGAGGGTGGCTATCAGTTGCTGCTGAGTGGTATTAAGCTGCTTGAGCTCAGCTGTGGATGACAACATTTCATGCATGCGCTGCTCACTTTCTTCATATTTATTTGTCAACAGTTGAAGCGAAGATTGACTTTTATCATAAGCCGTTGTAATCTCCCTCAGTCTAGAATGAAGCGCATCAATACATTGTTGTGCCTTTGTTATATATTATTCCAACAACCTGCTCTTCACTGTACGAGCCTCGATAGGAAGAGGACATTCGTGCAGAAAAATCTTTAAGGGCCAATGCGCCGGCAGTTTAATGTCTCGCGTCATAAACCAAGGCCAATGTTATACTATACATATTATCATTTCTCAAGGCTACCCGCGATGTGTAGGCCAAATAATTCGGACTCCTTCCTTATATTTCTACGGTGTAGGGTACACAGTGAAGGTAGCTACCTGTCTGGAACTCAAGGCAAGGTGAAACAGCGCAGTATTGAATAACGTCACCGTTTTATAAGGTTCTTCGATCAAAATGATAAAGAAAGCAACACTTAAGGCGGTATTAATAAATCCCTATCAAGCCTGAGATAGCACTCAATATGCGTTTTAGACATACAAATTATAGATCTTAAGTGCAATCTTAGCCTTGAGAGCGATTTATCAATACAGCCATTAGAGGCTCCGCGCAGGAGAGAGCGATTGTTAATTCCACCATACACCTTTAATTACTTATGCAGTTCTAAAAATAGACAATACTATAGGTACGGTGAACCGCTTGGCGGTAGACATTTTTTCAACTCTATTACCACGCCATAAGGTCCAAAAGTGTTTCTACCGATGTGCGGCCGTGTGTACCTTTTTCGGAACCCTCGGCGCGCGAATTCGACTGGCACTTGACAGGTTTTTTTTAGTTTGTGTCTGCCTGAAATCCAGAATCGACACATAGTTAATTTTTAGGACCGCAAAACTATGTTTGTAAAGGTATTTTTGTAGATTTCTAAAAAAAACATGCTACTAAGAGAGATGCATGACACATCGTTATATTCTTTCTGTTATATAATTACTTAACCTCTATCGACTATCGTTAAGCAAACTTCGGAGATAAGTAATATTTTTTGTAGACATTTTTCATCATATCTTGAAACTAACAGTCGTAAAAAAACATTAATACTTATTTTGGAATGTTCAAGGAAAGCCCTTTCATATGATACTCTATTTGAGTTAGTAATATAGTATTATTTGTTTTGGCCTCATTTACCTACGTTAATATAAATTCTTTCGTTTTCAATAAAGATGGGCAAGCATATTTTAAAAGTATTCCAAATTTCAAGTCGATAGCGTGAGTAGTTGCTGAGATAAATAGGTGTGACAGACAGACAGACGACAGACAGACGAAGACCCCTTGGTCATTTAGGTTCGGAACCCTAAAAAGTACTCTTTTATCTGTAATACCTTCTTTTTTCGACGATCAAAGCTCTAAGTGTCCGAATTAGATTGATTATACTAAAATAAAAACCTAAAAAATACTTTTTCAACACATTTGCTAATAAAACAGCTCTATTGCTCTGTATTAAGGTTCATAATCCAGATTAATTAACACGCGTGCTTTTTTTATTATATTACTTCACTAGTGTTGTTTTTTTTATCTTGCAAGGAGCAAGGAGTTTGTATCCTCACAAGTACGCAGGTATAAAATTTTCTTAGGTAGTGTATGTATAATCTGAGCGCTTTGAAAAAGAAATAATGCGCGCCATATTTACAAATTTATTTCTAATAGTGTGGACTTCTACAAATTCAACTTAATTAATGTAGTTCCTAAACCGTCTAAAAATAGATCAATATTTTTGAAATAGACCCAGGACAAATAACAGCCGAAATTTATTTTTATGGAAGTGTTCCTTAGGTCTCTCCAAACATATCTAGAATGTTCCCGGGCGATCCCATTTCCGCTCCCCCCTCGAACGGGTCCCTAATTTTAGTTTTTTCTATTTATCTCTAAAACGGATGAAGTTAGGAGAAAGTTGTCAATGTAAGACTTAATTGTTATAAAATTACCAATCTAAACATACCTATTTTATTTCGATGTGACCTACATACAGTACCTGAAATATAGCTACAGACAGTTCACCAAAAATTAAAAATTATCTTTAAATCATTTTTTGTACTGACTTTTAACAAAAACTACTGGAGTTGTAGCAAAATTATTTAAAAGCATTTGAATCTTGATATATATACGAATAAAACGAGAAATAATTTATCATTATTGCAGCACTGGTTCTCGATTTACAGCGATTTACATCAAACACCCTAAGATAATTTTATAGGACGAAAGAAGTAAGAACAGTAAAACTGACGTTGTCTTTCAGGATTAAATACTGACACTTAAAATTTAAATGAATTAAATAAAAATAAACAATTTCTCCCAAAAAACTAAAAGATTTAAGCTTTAAGTAACTAGATGGCGTCACTTGTATAATAAAATAAGAAATAAAATATGATTACAAATGGGGTGCTTCTATTTTGAAACACGAGATGTCAGACGATAGCTCTTGTCATGTTCTATTAAAATATATATAAAAAACATTTTCTCAAAAGTTATTTGTTCATTAAAATATTAAAAAGTTTCGCTCAGACTATTTTCATCATAAATCACATTTGCAACTTATGACTCAGGAGCAAATATGAATTTAAAAGACTCATAAAATTCCTTTTAATTTTGCAAGCTGTTTGGTGCAGGCCTTTCTTGTATTACCTGAAATATAGCTACAGACAGTTCACCCAAAAATCAAAAATTATCTTGAAATATTTTTTTTACTAACTTTAACAAAAACTGCTGGAGTTGTAGCAAAATTATGTAAAAACATGTGAATCTTGATACATTTAGGAATAAAACAAGTCATAATTCATCACTATTGCAGCACTGGTTCTCGATTTACAGCGAGTTACATCAAACACCCTTTTTTGCAGTTACGTTACGTCCATTAGCACTAACTTTTAGGTAAGATATATTTTTGGTATTTGTGTAATATTTTGTTGCAAGAATCATTGGGCGAGCGAAGCGAGCCCTTATTATAAATTATTTTCAAGCTTCATTTTTACTGTCATCGTACTAAAGTGCATATGATAGCATAAGCCATAAAAATTTATTCGAAAGAAATTCAAGCCCATAACCCTTTTATGAGTGGAGTGTGGAGCGACCAGAGCACACCTGTTCCATCTGCTAATGAACAACCGGACTACACTGCGTTTATAGCTCTAACCCGCTATACTTTGGCCCACGCACAATGAACCGCAAGCACTACTTAACCACTTTACTTGCCTAACTGTACTTACTTCATTTAAATACAATTATTTTGGGTAGAAGAAAATAAAATTGAGCTCATTTAATTTCTTTGATATACTAGGGACTAGGGCAAGAATAGTGTCGACCATCGGTGTCTGTCACTCGATTTATACGATGGACCATCGTCGGTAAAATGACTCAATCCGTCTTCATTACTCCGATTTACGGCGCACGTAAACGGACCAAATTGAGTGGAGTGGATCCTCGACAAAGAGGTTTTATCAGTTTTTTGACGAGCTCAGGGTAGAGGGACATATTATAGGCTTTTATACAGACTTTATAGGCATACAATGTTATACTTTTCTTCATCATCATCAATTCATCACTGTTCGTTTGGGTTGTAAGATTTATGACAGACTTTACAAACCCTGATGTCAGAGTTGTTGAGCCGCCAAGGTTCTCTGACATGGCTTTTTATTGTCTGATTCCGTAGATAGTAGCCGGAACCAATGGTTTAATGTGCCTTCCGAAGCACGGAATCATCTTTTCGGACAATCTGATATTTCATTCGGCAATGTCCTAAACTACGCTACAAAACTACGCTCCGTTCCAAGACAGGAATAGCTGACGTGGGTCGAAAAACAGCCAGACTTAAGTGGGACTGGGCTGGACATATAAGCCGAATGCATCCGCGACGGTGGGCGAGAATTGTCACCCAATGGATACCGTAAAATGGCCAACGCCGCAGGGGTAGTCCACGAAAAAGGTGGCGTGACGATTTACACTCGTACCGTCGCGATTGGCCAGAATTCGCTATGGACCGCGACAGTTGGAGGACCGAAGGGGAGGCCTTTGCCCAGCAGTGGGACAGTATAGGCTAGCGAAAATGTTCTAAACAAATTGGAGAAGTCTCATAAACTAAAGTCAAAATAATTTAGCTTGATTAGAATGACAGCAGGACACAGATCGGAGCGATATCGTGTCTCTGTCTCTTCAATATCTTACGCACTTACCACTCGACCACGGAGGCGGATTATTAGTGTGTCGTGTTATTAATACGGCGTGATTATAAAACATCTAGCTATATTCTTGTATGGCACTCAGCACATGAAACTCAACAACTTTCCAAAAGAAACATAGGTCAAAAAAATTACAAATATTTTGGCTTCCCCATGCTAACCTTGCGTCGTCAACTATGGAAATTGTATGGGACGACCAAAAAATTTTTTTTATATTTGACCTATGTTTCTAAGGGAATGTTGTTTAGTTTCATTGTTATCACGCTATAATTTTCAAATTTAGTTCAGTGGTGTAGATGTCGTGGCCAGATCGTGGTATTGGCTATTACGTGATGTGGTCACTTTCGTATTTTTTTAAAGTAACAAGTGAGTAAGCGAGCTTGTGGGCCACCTGATGGTAAGTTGTCACCACCGCCCATAGCACCTGCTGTCTTATAGTAGCATTATTGACACTAATAAGACAGCGAAGAGTGTTGCCCACCCTGAGAACTAAGATGGTGTGTCTCATGTGCCAATAATTTCATTGTCTCCCTTGCTTTTCCAACCGAAACAAAGCAAAGGGGTGGTACTTCCCCAGACAGACTTTGAACAAAAGCCCTACCACCTTTAAAATTTTGATCACTTCATGAAATAAGTACAACCTATAACATAACCGAAACTTTTATGAAGTGGTCATAAGAAGGTCAGCCACATCATGAAGTGATCATTTCTAGTGATCTGGTGCGACATAGATGTTTCAATCATCATCATTATATCGTGTCGGTCGTAATGTCAATGAACGACCTCAATCAATAAAGGATAAATATCCTCTTCTTCAGTATCCATCTATTACATATAAAGTTTTTGGTTCAGTTTTAATCATAGAATACATCTATGGTTTTGATTATACTTACGTGTTAGCCATCATTGAAATATTTTTTTTTTACATTTCATATAACAAACAACTAAGAAACACTTTCTTGTCGGGCTTGGGTTTAATTTCTATGGGCCGTGACCCTTGTCGTTTGCGAGCTTTTACGAGCCAGCAAAGGGCAAAATCTTATTGCAGTTTTTTGCGTTTCGAATCTGCACTGAATCGCAGTTTTGTGCTCAAACCCTTAAGGGTCTGCCCAAGGTTCCCTTATATTTCTAAGAAGAGTTCCTTGTGTAGGCAAGTTGAGCCCTCAAGAAACTACTTTGTTACAGTGCACAGCAAAGGAATTCCAAGACTACTATTACCAGCCTCTTAACGTAACCCGCACGACGCCAGTTGGCATTGCGGCCTACCGATCAGCTCTAACCCTAGATTGGATGTCGGCTGAAGACTCCAGGCAGCGGGAGCTGGTCTCCGCATTCGAGCAGGAGCCTCAATTCCCTTCTCCGATATCTCACTCAGATTGTATTTCTTACAATCGTCCTACTGCTGGGAACGTCGCTAAGCTTATGTTGGAGGTGCTTAGGTTAGTTTGGTTCATGGTATATTACTTAAAATATTTTTTTCAAAGATTTTTGGAGTTAAAGAATTACAGTGTCGTCCGTGTCGTGCCGGCAGAGAATAGTTACAACCCATCTCTACCCGTGGGTGTCGTAAGAGGCCACTAAGACGTTATGAACTGGACGATGGGCAGCAGCGTCCTTCTGTGTATCGTACCATTTTACAAACTGCGGTAACCAACTGCCGAAGTCCACCGTGCCAGCCATGGTATTTTATTATATCATGGTAAGCCCCTGATCTTTTTTGCGTGTAAGGTCACGTTTTAGGTTCACGTTCACGTTAGGTTGCTTAAATACGTTGCTTTGTTTTGTTACGATTAAAATTCGTTATAAAATTGTAATACTAATAATGATTGTAACAAGACTGTGAAAAGCAAACAATGCACAAAAAAATAGCGAATTCCCATACAAAATGTTGTTCAATTACGTTACTTTGTGTGGAAAGATGATTTTTTTCTGCTTTGTTAGCATAGTTGTAACAAAAGTTGTTGCTTTTGACTTCACTAATAAGTGGGCAAAATGATATCAAGTACAAAAAATAACCTACTATTGGTCTCAAATGACCTACTGGAATGAAACGCAGCATCAATGTTAGTAAAAATCTTATTAATAATTCTGATTACATTGTCAGGAATTTAGAAGGTGATGATGGTGCATTAATTCCAAACTTAGTCAAATCTTTGGTTCGAGCAAAACTGCTAATGCTGGAAACGACAATGTTTGAAAACGAGCCAGACTTCGACGCTCTGGTGAAGACCCCCGCTGCGATGATAGGGGAACCCCACACCACACTCCCGAGGATCGTCGAGGTGTTGTGGATGGCTATCACAGATCCAAGTACAGTGAAGAAACATGGCTGGTGTACCGTTCATAAGGTACCGCACATCAGACCGCACATCAGTAGAAACACTTTTGGACCTTATGGCGTGGTAATAGAGTTGAAAAAGTTTCTACCGACAAGTCCTCTTTTACAAAACGTGTAACCCTCCACTTCCATTCTTTATTGATTGGATTAATAGCATAACTTCATCGTAGACCGTTCCTTTATTTTACATTTGATGTACTACCTAGTTTCGAACATAACATGAAACTATTATAGGTGCAGTCAAACGTACGAACATATTGTTAGGGGTTACCTTTAGGGTGCTGGGTGGCTTATCAATAGATCATGACTAAGATATATCCTTCGCCATCCAGTTTTGGAGGAGTAGTACTGCAATATAAGTTTTTTTACGATGCACAGTCTTTTAGAAATGCTTGGGTGCGGACATTTTTAGCTGATACCGTACATCGATGTAGTAAGTCATAATACATCAAATTGTAGAAGAAACCCTATTTCAATTATTAGTAGTTTTCGAGAAAAAAATAGTTAAAGTAGCTAATTCGAAGGGGTCTTTAATAAGTTTTTTTTTTTTTTTTTGACATAGTTATAATCAAAAGCAACCATTAATAACCTCATTATAAAACTTAAAATTATACGTTATTCAAGCTTTACAACGGGTAAGAATTATAAGTGGGTGCAAAAATATTAGCAAAAACGCTAATTTCAGTTATCATTTTATTATTTTTTTTCGGCAGGGTTTCCGCGCAATTTTTTTTTGAAACGGGTTGCTTGAACTTCTGTTCTATCTGTTTAAAAAAAATCAGCGTCCTATTTCACTGCATCACGAAATTATTCACAACTGAAAAATTTCTCATCGCCGCGCCTGTATTATTACAGTACTGTAGGATAATTTGCTTTTAAAAATCATGTTGCGACTATAACTTGCATCACGTTATTTCATATATACTAACATATAATCACGACCGTATTCCTAATCGGGTGGGCAGAGCCATAACTCCTGATCTGACATGATGAACCAAGATGAATAGTGTTGAACCATGTGGATCGCCCATATAGATAGTGTATCGTGTTAGAAAGGACACTATCCCTTTCTCGGCTTGTTTGATATAATTACCCTAAACTACGTGCAGTACCTAGTAATAATCTTACCGTTATGTATTTTATGTGCTCCCCTCTCGAAGACACTGCTAGCACATAATATTTCACAATATCACAAAAATGTTCTAATGTTCTAATCTAAAAGAGGCATATTTTTAAAACCACACGAAATACCAAACCAAGATGTTTTGGTACAAAACACACTATGTAACGCCCTGCAAGTTATAGTCATAAACATGATTTTTAAAAACAAATTATCCCACAGTACTGTAATAATACAGGCGCGGCGATGAGAAATTTTTCAGTTGTGAATAATTTCGTGATGCAGTGAAATAGGACGCTGATTTTTTTTATACAGATAGAACAGAAGGACAAGCATTCCGGTTGAAAAAAAAATTGCGCGGAAACCCTGCCAAAAAAACATAAAAAAATCATAACTGAAATTAGCGTTTTTGCTAATATTTTTGTACCCACTTAGAATTCTTACCCGTTGTAAATCTTGAATGACGTATAATTTTAAGCTTTATAATGCGGTTATTAATCGTTGCTTTTAATTATAACTATGTCAAAAAAAATTAAAAAACTTATTAAAGACCCCCTTCGAATTAGCTACTTTAACAATTTTTTTCTCGAAAACTACTAATAATTGAAATAGGGTTCCTTCTACAATTTGATGTATGATGACTTACTACATCGATGTACGGTATCAGCTAAAAATGTCCGCACCCAAGCATTTCTAAAAGACTGTGCGATGTAATGATATTGATGAGCGCCTGATTAACGAACTTGTATCTTTTAGATGACTTCATTCATCCAAGCCAGTCGCCCAGTGGACATTGCGAAAAATATGCGTGCATCAGAGCAGATTATATCGAGAGCGCGCTTCATCATGGAAGAATTTATTCAGCACGTCACTCCGTTAAATATGGAGAAACCGTCAATCAAAAAGACCACTACCGCAAAGGTACAATTGAAGAATTTCATTGGCCAATTAAATAAAAATCGCCTAGCACCATGTTAAATCCGATGTTAAGTTATAGATGATCAAACGAACTCCAGGAGTGAAGTTCGATCGTTGTTATATGAGTCGCTTCATTCGAAGATATAATTTGTTTACAAGTAGTAGTCCTTAATTCGCCAGGCAGACGATGCACGCATTTAAGAGTAATTCATTTGATTCTCTTATTTAAAACGATTTCCGTCCGTGTTCACTTCACCACTGTAGCTGACATTCGCTTCATTTTTTAGAGTCTGTACCTATGAACCTTTAAACAAAACTTTGCATTTGGGTGGAAACCACAACTTGTGACACAGTGTTTGGTTTTTTGGGAGGGAGGGTTGTTATATTATTATATCTTCGAATGAAGCGACTCATATAACAACGATCGAACTTCACTCCTGGAGTTCGTTTGATCATCTATTATATTTCGTCGCTTCATTCTTCAGATATAATTTGTTTACAAGTAGATGTTTAGAGAACAAAGTTTTGTTTGGTTACTGTGAAACAACTGTATAACTACTATACAAGATGTTCTAGTTTAACTATCTAAGCCAACGAATTACAAATAGTAATTCGTTGAAAAAATCTGTAATTTGCTGATCCAAGCAGATAATAAATAACCTTTGATTTATACCAAAAGCAAGTATGCAACAAAAATCAACTTATATAATAAGTTACTCATTCGATACAACTGATATTATAAAATCATCTACGTACTGGTCTAATATATCAAACTAATAAAATTGCTAGACGTGCTGGTCCAGCCAGCTGTTTTCACGAGTCGAGGCTGAGAGAGTTGCAATTTTGCAAAGCGGGGAAGATGCATGTGTCGACAAGTCTTCTCTCAGATAGTGTTTCTGGTAAATCAACCAGCTTATAAATCACAGCTGCTTAAGCTGATTAACGTGGATGTTAATTGATATTTACAATTTTCCTACATTGGCAGTTCTTGATTTTATTTTTTGAACAAAAATATGGACAGAACACGAGTGCATAATATATTCAGTTAAATAATATTAGAACAATATCGGCTAATCTTAGCCCGCAGTGGAAGTTTGATTAAATACGTTATGGCTATCTCAACTCCATTATTTGCAAAATAATATAAGTATTCACTTTTTATTATTGAAAATTTTTGTGCCCCATGAGCATATAGTGAAATCGCTGATCTGTTCATTTTATTTTATATCATTAACTCTAAATTAAGGGACTATTTCGATACACACTTATTTACTTATTAGTTGTGTGTCCCAAGTAACTATTACGAGTACTAGGCCGATTAGGCTTGTGATTGTAAGTAGAAGAAGGTTTTAAACCAATTATTGGTTCCAATTCTATCACCTAATAAGTAAGTAGCAAAGATTACGGCAAACGATGATTGTCAAGAGAGCCGTTGTACAGCTGTTCATACGAACCAAACATCTCGTCACGTTGTTTTGTCAAAAATAACAGTAGTTGTTGGTTGTAGGACTATCAAACACGTTTGCGTTTTTTCTGGGGACAAGCTGTTACCCAAAGCGTATTTTGACATATATTGTTAAATAGGAGCCTCAGACAGCGAAGCTCAAGAGAACATCAGTGCAAGCGAGAGGATCAAGTGGTGCGTGAATGCTACCCGCAGGACCTGTAAGATTAGTTAAAAAGGAACAGTATACTCTGATATGGATTATAAAAGTTTCAAGTGTTGAAGGACACTTATTTTGTATGATATAAATAATTAAGATGGGCTAAAAGGCAGAGAAGGCCTTGTGAAAACACAAAATACTGGTGCCTTCGTCATCAGTAATTTTTCCCAAATATAAAAGGAACCGGAACCGCATAAAATGTCCAGGTCAAAGGATAAAGTATCCATAGCTACAGCGTCTGGATCTAGTTTTCATAAAAAAAAAAAACATAAATCGCTAAGGATTGTCGCTAAGAGCAAAACTAAGAGTACAGCGAACTTTAAAGCTGTGTCTTAAAAGTTTGCACACAGAGCCCGGGAGTGACTTTCATTGACTCAGCTGGCACCTGCGGCAATTTGTGTTTCGTAAAATTTAAATAAATAAATATTGTGCCAATCGTACCATTGCCAATTTTGACAAGTTATTTGTACAATATGGTATGGTACCTACATACTCTTTTGTTTTTTTTTTTTTTTTGTAACCTTAAAACAAATATTTTACTTCTTCGACCTTCTTCGTAGCCTTTGGTTTTATTTACTGCTCCACGCTAGGTACTAGTTAGGGAGTTGTCTGTATTTAATTTCTTTCTGTAAGACAAGTATCTTGTGATGGCCAGGAATTTGTAGAAACATTACCATACCATCAGATAAGATCTTCTAAAATATCATAATATTCATAAGGCACGGTTGTAAAATCGTAAAGAATTATATAGCGTGACTTCTTTCATATATTATGTTGAAAATTTAAATGTAGAAATTTTCGGTCATCTTAAAAACATAAATTAAGAGATGGGCTTTTCGTAGCAAGGAAGCCGTTTTTCAAAACATAATTTTTGAGGCGGTTGAATGACACGTTGCAATAGGTACATTTATTTCTTGGATTTAGAATAAATCGGTTACAGCTATTGCGTTTTGGTGCTTTAAAATTAGGTATCCAATATAAATTCCAATGGAATGTAACTCGTAACGGTTGTAACGCTGGAAATAGGAACTTATTCTCCAGTTAAAATCAATATAAACTTTGTATATTGGCTTTTCTTGAGGGTAAATTTTAAACGTGGATTTCACGTTACATTAGCACTACACGGAATATTATTTCCTCGTTTTTCCAAGGTAACACTAGGATACTGTGGTGTTTAGGGTTCATGCTTATGCATGTATTATAGCAACATTGTGGTTATGAAATATTGCGATTTTCTACTTCGTAGAATTATCCGGACACAGAAAGTGTTGAAAAAAAAACATTGTATTATACCAGCATGTACTTGTGTTACGGTTCTGTGCTGGAGCATGAGTTTTGGATGGATTGTAACTTTTAGTCGATGCTGCTTGAGCTTGGGGATAAGGCCAGAGCCTGCCTGTAACCTCGCTCCCCCCCCCCATTTGACGGGTAATGAGGACCCGACCAAGGCTTCTTCTTCTGGGTTAAACGAGCTCCCGACGTTTGAAAAGATGCATCTTTATCCCTCAATAGTTTTATTTGCTTTAACTTTTTTATAAAAACAAGTTTTGTCTTTTACAGATACTTGTACATGCAAGCGGAGATATTTTTATCTAAGCCTGGAATTCAATTAGCAATTTAGTATCGGTGTTTGTAATAATTTACAATAAACCGGTATTAGGTGATATTTGAGAAGTATGTGCTTGTCTATAGGCATGCCTTTTTTCAATATACTTAGGCGTACAAAAGTTCGACAGTGTGTCGTGAATATGATAGAGAACAAGTTTGGCGTATCAAACGTAGACGCCTAAGGTGTCTCGAAGACTCCTCAGGTGTCCAGACCTTAGGTGTCGGTTGGTCCAGGGCTGGCATGATCTTTTGCCTCGTGGACGGTTTTGTTCTCTTTAATATTACTGGCACCCAAAAATAAAATTTTAGTAGGTGGGTATTTTACAATAAAAATATTCTGGTTATGGTTAAGAAACAAAAAGGCTTGTTGTGAAAACTAAAGACAATGTATCGCAGACGACACACATAGATGAACTTGATATTATTGTTTTCATTGACGATAAATTTTGACGTTAAGTCACAGTTACCGCCGTCGTAATTGACTCTCGGTCAATGCCGACCTTAACAATAAAAAGTTGACTCTCAGTCAATAGCAATTTTAATATCGCATATTTTAATCATTATTTGGCCTTAACTCGCAGTTAACGCCGTTAAGATTGACTCACAGTCGATTCCGACGTGAAAATAGATAACTTGTATTTTTATGCATGATTTATGCTGATATGGTTTGACATAACTCGCAGTTAAGCCGTCGTTATTGACTCGCAGTCAATCCCGACAACCAACAGATAGTTTGGCGTTAACTCGCAGTTAACACCGTCGTTATTGGCTCGCAGCCAATCCCGACAGACAATAGATAGTTGAATCGCAGTAAAAATATATTCAGATGTCGATTTTTGTCTACATTATTTGGCCATAACTCGCAGTTAGGGCCGTCGCAATTGACTCGCAGTCAATCCCGACATAATAATAGATAGGCAACTTTATACATCACGTATTTTCGATAATATGTGGCGTTAACTCGCAGTTAACACCGTCGCAATTGACTCGCAGTCAATCCCGACAAGCAATAGATACTTGGTAACCCACAGTTCATATCTACGTAGATATCGCGTATTGTCAATATTATTTGGCCTTAACTCGCAGTTAACGCCGTCGCAATTGACTCGCAGTCAATCCCGACATAATAATAGATAGACAATCGCATTCCATCATATCCATTCACGTAACACATCGTAAATAATATTAGGCGGTAACTCGAAGTTACTGCCGTCGCAATTGACTCGCAGTCCATTCCGACGTAAGTTGTTCTATGATTCACTTGGTAATAAATGTTTAAAACACAAAAAAAAAAGAAAATATATTTCATTTTTTACTTACCCTCGTAACTTTCGCCATTAGACGAAAAAACATCTAACACACATCATACACACGTATACTTAATACGTCGGTAACGTTTAATTTTGTTACTTTCCTTTATTTTTACTTTGTTTGTCGGAAGGTAAGAAAAGATAAAATTGTATGACGTAAACGAAGGCTAAAATTTTTAAGCCTGTGTAGGTGGTAATGAAATTTTGTAGTAATTAACTACAAAAAAAAAATATATTGAAAAGGTTTCAAAATCTCTCGATTAGACAATGTTCTAACGTTTGTCGGAATTATCATAAACAAAATGTCATTATATGGTTTACGCCTATCTTATTAAATTTTCCATAATTTTCGTAAAAGTTCTGGGTGCGACCGATAGGTCATAATCATGGTTGTTACGTTGTCATGTTACGTTTTTGTATACAAAACAAGTAACTGGAGGTATCGGGCCGCAAGATACTCGTAGGCTTCTGTTTAGCAAATTTAAGAATAGAACATGTGGGTAATCTTGAAAATTTTTCTCTCTTAGAAAGAATTAATAATCAAAACAACACTTACTGAAAAGTTTTGAATCCAGTACAATTACACTAACACACGGAGCAAAAACTTATTTTATCGAAAATAATTTTAAATATTTGTAATTTAACTTCAATATTACAACTTCAGGTATAATCTATCTACTTCTTATTGAACATTGCGCTTCGGCATGGGACGCGTGCGTTCACTGCCCCGCACGAAAAAGGAATGAAGCGAATGTCAGCTACAGTGGTGAAGTGAACACGGACGGAAATCGTTTTAAATAAGAGAATCAAATGAATTACTCTTAAATGCGTGCATCGTCTGCCTGGCGAATTAAGGACTACTACTTGTAAACAAATTATATCTGAAGAATGAAGCGACGAAATATAATTAATTTTATTATAGCATCGAATATTTTTGACGTTTTTGTTATAATCTGTCAAAGTTCTGACATATTTCTCTGATTGATCCGATATCTCTGATCACATCCACTCAGAAAATGAATCAACTTTTTGGTCTCTATTTAATTATGTATCGACGCAATATTTGTCAGTTTTTTGTGTAAATTTTCGCTTGAAAAAAGTGTTTAAAAATCATGTAAATGTTCTGCACAAACCATGTTTCGGTAAAAACTACTGCACTTCGCGACAAAAAATTACAAGTTTGTTTGGTGAATAAAGAGTAGCATGTAATTGTTAATTTGTGTACTTTACAACTCCATGTTGCTCGTTATTCACCAAATGTGTAATTTTTTTGACGCGAAGTTCTGTTCAAATATATTTTTCAACTATTTGTTTCAAAATGCTCGAGAATACTTAAAAGATCCTAGAATGCTGGACAATGTAATATAGAATGTTTCAGAGCGTTTTTCAATTGCCTAGAATATATTTGAATTTTCTATAATAGATGTTTATCTTATAAAATTATACGAATCTCGAGAAAGTCGAAATGCAGTTTTCGACTTGACGTCATCCTTACACTGGAACTGGTGAACGTGACGTGGAACAAACAAAGACGACATTTTAATCAGAATAAACAGTTATTTTTAAATACCTATAGGATTGGTTAAAGGTACCCTAAACCGAAGAGCGTTTGAAAGGATTGATGAAAGTAGAGGAAGCGAGGGAAGTATGTCAAGATCGTAGCAGGTGGAGGGCTGTGGTCTCTGCCTACCCCGACGAGAAAGAGGCGTGATTTTATGTATGTATATAAAATAATCTACAGGTATTCAATCTGTTTCACAGACTCAGTCGCCGACAACACCTCTGCCCCCAGTAGTCCCCTCTGCGCTGGGGAAAATGGATGGGATTAAGAGACCAGTTCGTACCCACCCGGTTCGTATTCCCTCATTTCACCATAAAATTCCATGAAGAGTCTACTGCTGGACAAACTCCCTCCGGAATTTCAGAAAAAACGCGTGGTTTTTGGATGGGAAGTGATATAGCCATCACGCCTGCTAGCGTTGCGGCTGGCAGCATGGACCGCGGTTGTCGGAGACCGCAGTGTGTAAGATGCCGCTGAAGCTGCTGCCTATCCCCCAGTTCATAATCCCTTAGTCGCCTGGTACTGTTCTTTGCCGGTACCACACTGACTATCCCTGACTTAATTGTGCAGAATTAGTTTACAAGACCGTTATAAAATAAATCATCGCACCATAATTCACACAGAGTGTTGAGAGACATGTTCAGTAAATTAAAACTGTGCATTCAGACCATGAAGCTAACCAAGTTTCCCCAAAGAACATAGGTCGAAACACGATTTTTTTTGGGTTCGTCTGTCTGTCTGTCTCTCCGATCTTTATAGGGCTGTATCTTTTGAACTGTAATGGTTGAAATTTTCACAGCATATGTGTTACTATAGCGGATTACTAAACAAATAATAAAACCATGAAAAGTTAAAAAATAAGAAACGTACAAGAAACGTGTTTCTTTTTTGTTTTGGCTCTATCGTAAAAACGGGAACACTTATCTACAAGCGTGAAAATTGGTATTTTTATAGTACATTAGTTGTATCATAATATATCCCATTAAACGTCCACTGCAGGACGAGGAGCTCCGTCCAGAACTATAGCGTTTGCTGGAACAATGTGGAGGGGAAGTACCATAGTCGCTACGCTTTTTAGCGTTGCGGCTGGCACCATGGCCCGCGGTTGTTGGTGACCACAGTAAGTAAGATGGTACACAGAAGGACGCTGCTGTCCATTATCCCTTAATCGCCTCTTACGACAACCACGGGTAGAGATGGGTTGGTACTATTCTTTGCCGGCACCACACAGTCAACACACTCCTGTGCTACTGCGCGTCCCTGAATAATACGGTATTTTTACCTTAGTGGTACGGACGGTATGGAACCCTCGGTGCGCGAGACAGACTCCTACTTGGCCGGTTTTTTACTACTTCCAGTAGAAAACTGTTTATCACGCGCTAACGCATTTTGGATAGGAAATATTTTTTTGTACTTATACAAAGTTGTTTAGTTTCATGCTCTGATGTCTCTTACCTGTGTGCAGTGTAGAGTTTATCTCGCGACCCTCCCACTTAAAGAATAAAGTAACTGGGTATTATACCTCATGAAATTAACTATAAACTTACTAGCGTAAGATTTATAGCCTTATTAGAATTTGGTAATAAGAATAAACTACGTATTTCGTAGCCATGTGCTACGCTTCTACGGAGCCATGACGTAGCACAATGTAAACTGCAGCCAATAAGTGCAGGAAAAACTGCATAAACAAAGGGACAACACTAGCACCGTGGAAGTCACCTGTAATATGTGGTTCATGAAACCTAAGAGTCTATATAAGTTTACATGTCATCCAGTAACTTTGATTTTCAAACCTTGCGTCATAGCGTTAAATGAGTTAGTTCTAAGTTTTTCTGACCTGTTTAAGATGTTGGCCTAATGAATAATGCAAGTTTTAGAACTCGAAAGCCGAACGCAACCTTGTCATACATTACATCGAAAAAGCCGCAAAATTATCGACTTCATTTCTGTTTTTGGCAATATTTACCATAAAGGACTAGTTTAGAATCAGTTATTTAGTTAAATTAGAACTAACAAATTTAACGCAAGGTAGATAAAGGCTGTCAGGCGAAATTTTACTGGATTAATGGGATAAAATGACACGGAATATGAATTGGTCAAGTGCGAGTTGGACTCGCGCTAGTTGTACTTGTAACAATTCAAACACGCACGAGTCCGGCTCGCACTTGACCGGTTTAAATACTTGTTAACTTAACTTGTTGTATTTACTCCGCATGTTACGATAGAGCTGAAAAAAAATATTGAAAAAACAGTATGTCAAGCCTTAATACACGTTTACCTACTGCACGCATTTATAGACTTCGATTTCGTGAAACTCATGCTACAGAAGACTTTTCACCAGAGTTTTATAAATGTATGTACGAATTTCGTCTTTATTGTATTACTCATTGTTTTATTTGTCTGCACTAAAACATTTTGTACGAATTTTCAAACTCTGCGTAGGAAATGCAAATGAAAGTAGAGGACCGAAGGATCGAGGAATTACTTTTGCTAAAGTCCAAAACGACGACGACGACAACGGAGGAGATCGAAACGCTGCCGGCGAATACCGAAGACTTGACCGGCGGAGGAAGCCCACAAAGCTTCACATCAGCCTGTGCCGTCCACCAGACAAACTTATACCTCTTTTCTGTACTGCTGTTTTGGTATTGAAGTATTTGTTTCCGAATCTTTTATTTTATTTCAAACTATCATTCTGCCCGTAACTTAACCCGTGCCCGTACCATGGGGTCTCATTCCGTACTACGGTTTTTTCGACGGAGTAAACTAAATGTTACTACTAGGTTGGTAGGTAAAGGTGTAAACTATGACATTAATTCAATTTTAACATCCAGATATGAATTTATTCTAAGAAAATACCTTATGGAAAAAATAGCCCGAACAATTTTCGTCACAAATTCGTTCTATGACGTGAGGCATCTGTACTAGTATAGTATTATATTATTTGTGCCCGTACTTAGTTCATACAAAATTCCCACAGATAAAGCACCTTCAGTTATATATCCCTATTTGTTTTCCGGGAATCTTTTCCAATTTTTCTTTTCATACAAACATTGTTCTTGAAATAACGAACGCAACAAAAAAACCGGCCAAGTGCGAGTCGGACTCGCGCCCTAAGGGTCCCGTACCTATCTACCATATGATATACTAAAAGCTTTTGCTCTTTGATTTTAAAACTCCGCGACCATCCATCTTGACCCCTCTTTTATAGAAAAGTTCTTGAAATGGGAGCTCACCTTAATTGGTTACTATTAGTTGTGAGAAAATTTGAAATATTTAATGATTTTAGACTTTTCCCTTTATTTGTACTGTGAGACCTAGCTTCTTGCCAAATTTCATAGGTTTAGGTCAACGGGAAGTACCCTGTGGTTTTGCTTTTTTGCATAAATTTATGGAGATGAGGACATAAAAAGCCATATTTTTTTATTGCGTCGTTGTAAAAAATTTAAATTTTCAGATCTTGTGTGGTTTATGGACCTTAATATTCGTTATACTGCAGGTAGACGAACTATAGTGTAAAAAAATGCATTGTTTTCCTTTTAATTTTCTATAATGCACCAGAATATAATTAGATCCATTCGTTTAAAACTGGAATTTCTGTCAAAGCATTTTTAACTAATTCAACCATGTCAAATTGATGGGGCATCTCGACAGGCTCGCCATTTTCTGCAAAACAATAGAACGTCACCAAAGTTATGGACAAAGAAACTAAAAAAAAGAGTGAAGAGTTTATTCGGTTGTTCCAATACTTATATTCTTAATTTTGCAAAGTCTAATAACAATGGATTTTATTTAGGATAATTATAAGGTCCAAAAATAACCCCATAAGTATAAAGGGTCAATAATAGCCTTAGGTATTCCGTTTTTGCCAATAGTTTTTACGGAGTCGGCGACCTAACGACCCGTAAAAGGGGATTTGACGCGGGCAGTTATTTTTACACAGAGCGACTGCTGTCTGACCTCCGCCACCCAGAGGGCAAACCAGATCCATTCCTGGATTAGGCATTGCCAGGCTAGTGGCAAACCTGGCTGTCAGAGATTTCAAGCCGCCAAATGACCTCTGACTTGGCTTAGCCGGGACCAACGGCTTAACGTACCTTCTGAAGCAAGGAATAACTTTTAGTGTGTAAAATTCAGGAAATGAAAAAAAAAAATCAGCATCTCCATTCAAAATTGCAAACTAATTGATTGGGCAGTTTGAATGGAGAGGCAGTTTTTCTGTTTCATTTCAAGAAAATTTTACTCACTGAAAGATGGTTTAGTTTAATAACTATCAGTCAATATAAATTGTCGGAAACCAGTCACTTACACCCGGTATAAAATATTTCAGAAAATTCTTGTAAAATATTGGGGCCTAAGTCGGGAGCGAATGTCCAAAAATCTTTATACAGGTTGTTAATTTTGAAATGTTTCAGTAACGAGGAAACCAGTCACTTACACCCTGTATAAAATATTTCAGAAAATTCTTGTAAAATATTGGGGCCTAAGTCGGGAGCGAATGTCCAAAAATCTTTATACAGGGTGTTAATTTTGAAATGTTTCAGTAACGATAAAGAAACACACAAAAAATATAAAAAAGAACTACTTAAAAAAATTAAAACTCCATTGAAACTAAACTAACGCGGCGGGCGGGCAATGACCCGGACGTGGCACTGCGCTGTCACCGAGCCAGCGCGCGAGTATCAATGGATAAGATAGGCACATACATAACTGAAACTCTTCTTTTTTTGTGTGTGACTCCAATTTTCCCTTCATACTTTAACGGACTTACGACCGTCAAAATGCAATACCTAATAAATGATAAAAAAAATACAATTTATTATTGATGATAAAAAAAAAATTGTGGGATTTTTTTTATATTTTTTTTGTGTTCCTATATCTTTACTGAAAGACCCCCTTAGCTATGGCACGCAATTAAATTAACACCCTGTATAAAATACATTGTATGTCTTCAGATGAATGGATTTTATAAATAATTACATAAATTATATATTATATCCTCTAACTACACAATGAATGAATAGAACAAAGTGGTAGATAAGAACAAATTTATTACCAATAGCCACTCCGGTGCTATCCGATGGTTTCTCAGATCCCTCTGCTATAGATCGTTCTGCAAAGACATGTTTGTTACTAAGTTTGTTTGTTATAGGGCCTGGTTTTAGCTCTAATCGGGAGAAATTTAGGGATCAAAATCTAATGTGACTTTTTACAGCCAGTAACAAGAATGGCATCAAATAAATCGTGTAAAAAAGGCAAAAACCACCGTTTAAAAAGACAACGAAATTCAAAGTGTATAAATGGAGCTATGTTATATCTAACCAACAATCTGAAAAAATAAAAAAATCCCAAGGAAATACGAAAAAAAAAATATTGGCCTCCCAATTAGCCATACGAATGTAATGTATCATTCTACTGGAACTACACTTTTTTGTAGTAGTAGCAGTTCTTCATGGCAGTAGTTCACCCAAGTTCCGATCACGCCGGTGGTCGACGTTGCTTTGTCTCTTGATTAAAAGGGAGAGCAACGACCACTCGCCCAGTATAATATAAAAAATAAATTGACCAACCTATTAGTTCCTGGCACTTAATCTGGGGCTCGATGCCACAGAACATCCTTCGTGTATCAACGCACAAGCAGGATAGGCATGCGAAGTCATTGTGTGAATAAAAACCATGCCATTCGGCTGAAAAAAAAACAACTCATGAGCACACTCTTGGCACTCCCTGTGTCACCAAGACTTTTTGAGAGTCATGGCTCAGGGGTTACTATAGTAACTTCTAAAATAATAAATTATTCGACAAACATTTTTATAAGTACAGTCAACGACAGGTCAAGCTTGACACTCGCAGTGCAACTCTAGCCCATACGTCTTTTGAAATAAGAACGCTACAAAGTTTAATTTGTCAAGCTTGATGTGCTCTTGACTGTACGGTGTACCTACAAATAAAGCAGGCTCCAATGAGATGTTCGTTTGCAAAAATTGCGGTCCGTGAAATGTTTTGTGATTTGGCTACCCGAGGCCCTTGACTTTATAAAAAGCCATGTTGCCCCGCGGTGGAACGGTCCATCTGTTTGTCTGTCTGTCCGATTTTTAAAGGCTGAACCGCAATAGCTATCTGGTTCAAATTTTCACAAATGGTAGATATCTACAACAACAAAAAAGAATTAGGCGGTCCCATACAAAAACTTGTTTCTTTGGCGTTTTTAGGGTTCCGATACCAAAATGGTAAAAAAAGGAACCCTTATTGTGAGACTTTGTCTGTCTGTCTGTCCGTCTGTCACACCTGCATATCTCAGCAACCACTCATGCTATCGACTTGAAATTTAAAATTGGTTTAGAAAATAGTTGCCCAACTTAATAGCACATGAAATAATAAAAAAAATATATGATTTTGAATGTAAAGGGGGTTCAAAATTGGGGCGGGGAAAAATTCAAATTGTCGTTACTGGGTCGAGTGGGGTATCGTATGAAAGGGCTTTACTTGTACATTCTAAAATATATATTTGAATTTTTAACGACTCTTACTTTTTAAGTTATGCTGAAAAATGTCAAAAAAATTACCATTCCCCCCCTTATCTCCGACGTTTGTGTAAGAAAAAAACTGAATTAATTACAGTTGACAGAAATTTATGTAAACTTTACAGCAAAAATAAAACTATCTTTCTAAATTGCACAGTTTTTCATAAATTTGCAAAAAACCATTACAAACAAATTTAGTTTTGCAAAAAACCATTACAAACAAAAATACTATAGGTATATCGGAACCCTCGGCGCGTGAGTCCGACTCGCACTTGACCGGTTTTTTTTTGTTTTAGCTCCGGCGATGAAACGGTAACAAATACTCGCGGAAAAGTTGGCTTATAAAGTGCATGAGATACGAGTATAGTATAACAGCAAATAACTTAAACTGGTCTAGTGTGAGTTGGATTCAACAAAATTTGGCGCAGAAGTAATTGTTTCGATCTATGTCCTATGGGAAAAGTTGTGGAGTTTCATGTCTAGATTCACATATTTCAGGGTTGATAAACCCTTTTTGTTAAATGTTAAAGTACTCGCACAATAAATCTAGTACTCTTAAGTGTGACAATAATACATTTTCCATAGTACGTAGCTGGAAACATTACTACTGTCTAAATGTTGTCAAATAAAACTCGCACTTGACTAGTTTTGATTATTTTTGTTATATCTAGCTTTATAGCTCATGCTACGGGCTCATGCTACGGGCTCATGAACTACAACTCGGTTAAAGAGTATATATGTTCCTAAGAGAGTTCCTAGAGAACTAAAACAAAACACGCCAAAAAAGACATGTTTTTTGTATGGCGACCCCATATTTTTTTACTTTTAATTGTTATTTGTTAAGGATAACAAATAGTACTTATGTGAAAATTTGAACCAGCTAGCTATTACGGTTCAAACAAGTCTTTAAAAATCGGAGAGACAGAAACAGACAGACCGATCAACTGCGGGACAACTTGGCTTTTTATAAAGTCGAGGGTCTCAGGTAGACAAATCACATTACATTTTGCGGTCCGCAATTTTCGCAAACAAAAAATACTTCTGATTCCGCTATAAAAAGAAAGTAAGTTGGCTGGATTCGAACCCACCTCAAATAATACCTAAACTTGGTACAGTAAAAGCAGGTCACGTTTTACAATATTGCGCGACATTTCTGATCTGTGTGCGCGACTTTTGCTTCCTATGGCTATTGAAATAGGAACGGTGCTAAGTAGATGTGTCAAGTAGTGTACCGGGGGCCGAGAAGGTTTTTTTACGTGATATGTCAGGCGAAAACGAGATATCTTGTAGATGGGGCATTATGAGAGAATCACAAAAGCTATGTGAAAAGTTCTAGACCGGAGCCCGGGGTTCAGGTTTAGGTTATTAGAGAAATTGTCTATTTCAGATTTTCAGGCTTATCTGTTTGGATATCATGGTGATATGCACGGCAACAAAAGTGATTCATTGTCATATTGTGTGGGTTGAAGGTCGATGACCGATCTCATTGTCCATGATAGAGTAGTTTATAATGTTACTAAAAACATTGGCCAGATAAGAAAGTTGGGGGTTTAGCAAAAATAGACCAGCCTGAAAATTTTAAAAAGGCCTCGTCTACACCGGACTCTGTCTATAAGTTCTCACATTGTTTTTCTTGGTCCTCTCATTACCCCCAACTACTAAGACATCTAGTTTTCACCCTAAATATCACGTGAAAAACTAAGAAAAAAATTTCGGCCCCCGGTCCATGAGCTTGACGTGCAAGCACCGCCACGACGGTTTTAAAGTTAAGGTATATTATAGGTATATCTTATTTAAAATTAAGGTATATTGATACTTTACATAAGCAAACACAAACATGTTGCTGAAATAAATCTTCATTCTTACCAAAATGGGTACTTAAGTTTCTCTGACTTGTAAACAAAATTTTTTTCGTGTCACTAGCTCAAAAAGGTTTGCTTTGTTATAGTTCAAAATAGTGCTTTTTAGCTGCTAACGTGAAATATATTTTGAATTAGTTTTTCATAATGAAAATACGAAATAGGTAGTCAATAAGGTGACCTTCCCAAAATTCTTTCTTATCTGGTCCTTAATAATCGTAGAACACAAAGACGCTGCATATTATGTACTTACAATATTCCAAAGTGCCCCAAGTTTTGCATTGTCTTATGTCCTTTACCGGTTCAAATGCTGAATTTGAAAATAAAATCGGTTAGAAACTAAAATTACCTAGATCTTCGCACATTATTTTAAAAAGCTTGCGGGGTTTTTAGGCGAACAGAAGGCGAACCATTCTTGAAGGGTTAACGTTACATAATTCTGACGTCAGATAAATTAAGTCACTGTAATAATTTAAAGCCGAATTGTTCATGTATCTTGCTTCAACCATTAAATTTCAACCTTTTTCAACCCTCATTTCACCCCTTAAGAGATGATTTTCCGAAACTGCTAGAGAATAAGTTGCGTGGCTTCCAACCATAAGCTAATTTAATAAACTTGGAGAACTTAATTTCAAAGAAGGACTGCATAAACAAAATTTTATCCCCCTTTTCACCCCAACAACACCGATAAACGTTGCGTTAGTTTCTAACCATAAGCCGAATTAACAAACAGTGAATTTTACTTTAAATATGTATACAGAACTTCATACATAAATTTCATCCCCCTTTTCACCCCAAGGGTTGAAATTTCGATAACTCTGATGTACGTAGCATTACATTACAACCATAATGACTAAATAATAAATTAAGTGATTTTTTTACTTTGAAAATGAAGGACTTTCCATTTACAACTTAATCCCCCTTTTCATCACCTTGCAGGTAGAATTATCAAAAATGCTGAGACACCTATAAAATAATTATCAATCGTCAGGCTAAACACAAAATTTGAACATATTAACTTCCAAAACGCCCGACTTTCATACAAACTTTCAACCCTTCGCAAAATCCTTTCTTAGCGGATGCTTACGTTATTTATAGTATCTATCAGTGTGCCAAATTTCAGCTATCCGTTGTTGGTTTGAGCTTTGCGTTGGTCGATCAGTCAGTCACGGTTTTCTTTTATATATGTCACAGGCAATGTGTCAAATCCGGCATTCTATAGAATACCTAGTCAATCTATACAATGCCTAAAACGTTCAGGCAATGTATGAAATAAAATTTATTTTACACATTGCCTAACTCTATATTTCAGATACTGTAGGTCTCATTGAAGTGAAACAGGTGTCAACGGGTTGGTAATTTTATATAGATTAAAGTAACGTTAACGATTTTGATCTATCTTTAACCGTTTTTGAGATCAATGAAAAAAACTATAATTAGGGACCCGTAAGAGGGTGGGGAGGATGGGAGCGTACATGGGATCAACGGAGAATTTTCTAAGAATGTTCAGGAGTACCTAAGGAACACTTTTAAAACAAGAAACCTCCCATCATAATTTAGCCTAGGTTATTTTTTTTTCTTTTTTGAACTAGTAGGATTTCTGGATTCTGTGATGTCCAAAACCCCATAAAACCTTTATTGTCAAAAATGGTCCCGTTTTAGTTCTGAGATTTAATGATCACTTATCTCCTACTCTACTCGTACAAGCTCTTATCAAGCTAAAGAAAAAGTCATTTATTCTAGATCTATTTCAGCATATCAGCCGAAAGACCTCCACACTGCTGGATTTAAGTGTAGATAAATATATATTGAGAGCCCGTGTGGTGCCGGCAAAGAATAGTACTGCTACGAGTACAGCACAAACCTGGTACTGTAGCATTGCTACAGTACAGTACGATGGGCGGCAGCATCATGCGTATCCTACCATCTTACATTCTGCGGTCACTAACTACAGCGGCCGCAACGCTTACGAGCGCGGTGACTACGGTAATCTCTCTCCAAAGTACCACGCGTTTTTTGCTGGAATTCTGAGCTTACTGTCCTGTAGTAGACGTTTCATGGGATTTTATTTAAATATAATGTGTACATCTATTGATCTCCACGCGACTTGTGCTCCGTTGCCCCAAAGATTTCGGACCTCCTTGCTTCGCTTGGAATATAAACCGTGCTAACTCATTTTAAGGGGCTGCTAAGAGCTAAATACGCTTCACTTGAGCAGGTTTTTAACGAAAAGAGATGAATATATATGAAGCCGTGAAAAAAACATGTGATAATTAAGCATCTTTACAATAATATGGCTGACTCTGAAACACAATTAAATATATTTTGTACGCCATAAAAAAATCCAGTTAACTCTGCTTTTGCTTTTAAACCGTTTTTCTTAAGTACCCATTAATCTATGATGCCAAATCTTTTACACACTATTCAATATATTATGCATAATAACATAGCTGTTTTATAATTAATATTATGGGTACAGATTTTGAGAAAAATGCAAAAATGAGCGAAAAACGTAAAACAGTGAGAATCCCATTCTGCACTTTGTTAGAAAGGGAGGTAATTCAGCTGTTATTATCACCTTAATATGGGATGACATCTGCCAGCAAGTCACATCTGCTTTACTACGAGTATATAATGTCTCATCCCCGTCTCATCATAATCGATGATTATGAAGTATTCAAAATAACCTTACCAAACAATAGAACGACGCTTTCATTGCGATAATAGATTATGCATTTTCTTGTGACTTTACATCACACGTCCTTAAGGCGCTGGTCTGATCTAAGCGGTGCGATGCGGATGCGCGCAACCGGCACGCCGCTTGTCACTTCTGTTTCATACAAAATGTATAGAAGCGACGCGGCGTCGTTCTATAGCCGCACTACCTGGATTAGAACGACGCCGCTATTTCTACAACCTTTATTCTGAGCGTTGCCCAGATTTTTGATCCACCTTTTGACAAAAACTTGCAAACTCTACCTAATAAGCAAATATGCTATCTTTCTCTTTCTCGCTGGAGCGAGTGAAATGGAAGATATCCAGCGCTGTCCGGAGCTCAATATTTTTCTCCTCCCCGATTCTGTTTTCGCTTATTAAATTACCGTAATTGAGTGTACCGGTTTTAGGTTTTTTTGTCTATCTCCATCTACGGCTTTCAATATGACTTGGATCCTAAAATGTTACCAGCATACCACCTAAAAATACGGTGCTATTTTGGACCAATGGCAATAAAAATACACTTCCAGACACATAAATCGGCCCACCTTACATAGGTATGTCTTGCATTTGATGTTTTCTAAAACCCTAGCTAAAAATATATGTTAGGTGGATCAAAAAATTTTAATGCAAGCCAAAGAGCTGGCAAATGAGCCAGCTTGCATCAATACTGCATAAAAAGTTTTGCTCAACTGTGCATTATTTGATTTTAAGCTAGGGTCCATAAAAAACTAAAAATGCTAGGTGGGCCTATATATGTGTCTGGAAGTGTATAAGTATGTCACTCAGAATATTAAACTGAAAGTCTTTCAGAGAATTAGTCACCCATACAAATTCTTCCACTTAAAACACACAAAAACTCTTCTCTCATAACCCGGCAAGTTTATAAAAAAAACTATAAAAACTTACATTGAGTAAGACCGAATTCTGAGGACCGAAAATATTTTTTAAACATAGTTCTATATGCACCGTATCATAATGTAGTATATTACGCACGTGTGCTTTATCATTATGTTACCGCACTAACCGTTTACTCAGAAAGATTATTAAAAAAACGATAAAAACTCACTTGAAGCAATACTGAATTCTGAGGAACGAAAATATTTTTTAAACATAGTTGCTCATAAAACAGCTCTACAGGGTGTAAGAGACGGTGTACCAAAAACTGAAAGGGTGTGCTCAGTCTACGAAACTGAACAATTTCCCAAACAAACATTTTAGGGAAATGAAAAAAAAATTGACCTCTGCATACAAATTGTTTGACCAGAGTGAGCAATTTGTATGGAGAGGTCAAAAATCTTTTTCATTTTCCAGTAATGTTTCTTTGTTTCTTTGGGAAAATGGTTCAGTTTCGTTGATTGACCACGCCCTTTCAGTTTTCGGTAGACCTCTTACACCCTCTATTTGCATCGTATTATAATCTAGCTTATAACACACGTGTGCTTTTTTCATCATGCTATGTATGAAGTACTGGCGCTTTTTGGCTTTTCGCGTCTCGTGCCTCAGGATTCTTCTTCGGGTGTTATCCTAAAATCATTAAATTCTTGACTCTCGAGATTCGATCCATGGCACTCGCGCCAAATAACAATTTTGCTACCTTGCATTACAAACAACTATTATTGTATAATGCAATTGTTTTCAAAAGTATCGAAAACAGTTTTCGCTGTAGTTCCTGAACCGTCAATGATACTTAGATACAAATTACCGGTTTATCTAAAACTTTCTTCTCAGGTCAAAATAAAAAAGAAGTGGTGCAGTGTAACAAAACTCGAAGCCAATCGTCGTTAGAAGCGCGTGTGCATTGGTCATTACACTCTTGGCTCTGTTGCACCCTCGCCAGAGGCTTTGGCTGCAATTCCCGAACTTTGACTGTGATTACGTAAATAGTGCACTTGCTTTTTAATTAATGTACTTACTAAAATATGGAATTGCACTACCACTTCCATGATTGTGGAACTAGATAGAGTACTCAATGAGTCCTCGTGACGATTTCTTTTGTTTCTTGTAATCTGGTAACTTAATAATTAAAAGAAAATAAAAGTTCTTACGCTTGCTCTTCATTTGATTCTTTTTGCCTACGAGGCCTGATAGTGGTCGGTCTATGAAAGATAATACCGCAAATCGATGTACGGGATTGCCGTTTGGGACGCGGGTACTTTAGGCTACAACAATAATTTTGAGCGGCAGCTCTTAAAAATATTCCACGTGTGGGGGCAGGGTGACGTCATAAATGTTTTGTATGGGATTTGATTTTTTTTCTTTAGAAAATTATCGTGTGTAATATCAAATCAAAGGGGCTTCTTATGCCGGTTCCAGAAATATACTACACCAGGAGTTACCAACCAGTGGGGCGCGCCTCCCAAGGGGGTCATAGAGATGTCAAGGGGGCGAAAAGCGTTTGCATTTTAGAAAAAAAGAAACAATTCTCAATTTACACACATAAATTCATGAAATTAAATATCATATTCACATCTCTTGACATTTGAGAAATTTTGGATCTCAAGATTGCCTGTTAATTCGAAACTTGCCTCTCTTGCTTTACGAATACTAAAAAAATATATATATTGGGGGACATTTCACATAAGGTCATCTGATCCCAAACTAGGCAAAGCCTGTAAATAGTGCACTTGCTTTTTAATTAATGTACTTACTAAAATATGGAATTGCACTACCACTTCCATGATTGTGGAACTAGATAGAGTACTCAATGAGTCCTCGTGACGATTTCTTTTGTTTCTTGTAATCTGGTAACTTAATAATTAAAATAAAATAAAAGTTCTTACGCTTGCTCTTTCTATGGGTATCAGAGACAGGCTTTTCTGCTCTAGATTTAATTAAAGAGTCTCATTAGTACCTACTCTTATTTTATTGAAATAAATGTCTTTTAAGTAAAAGTAAAGGGGGGGGCAAGAAAATATAATTAAAAGTCCGGGGAGTCTCAACAAAAAAAAGGTTGGGAAACCCTGTACTACACCATTACTTTTCGGCCACCTGTTTTGTAAAAACCTTAGAAATATTTTCAAAACATACCAAGTTTGGGCTCCTCCAGGCAGGAGACGGCTTAGTAAGTTTTTCAGTCAAGAAAGAAATTTCTAAAATATTAATATTTTTTATGAATTTTTTTCTTCAGTAAAAAGTTGGACATATCTCTGAGATTAAAATTTCGAACTCTTCTTTACTGTGCTGACTGTTATTGTGTTTTATGGTAGTGGAAGCTGAAAGCTGAAAGTCAAATGTCTTCTGTCTGGGTAATTTAGAGAGCAGCAGCAGTGGGAGAGATCAAAGAGGGTGTCTTTTCACTTTTGGCTCGCACCGTGTCATCAGATCCTCTCACATGTGTAGTAAGGAGTGGGGTTCGGGAAAGAAATCGTGAGAAAAACACAATAAAAAACAGCACAGTACCTACTGCATAGGTCGATAACTTTCAAAAAATTCAGACAAAAATCTGTCCAACTTTATGAGACATTTGCCTTATGTTCTACAAAAACTTACTAAGCCGTCTCCTGTCTGGAGAAGCCCAAACTTGGTATGTTTTGAAAATATTTCTAAGGTTTTTACAAAACAGGTGGCCGAATAATAATGCTGTAGTATATTTTTGGAACCGGCATAAGAAGCCCTTTCATTTTATATCATACACGATAAGTTTCTAAAGAAAAAAAATTCAAATCCCACATAAAAACTGGATGACGTCATAGCTGCCTCCAGCCGGGGAATATTTTTAAGAGCTGCCGCTCTAAATGATTGTTGTAACCTAAAGTACCAGCGTATCAAACGGCAATCCCGTACATCGATTTGCGGCTTTCTATCAATATTAGCTTTTGTACATTGTCCACTATGACACTAGAAGCAGAACATAAATAATGTACGTAAAATCAAGGAAGAAACGAAATTATTTTTGAAATACACAACACATCATTATAGATATTATTATCTAATAATTGCTTCACAGTACTGTAAGAAGAAATGAAAGTACATACAGAAACAATGCCATCTACCTTACTGAAACATGGGATTCAGTTTGGGTGTTGTTAACATGATCTTTCGTATTTACTAGCCCGAGAGGCGAGAGTTCTAAAAGTGCAAGAATTTTCTAAAAGCTGATTTTTAGGGTTCCGATACCAAAATGGTAAAAAAAGGAACCCTTATGGTGCGACTTTGTCTGTCTGTCCGCCCGTCTGTCTGTCTGTCTGTCACACCTATATGTCTCAGCAACCACTCATGCTATCGACTTGATAGAATATAGTTGCCCAACTTAATTGCACATGAAAGAATAAAAACGTTATGATTATTAATGTAAAGGGAGCCCAAATAGGGGGGGTCAAAATTTAAAATTGTCGTTACTAGGTCGAGTGGGGTATCATATGAAAGGGCTTTACTTGTACATTCTAAAATATATTTTTGTATATTTTACAACTCTTAGTGTTTGAGTTATGATGAAAAATGTCAAAAAATATATCATTCCCCCCTTATCTTCGAAGTATGTGAAAGGAAAAATCTGAATTAATTTTAGATGATAAACATTTATGTAAATATTATAGCAAAAATAAAAAAATCTTTCTAAGTTGCACAGTTTTTTTTAAAACCACAAATAACCTTTACAAAGAAATTTAGTTTTGCGGTCCTAAAAATGGACTTTATTGCTTCCAAAAATACTATAGGTATATCGAAACCCTCGGCGCGCGAGTCCAACTCGCACTTGACCGGTTTTTATTTCATATAATTTCACATTAGTGGAGTAGAGAGAGATACCTCGCGACAGTCAACTCTTCAATTCGTTAGCGTTTGGCGAAAATTTGATACACAAGTGAAGAATATTTTTATATTCACAAAAATTAGGTAGTCACAGTCAGTATAGTTCTAAAACAGAAGCTGATCAGTCACCGATAAAAGTTTGCGCCTTGCCCATCTATGATGGCGCGATTGGTCCGTTAAAAATAATTCTTATTCACTTAAGTCGGTCAAAATCTATGTTTTGCATTTAAATAATATGCTATCTGATACCATAAGTAGATAGTTATGTACCACATATCTATAAAAAGGGTTAAACAGGCTAAACCTATGGGCTAAACGCTAACGAATCGAGTTGACTTACGGGAGGCTATTTCTCAACTCCACTATTGTGACGTAATTAAAAAAAAACCTAATAGAAAATGCTAGCTGTTTTAGGTCCCTCGCCTCTCGGGCTACAAAAACAATGATTAACTTGAAATTTTGACTTACATTTCTCGTCAATGGGCTTACTCTTGACCTCGATCTAGTCTTGAGGACAAAGATGAGGTCGACGATGGGACGAGCTTGCCCAGAAGAAGCCTAGAATTAAATTTATGAACCATTTGACCATTAGTGCAGAGTTTTCAATAAAATATTTGTTTAGTATCAAAATTTGCTGAACGTATAATTTCAAGTTAATCAATGTTTTGTGGATTATACAGAGTGTAAAAAAAGTACGACGATCCTTTTAATGAATGATTCTACATCACTTATAGATTGCATACAAAATATAAAAAAATACTTTTTAAACAAAAGTAGTTTGAGCTCAAGAAGAAGTGAAGCGCCTAGAGGGTGAAATGACATCCATGATCAGCTAGTGACGCAGACAAAGATGTCTTTTGTTATAATATCCAGTCACTAGAAAATATCTATCCATTTCAATAAATTACTGTAACGTATTTAGAAGTAAAATCAAATTTCATTATCACACAAAATAAAAATATTAAGAAAAAAAAAGCAATCTAAAATGCTGTAAGAGGGTTGCGAGAGGCCAGCAAGGAAACGGCGGTGTTAAAGAGACACACGTATATGTTTCTAAGTTACTACATTTTTAGACGAGACCGGGCACCGTTCACAGTACTAAAGACGCATTTACTTAGGTTAGGGATTTATAGGTTACTTAGGTTACAGGAGAGCCGGGAACCGTCTGCACCTGTGACTGCTAGCGAAAGTGAAAGGGTACAAAAATGGTTAGATTAGACCTATATGAGGAAGCCACGATGACAAGGACAAGTCGATATCGCGTTGCAGAAACCGAGCACGCCATTTATCGGTCCGGCTTTTTACAATACGATATAAAAATACAATAAAATTCACTACTTCAAATAATCATCGTACTTTTTTTACACCCTGTATATATTTTGTGAAACTGCGTTCACTGACTGGCAATCGACTATCTAGAATACGTCCTAAACCTAGGAACATAATGTGTAGCCGCACTTTAACTTTTAGCGGTAACATATATAGGTACTTACTTGTATAGTTACCATCTAAAAAACACAAAGTTCTTACAGGTGACATATCGAGAAAAATATTAGTTCAACATTTGTTTTGATCAAAAACCTAGGCTTTTGACCCGAACGGGATCGGTTAGGGTCTTGCGACCACAACGTGCCTGAAGCGAACTATTCAAGTGAGATTTTAAATATCATAAAACAGAACGAGTTCAGGTTTTTATCTAAAGCTACGTTTTTTGATTGAACGTTATTTCATTAAAAACCTGCGATATATATATAATCCATTTTTTTCATTTATTCCCATGACACAAAAACCAGGTATATTTGATAGAAAGAATAACATTGTTTTACAAACTTGTTTTTTCTGACAGCTTTAGCCGATTGCTTTTGACGCTGCAAAATGTGTTACAAACAAAATGGATCTTACAACAAATCCAACTTTGTCAGAAAGCGCTGTCTTACTTAAAAAAAACTTTAATTTAAAAAATAAAAATTCTTGCACTTCTTCGTTTTATTATTTTTGCCTACGAGGCCTGACACTAAAAGCAGAACATAAATAATGTACCGTAAAATCAAGGAAGAAACAAAATGATTTGTGTAATACACATTTAACACATCATGACAGATGTCGTGGGCCAAGTAACTCTATATTTCAGATATTAAAGGTCACATTGAAATAAAACAGGTGTCAACGGGTTTGTAATTTTATAGCGATTAAAGTATTTTCATCTATCTTTAACCGTTTCTGAGATAAATGAAAAAAACTATAATTAGGGACCCGTTTGAAGGTGGGGAGGGGGGAGCGTACATGGGATCAACGGATAAAGACAATGCAATCTAGATCGACGACGAGGAAATCCTGTGCACCACGATGACTCCGATAAGTTGATAGGGGATATTATTGAAGGCTCGAAGAAAGCCGCTTCTCACCATCCAAAAACATTAGTAGAAGAATATATTTCCATTTTCTATTAAATGTTCACTTTGTAAGACGTTTATTGGATAATATTCTATCAAAATTATACTTTAAACTCTCAAATCAACAAATAAAATCAAAATTGAAACAAATTCACGTCTGCCATCTTCAAATGCTGACAAACGAAGTAACATTGTAACAATATGGCGGATGGCGGTCAAAAAGCCAAAAACTGTACATCGACAAATTTTTGGCCTCCTAAGAATATTTTAAAAAGAGATTATATGTCTTTGAACCCACAATAGTTATTTATGCAACTGTTGCGTAATGAGAGTAATTTTAACACGAGATCTGGTTTTTGATACGAGGCGCAGTCGAGTATCAAAATAGTATAGATCGAGTGTTAAAATGACTAATTACGTATAGTTGCATACAAAACTTTATCTACGACCGACAAAATAAAATAAAATTTTAAAGAGTAGTGATCAATTTATTGAACTAAGAGGACAGTTAGTACAGTTAATTAAAGTTATTCCCGAAGTTATTCCAGATCCAGAGCTTGTGGATGGAGTTGCTTTAACATTAATTTCATGTATATGGTTACTGACAGCCTCTTGTAGACTCATGTTCTCCTGGTACATACTTTCCACTTTGTTCAAATCACTTCTTTTGTTGCTGCGGTCACTTTATATAGAAGCGAGCCAACTGGCCTCTTGTCGATTTATGTACTCCTGGTACTCTCCGTTTTCTTTTAAATATAGGTAGGCAGGCGTCACCCCAGTAAAAAGTATTTTTACAAAATTACTTTAAAGTAGGCTGTATGTAGTAAGTACTGTGGTAGTATTGCCTTAGCCTATGCAGATTGAAAATTATGTTTTATAACAGTTGCGGAATGAAAATCCATACTCCATTTCCGTACTGCTCGTAGTATGGAACAGTGTGGAAATGAAAATGATAGCGGAAAATGACCTCAATTTCGAATCTGTCATTGGTTTCGAATTTGGAATATTCCGGTACGGGAGTAGATAAATCAAATAAAAGTACTTACGTACCATAATTGTTTGATGGCCTCTTTTGTTTTTGTTTTCTTTTCTTGGTTGCTATGAAGTTAAAACATTGATTAAATAGAATAACGTAACAAATAACCGGAACTTAAGATATTATCTTGCGTAAGAACGCGATTCAACTAAATGAAAAATTACTTTTTTGAGTGAAGTGCATAAAACGCTTTGGTTTTCTAAAAACCTTTAAGGACTATCACAAAATTAAAATTGTTGATAGATGACAACTAGTAGCAAGTGTTTACAAACGAAACGCTACGAAACGCTTATCCTATACTATTAAACGAACAATATTTGGTATACATATATATATATATATATAAGGTGTTTTTTAATTAGACCCAAATATTTCTAGGGGTGGTGTAACTATGATAAAGAAAAAGGTTTATCAAAGTTTTAGAAAAATCCCCCCGCTAGTTCTTTTTTATAATATTCAAACAAAAAAATAATTATGATTTGCAATCATCCTGTTGTAATGATTTCGACCGTACTAAGAGCCCGAAACAGAGCCGAAACCGCCCGAACCGCGCACTCGGCTTGCGCGTGATTGGCTCACGACTCCGCGCTGCCACCTGTGCTGATACGGAGTGTTCATTTTACGATATTTAGCGGTACTGTTTTTAGGCTTTTTCTCGAAAACTAGCGAATAGAAATGTAAAAAAATAACACCAATAGACAATTCATTTAGGTGCTTGAGGCAACCCTAACAATATTTGGGTCTAATTAAAAAACACCTTATATATCCTATACTATTAAACGAGCAATATTTGTATGTATTTATATATATATATATGTAATCGGTTTTTCGAAAACGGCTCTAACGATTTCGATAGAATTTACGATACGGGGGCTTTTGGAGCAAAAAATCGATTTAGCTAGGTCTTATGTCTGGGAAAATCCGTTTTCTCCGTGTTTTTAACATTTGCGTTTTAGATAAACACCTACAGCGCCATCTGTTGGCGGGTAGCATAGATTGTTCACCCGATGATATTTTAATGTCGAGGCGGCTATTATAGAGCGAAGCTCGGTCACCCAGGTATCTACTCGTACTATAATAGGGTGGCCCAAAAAATGTTTTTTTTGTGTTGGTGCTCCACAAGGCTCTCCTTGTTTCATATGGCTCCAAGTACCCCTCTGCAAAAATTGAGCCAAAACTAATCATATTTAGGGGTCGCGATGATTTGGTACTTTTTATAAGGGAGATGATTTTACTTTTTATAAGCTGTTCTCGAGAGTCATCACGAACCGTCTCGCGCGCAGGCTCGACGACTTCCTGCCTTCCGAACAAGCCGGTTTCCGTATAGGCTTCAGTAGCATAGACCAGATACATACGCTACGGCAAGTTATACAGAAGACCGAAGAGCATAACCAGCCACTTTGCCTAACGTTTGTGGACTATGCTACGATCGTGGGCTGTGCTACGATCTCTCCAGAGGTGCCAAGTCGACTATCGGTACATTGAAGTGTTGAAGGATCTGTACAAAAACAAGACTCGAAAAAGCAGGACTCGAAACCTATCTAATTGCAGCGAGGAGTGAGACAGGGAGACGTCATATCTGCTAAACTGTTCACCGCTGCATTGGAAGACGTCTTCAAACTCCTGGACTGGAAAGGATTTGGCATCAACATCAATGGCGAGTACATGACACACCTTCGATTTGCCTACGATATTGTCGTAATGGCTGAGAACCTAGAAGATCTCGCCACGATGCTCAATAACCTCAGTAGAGTTTCACAACAAGTGGGTCTTAAAATGAACATAGATAAGACGAAAATTATGTCTATCGCACTTGTTGTACCCACTCCACTCAAAGTTGGAGACTCTACGCTCGAAGTTGTCGATGAATACGTATACCTGGGACAAACAGTCCAGCTGGGTAAATCCATCTTAGAGAAAGAGGTTACTCGTCGAACCTGACTAGGATGGGCAGCGTTCGGGAAGCTCCGCAACATCTTCACGTGCAAAATACCGCAGTGTCTCAAGACGAAAGTCTTTGTGTGTGTGTTGCCAGTGATGACATATAGAACCGAGGCGTGGCCGCTCACGATGGGCCTTATCAGGAAGCTCAAGGTCACCCAAAGAGCTATGGAAAGGGCTATGCTCGGAGTCTCTCTGCGAGATCGAATCAGAAATGAGGAGATCCGCAAAAGAACAAAAGTAACTGACATAGCCCTGAGAGTCGCTGAACTAAAGTGGCAGTGGGCAGGGCACATCGCAAGAAGAACCGATGGCCGATGGGGCGTAAGGGTTCTAGAGTGGCGACCACGTACCGGAAGACGAAGCGTTGGCAGGCCCCCCACAAGGTGGACCGACGATCTGGTCAAGGTCGCGGGAAGATGCTGGATGCGAGCAGCACAGGACCGGTCGTCATGGAGATCTTTAGGGAGGCCTATCTCCAGCAGTGGACGTCTTTCGGCTGATATGATGATTGATGATGATAAGAGATTTATAAGGAAACAAAGAACAATGGCAAAGTCCCATACTTCATTTTATTTGGATAAAAATCCCAGCGTCTTCAAATCAAAAATATCTTCGATGATTTGTCGTCACTCCCCAATCTCAAAACTATAAGTTGTTTTTTTGGAGGAAGCCAGGAAAAAAAGATATTGAAAATTTTTCATTTTTAGGTTATGTTTTAATATTAGCCATTAATATGCGTTCATGTTAATATTTCTTTTTAATTACCACTTGGAATAGTTATTTTGATAATAAAATAAAATGCAAAACATTATTTAGCTACCAATTAAACCCGAAAATACCGATTGAAAGGTACAACCCGCGGCACAAAAGAACGATGCTCAGCTAAAAAAAACTAGTCGCGAGGGTGCGCGTGAATCGTGATTGGCTTCCCGCCTGTCACCCATGTGCAGGTAATAAATATTTAACGGTCAGCATCCTTTTGTGCCGCGGGTTGTAGGTAATAGGTAAGCACCGCCAAAAGCACGTCTAGCTTAACACATTGACTTTATAGGTAGGTACCGTTCTTATTTCCATCACCATTGGTGCTTGAGTCGTGCTGCATGCAAGTATCAAACTTGACCTACTCTAGGCGGAACAAGCAAGAGCACGTCAAGCTTAACACATTTTTAGGAAGGTACGTACCGGTCTTATTCAAACGTATTTATTACTACTTCATGTTTGGCTACCTACCTCGATACCGATACGATACCGACCGATACCGCAGAAACGCAAACCAAAACAATAATTTATTTTTTCTTAGTGACAGCGACTTACGCGCGCTGTAGTCCGGCTGAAATCTGTATTGCACTCTGACAGTAATAAACCGACTTTCTTTTTATTATTATTAAAAATGGCGGCCAGCGTCTCCGGGATTCACCGGTAAACCAAGTGAACTTTTCAATGCTACTTACAATAGTCAAAACAAAAAACATCAGATGGCAACACTGTTAATGAGAAAAAAAGCTTAGAGTGAGTTCCAAAACGGTAATAATCACCCTTTGACAGTAGTCTGTCTCGACCACACCGATGGACGTCACATAACGCTATCCTGCTGTCAGGGTAATTTTAACCCGATTCGGAACGCAACCTTAGTGCATTCTGTGTTTTATTACAGGAAATAGTCGAATAAAATACCAACATAAAATATTATTTTTCCTGACTTCGATGCGAATTAATGATACTTGAAAAAAATGCAGAAAAATAAGTTAATGAGTTTAGTTTTAATGATATTTTAAGACGCTTACAAATATCGCAAATAATATCTCGCCATTGTTCTTTCTCTCTGATGATTTTTTTTGTTTAATGAGTTAGAATGATCTTTCAATTTAGATTAAGTAAAAATAACTAGTTTGCATCTTTATTTCCCAAACAAAGTTTCAAAATGTTGTACTTGGAAGACACGGGAATTTTTTTTCTGTGTAGATCTACCACACGGAGGAGATACTGCTTCTGCTGTTAGTTTTTTGTAATACTAGCAATGAATTTCGTGATTAATGCAATTCCACGCTCTACACAATAATTTACTATTTTAATTTGGTGAGCTTTCTCTCTCATTTCGATGTAGCCTTCATAGGTGGACCATTCTGAGGGATTTTTAGCCAAAAATTCTGCTGATTTTTCTCTTCCATTATTAATCAATAAATCAAACAGGGTCGCAGTCCGTTGTGTGAAAAAAGACTGTAACGGGGTATTAGGATCACAAGTTTTGCAATCTAGTCTCTCTAAAGCCTTTTGTTTAGGTGGTTTCTACAAATTTTGTACCGTTTCTCTTTTGAACTCGAGACTTACTCTGAAATCTAACAATGAAAGTCTAATCAAATGTTTGGAAAAATACCAAAGGTGGTGACGTAATGCTTTCAATGCATGCAGTGACTTTGGTGTTACTAACTTCCGTGTTCGGGTAATTTTTGATTAGTGCAAGGAGATTTGCGTCGTTTAGAGGAGCTCTTTTTGCCAATGGGGCCTCGTACCAATAACATCCATAAACGAGACTCACAAACTGGCTCAATTCAGTGATGGATCGTTTTTCTGCCTCGGTGAGAGTGAATTGCTCTTGAAAAAGATATATTTTCAGACAATATAGCTTTTGTCATCCAACGACCCTAGTGTGAGGCACCGGGAGCGCCAAACTTCACTTCAGCAGCTGACTCTGGCCTTCCTTAGCTCTCCTTGGTAATTTCGCTATATTAATTTTTAGTTCAATTCATCGCGACCTCTAAATGCGCTTCTGTTAATCTGATTTTTGGTACACATACTCTTTTAAGGTAAAGGAGCAAATAAAATCTTGTGGAGCGGGTTAAATTACACTTTTTTATTTTTTCATACAAATGTGGACCACCGTATACTATAAATATAAATAGCAACATAACTTCATTTTTAATTATATTTCTTACAATAAATAGGTAACTTACTTCAGAGATATGCAGGTGATAGATAAGATATTAAAGTAGCGATAAGGGAGCAGTATTCCAACTGCCAACAAACTGCATGTAATAATTTTCTTGCTAACCGGAATAATCTTTATTTTTCATTTCACTTTTCAACTTTTTCTATTCCATTCCATTCCATTCCATGCCATTCCATTTTCCATTCCATTCCATTTTCCATTCCATTCCATTCCATTCCATTCCATTCCATTTTCCATTCCATTTTCCATTTTCCATTCCATTCCATTCCATTCCACTCCACTCCACTCCACTCCACGCCACTCCACTCCACTCCATTCCATTCCATTCCATTCCATTCCATTCCATTCTATTCCATTCCATTCTATTCTATTCTGATTTGTAACTGGTTTCTCGAAAACGGCTCTAACGATTTCGACGAAATTTACAATACGGGGGTTTTGTCTCATGTCTGGGAAAATTCGTTTCCCCGTGTTTTTAAAGTACTGTGTTTTAGACAAAAACTTACAGCGCCATCTTTTGGCGGGTAGCATAGCTTGCTCACCCGATGATATTTTAATGTTGAGGTGACTATTATGGAGCGAAGCTCGGTCGCCCAGGTACTTTTATTTAAGAGGCATATTACATTTTGAGCGTGTTTTTGCGCAAAATAGCTAATTTCGGCGTCCTTAATCTGAGAAACGAAAAGACTAAGACAACTTTAACTGATAAAATGTTGAAGAATGGTTATTATTTAAGTTTGTAGCGGCCTCGTTTTTTATTTTTTTTTCTTACATTGGTAGATATAGCCAATATTCCGAAGCAAGTTTTCATAAAATGCGCGAAGGCACTTTTTTGAGCTCGTGGATTTTACTATTGGGCAAAGGAAACAAAATTTGAAATAATACAATAGAATCTCTTATATAATAGTGTAGTTCGTAGCGGCCTCGGAATAAAAAAAAAATATAGGAAAATCTAGAAAAAAAATCTATTCCGAACGAAAAAAACTACAAAAAAACGCTCAGGTATACTTGTACCATAATTGAACGTAATTACAACTGCCAAACTCCATAATCCGATGCGCTGGCCTTTCAAACGCAATAACAGTATCAAATAACTTGAAAATACAAAAAGTATTTATATCGTTTAGCTTTAGCTACTCGTACAAAACAGTGTCGAAAAATCTGGACGCCGAGTGAGATTTTCCACTTTTAATTTTTTTTAACGAAATTTTGTAATAGGCCTCTTATCCTAAGCAATAAGGCGGCAAACATTTGTAGCCGGGGTAATTTTTGGACCCGTAGCCAAATTTAGTAAGTGACTCGGAACACAAATCTGAACAACTTTCCCAAAGAAACATGGGTCGAAAAACAAATTTTGTTTTTGGGTCTCTCATACAAACCTGGTGTCCCGTGTGGTGCCGGCAAAGAATAGTACCAACTCATACTTACCCGTGGGTGTCGTAAGAGGCGACTAAGGGCTATAAACTGGAGGATAGGCAGCAGCATCCTCCTTTGTATGTTACATCTTACTAACTTATACTTTTACTTTTATTATACTTTTATTTTGTAAAAATGATATATTGTAACGATGTCAAATAAATAAAAAAAAAAAAAAACTGCGGTCACCTACAACCGCGGTTCATAGTGCCAGCCGTAACGCTAACAAGCGAGGTGACTATGGTGCTTCCCCTCTACATTTTTCCAGCAAAAGCTAGAATTCTAGAGGGAGCTTCCTGTCCTGTAGTGGACGATTCATGGGATGTTATGATGATACAAACCTTGCACCAGCAACAGTGGAATTTGTATCGGACGACGAAAATTTTTTCTCCTTTTTCGACCCATGTTTCTTTGGGAAAGTTGTTCAGTTTCATGTTCTGAGCAAAATACAAAATTTGGCTAGGGGTCCAAAAATAACCCTGTATAATTCATAAGCATTTGTCCAAGTCCACCCACTTTTGCGCTAGTTACTCGTACAGAGATATAGCCGTTTGTATTTGCGGAGAGATTGTGAAGAACAGCCGCCTTATAGAAAAGTGTAGCAAACCTTGATCAGTTTCACGAAGAACTGAAAAAAATAAAAACGCAGCGATTAAAAAAAACAGCTATGGTTCTTCCGCGTTTTGAATGCTGTGAGTCATCAGCGCAATCGCAAGATAAAGGTGTATTCACAGTGGTATTAAAATTGAAACAAATTTTATAATTTTATTTATTTTATAAGTTACGCACAAAGGATAGAACTGCCTTCAATTGATCACTGTGAACTTTATAATTTTCACGACCTTATTGGTTACAGGGCGTGGCTAACAGAGGCGGACGACGATGATTTACTGCATTCTTTAGACGGAAGAACTATAGTGCAATTTGTTAAGAATGCTTTCTCTTCAACTGCGAACCTTTAAGTGTGTAAATCGAATCGTAAATTGACCAACTTCTGTCTGAGGAACTTTGAACGAAAAACAAAATTAGATTTCAATATCCCACAGAAATTGCATCAGCTGATATTATGTAAGCATGGAAGGTCAAATTCTTTTTCTCGCAAATGTTCGCAATTGGTTTAAAAAAATATAACATATCAAATTTTAAAGCAACATGGTAAACTTGACTAAATCGATGCTTTTGGTTATATTGTTCCACGGGAGAAAAAAATCTCCCGTGGTACACCCAGGTGAACCACGCGGGTGTACCACGGGCAATGCCTGTATTTTTTGTACACTTTTTTACGTAGGTAACAACGATATTGTAGTTTAGTGTGACTTTCTACTCACGTCTTGATCTTTTTTCTGTAGGACAAAGATAATTATAACGATCTAGTATAATAGTCTGATTAAAAAATTGTATATCTTTACATTTCGATCACTGGAATCACTGGTTATTTGTTTTGAAAACATATGGATTGGGTGCTGGACGCCAGAATTTCTATATGATTTGTTCATGTGACAGACCTGAATTGTTCGATTAAAGACATGTGTAGGACCACAGAAATGTAATCTGCCAGCTTGGTAATGCTGCATTTTCAATTGATAGGGCTTTAGAAATGTAGAACAAAGTACAAGTGCTAGGTACATCATTGTTCATGTTTGCCTCTTACACTGATGGTCAGAGTCATCTTCAAACAATCGAAATCGAAGAGGCAGACAATTAACCACACCTCTGAGTATTGAGATTTTTTTTTTTAATTTTAAAAGTGTATAAGATTTGTTCATTAAAGCTCGATTGCTCGATTAAAGACAATTTGTAGGGCCACAAAAAAATTGTGTGCCACCTTGGTTTTAGACAGGTAAAAAAAATACATGTGCCAGATCATTATGTCTGGTCTTGTACGACAAAATATGGGTATATAACCTGAAATAAAACATGATTTATTTTATTTTTATTTATTGGCTCATGTCGGCCTATAACAATCATTCTCAAAAGGTTGACAATTGAAGAGGCAGACATCTATAGACCTCGGATTTACCATTTAATTGTTTGACCTTGATCTAAGTTCTAAGTATGTGGTTTTCGCACTTAGTCCTATATGAACCATTGTGCGTGGGCCTATCTGGCCATCAATTTAGCCACCCTAACTGTTGCCAGAACTCAGTCAATCTGTCCAGTTTGTTTGGTAGTTGGTCTAGGGTTATGTCTGCTCCAAGTGTGTTTTCTCTGATAGTCTTGATTACTTTGCACTCCAGAATGACGTGTTCGATGGCTTCGTCCCTTTCCATACAGGCCCTGCTTAGAGGGCTGTCTGTTATGCCTAAAGTGTAGTAGTGTTTGTTGAGAGCAGTGTGTCCTGTTAATGTGCCTACTGCATTACGGAGCTTTGTCCTGTTCATCTGTAGTAGCCGTCTTGTCAAACGAATGTTAGTTGATGTTATTATTTTTTTGGACTGTTTGCATAATGCAATGTCATTCCACTGTTTGTCTGCGTCTTTACGTGTTTGTTCTCGTATCCATGTCCGAAACTGGTTGAAGGGTAGCGGCAGCATTGGTTCTGGTCCTTCATAGGTCTTGTTGGAACCTTCTTTTGCCAGTTGGTCCGCCACATCGTTTCCCATGGAAACAACCGTTTGACCTTTGACCTTGATATACAACGTTCTAATGGATTAAGCGAAACCCTCATACACTCCAACTGAGTTTTATTAAAATAAATCCATTCCCGTAAAAAAATCTTAAAAGTTTTTATTTTCTTGATATTGTTATTTTAAAGTTTCATCATGGTTCTAGTTTCATCGTTGTTCTAGTACGCCACGCCCACTTCCTTCCCCTCCTCTGCTCTCATGATCTGTGCGGCCCGCCGCCAGCGCACGTATCACTAGAAATATTTATAATAGAAGCGGCAAAAATTTAAATAACAAAAAAAAATACCCCTATCAAAAACCCGTGAAATTGATTCTAATCTCGATTCTAAACAAACAATTTTCTCAGTTTCGCTTATTCCGTTAACACGCTGTATACAGGGTGACTTTTAATTAGTTCTTGATAGAAAAACGTATTAATGTACTCATGATACTGAACAACTTTCCCCAAGGAACATAGGTCGAAATACGAAAATCAAGTTTTGACCTCCCATAGAAACTACATCAGCTGATAGCGCATTTTGTATGGGAGGTTTTTATTTTAGTTTTTCGTATTTCGACCTATGTTCTTTGGGAAAAGTTGTTCAGTATCAAGAGTACATGCATGTCTTTTGCTATCAAGAACTAATTAAAAGTCATCCTATATGCAGTTGGTCAAAATTAGAACTATAATTTTTCATAGTGATTTGGCAAAGAGGTTATGTAAAATTTTAACTATTAGAAACGTCAACTACACAGATATTGGGGTCATATTGTAAGCGTTGGTTCACTTTGTTTTGCGATAAGCTCGAAGGAAATTACAAAATATTATCGATCCTGGCAGCGAAGATGAATTTCACGCATGCAGTGCAACTGTTTTTCTTGCATGTAGCATTTCCTTCGCTATAGTGAAGTACAAAATTGCGAGTTTCTCTCGGTAGCAAATTTATTTCGCTTTTCGTGTCTTGAAACCTTCGCATGCTATATCAGTTTGTTTTACAACAGAATAAATAAAATACATTAAACCGGCTTTTTACTTGAATGTCTCCTGCGGGCTCAGCACTTTACCCGTGTGAAAATATATCGCATAGAAAGAAAGGTCACTTTATTTGAGGAATGATGTCATCTAATCTATCACTGAAAGTAGTTATCTAAACGCGAAGAAATGCCAGTAGAAGGAAATGTTTAGCATGAACAAAAAGATAGCTAGGTGGGCTAAGTCTTGTATTGCATGACAGAGAGCAAAAGTGCAACAGCACACAATATCAGACTTAGGTCAATTTCTTTCATATGACCGATTTGAACAACCACAGATGAATGATGAAGATGAGATGGATTTAGATATTTATTAACCATTATTGACCGCCGACCGCCATTGATGGCCGGAAGCTATTCCCTTGATCGACATAACGTCCGAAAATGTAGCAAAATCTTTTTATGAAAATTTGATCACACGATTTGGCTGTCCTGTTAAACTTACGAGTGACCAGGGCAGACCATTTGAGAGTGATTTATTTCATGAATGGATATCATGGGAATAGATAAAATAAGAACTACGGCATATCATCCGCAAAGTAACGGAATAGTCGAAAGTGGCAAAGGTCAATGAATGCAGCATTAATGGTACGGTTAAATACATCTTCTTTGGTCACAGGATTACCTACCTACAGTAATATTCGGTATGCGAGCGACTATCAGGAGTGACACCGGATATAGCGCTGCAGAATTACTCTATGGTCGCAGCATTAGATTGCCGGGAGACTTTTATTCAACAGACCAATTACAGAAATGTGACTTAAATACTTACGTGGGTAAGCTGCGAGAGACGATGAGTACTTTTAGACCTTCAGCTAGAAGTGATAAAAAACCTACTTTCGTACACCCAGACCTAAAAACATGTAAGTATGTTTTTGTTCGAAACGATTTAGTAAGTAAATCGCTACAACCCCCTTACGTTGGCCCGTACGGCGTCATAAGGAGGAGAGACAAATAAAATTTTACAAGACTATTGAATAAAGAAGCGTGTGTTTCAATCGACCGATTAAAACCAGCTTTCGTTCTAGATGACGATGAGGTTAACATAAACGCAAGTTTAAATAAGGATAGTATTTAAAAAGCAACTGTAGTTCATAAAAAAATATTGTTTTGACGTCAAAAGGCAAGGAACAGACTAAGCAAATTGTAACGCTAAGTGGACGCGTTGTCAAAAAAACAAGATTTTTTGATGGACGTAAATCAAGTAAATATAATTAATAACTAAGTATTATACTTAGGATTTTTTATGACAGGTATACCTAATTTAAATACCTTAACACTTTAGCGCGCGCAAACACTATTGAACTAGCATAGAATCATCGCGATGACCTAAATTTTTAAGAGCGTTCAAGCACTTACTGCATTGTAACAGTACTTAATTAATATTTTTAAGCGATTTGGCATAAAAATCTTGATGTGGTGAAAAATCTGTGGACACTGATCACTTGTGCATTTTGACAAAACAGTTTTTTTTTTCATTAGATTAACTTTACTAGGTTACAACCCTAGATATAAATAAGATATTCAAAAAATTTTATAAATCTCACATAAATGTTTTTACTTCATATTTCTTTATATTATGAGTAGGTAGTTTAAAATGTGTTTAGATATTAACTTATTATTCTTAATTTATTTTCAGTTAGTTACTTAAGTTTGTGAATGTCGTCGTCACCTATAATTAGAATGACATTTAAATTGTTAACTTTAATGTTCACTTTTAAGAATTTGGTAATGTACATTCTGTTGGTGACCTAATAAATAAAATAAATAAAAAATAATAAGATGTATCTAATGTAAGTTTTCATTATTATTAGCAAGCAGACACGGCAGTACTTCATTCTTTTTTTGAAATTCAAGTTAATATGAGCTTATTTACCTTATGTTTTCAAAATTGTATGTATCGTATGGTTCAAAATTTCAAATTTGTGACTTCTTAGATTTCATTCAGGAACACAATTAGGAAACTTTTGAATTGTAAAAAATTGTATTTTTCCAACTGGTAAAAATTTGGTTCTTCCGCGTTTAGAATGCTGTGAGTCATCAGCGCAATCGCAGGATAAAGGTGTATTCACAGTGGTGTTATAATTGAAACAAATTTTATAATTTTATTTATTAAGTTACGGACAATGGATTGAACTGCCTTCAGTTGGTCACTGTGAACTTTATAATTTTCACGACCTGATGGGTTACGGGGCGTGGCTAACAGAGGCGGACAACGATGATTTACTGCATTCTTTAGACGGAAGAACTATGGTGCAATTTGTTAAGAATGCTTTCTCTTCAACTGCGAACCTTTAAGTGTGTAAATCGAATCGTAAATTGACCAACTTCTGTCTGAGGAACTTTGAACGAAAAGCTGATATTATTGAAGCATGAAAGGTAATTTTTTTTTCTCGCAAATGTTCGCAATTGTTTAAAAAAATTTAACATATCAAATTTTAAAGCCATGTTTAAACTTGACTAAATCGATGCTTTTGGTTGTATTTTAAGTGCACTTTTTTACGTAGGTAACAACGATATACTAGTTAGTTTAGCGTGACTTTCTACTCACGTCTTGATCTTTTTTCTGTAGGACAAAGATAATTATAACGATATAGTATAATAGTCTGATTTAAAAATCGTATATCTTTACATTTCGGTCACTGGATATTGGTTTTGAAAACATATGGATTGGGTGCTGGACGCCAGAATTTCTAAATAATTTGTTTATGTGACAGACCTGAGTTGTTCGAATGTAATCTGCCAGATTGGTAATGCTGCATTTTCAATTGATAGGGCTTTAGAAATGTAGAAAAAAGGACAAGTGCTACATCGTTGTTCATGTTTGCCTCTTACACTGATGGTCAGAATCATCTTCAAACAATCGAAATCGAAGAGGCAGACAATTAACCACACCTCTGAGTATTGAGTTTTTTTTTTCAAAATTTAAAAAGTGTATAAGATTTGTTCATGTAGCAGACCTGGATTGCTCGATTAAAGACAATTTGGAGGGCCACAAAAAAATTGTCTGCCACCTTGGTTTTAAAAAGGTAAAAAAATACATGTGCCAGATCATTGGCTCATATTAAAATTGAAGAAAGCACGCCACGCCCACTTGCCTCCCCTCCTCAGCGCTCATGATCTGTGCGGCCCACCGCCAGTGCGCGTATAACTAGAAATATTTAGAATAGAAGCGGCAAAATTTAAATAATAAAAATAAAAAAAAATTACCCCTATCAAAAACCCGTGAAATTGATTCTACTCTCGATTCTGAACAAACTATTTTCTCAGTTTCGCTTATTCCGTTAACACGTTGTAGGTATATGCAGATGGTCAAAATTAAAACTATAATTTTTCATAGTGAATTGGCAAAGAGGTTATGTAAAGTCTAGTGGCGCTGTCAACTAAACAGATATTGGGGACATATTGTAAGCGTTGGCGCACTTTGTTTTGCGATAAGCTCGAAGGAAATTACAAAATATTATCGATCCTGGCAGCGAAGATGAATTTTACGCAAGCAGTGCAACTGTTTTTTTTGCATGTAGTATTTCCTTCGCTATAGTGAGGTACAAAATTGCGAGTTTCTCTCGGTAGCAAAGTTATTTTGCTTTTCGTGCCTTGAAACCTTCGCTTGCTTTATCAGTTTGTTTTATCACAGAATAAATAAAAGACAATAAACTGCCTAGAGGGCGCCACAGGACGCTTAGTAAAATAAAAGTTCTTACTATATGGGCGTGTGGTGGCTAGGAAATAAATAACACACGTTAAAACAATCAAAAATATAAGATAAACTAAGAAACAACTGGAAGTTGTGGCATTCAATTTATCGTTCTCAGGTTGGGCAACATAGTCGGTGGTAGGCGAGCTGGCAACCAGCTTCTTACTTGAATGTGGGATCAGCAGTTTGCCCGAGAGAAAATATATCGCGTAGAAAGATCACTTTATTTGAGGAATGATGTCATCTAATCTATCACCAAGAAATGCCAGTGGAAAAAAAACGTTTAGCGAACCTACAAATTACTTTTTATGAAATTTTGGACAGAGATAGTTTGATACACGAATACATTTTTATTATTTTTTCATTGATAATGGGCTTACTCTTGACCTCGATCTAGTCTTGAAGACAGAGATGAGGTCGACGATGGAACGAGCTTGCCCAGAAGAAGCCTATTCACTCGCGACTTGAATAGATGTGACTTGTAACCGTTCTTGTCGTAAGTATTGCTTAAAGTAAGTAAATTGCTAACACTGTTCTTTAATTTACTGGCGTGACGGCAACGTGTTGAACTGCTGATCCGGCTAGGGCAGTGATGTCTTGCCAATTCAACATTTTGGTACTGAACGATGTCTACTATCGTAAACGATAGTACAGTATGACTGGGATATATGTTCATTTAACATTTTTTTTTACAGTAAATCGGCAATTTAAAGAGGTTAAATACAATCTTCACGACTAGCGAAACTGTCACTCATAACATGCTACTCATCTTAGACTATATAATACTAACACTCATAGATACTACTGTCGTTTACAATCCTAAAAAGTCACTTGCTAGAACTCCAGAACTTTGGTACTACCGCACCTAAAATTCAAGTCATTTAAAATAAAAGTTCTTACTATAATAAGTATTATCTTTTCTTTCGCGTGTGGTCTCTAGGAAATAAATCCTATCCTACTAATATTATAAACGCAAAAGTTTGTAAGTATGGATGTTTGTTACTCTTTCACGTAAAAATTAATGAATGGATTTTAATGTAACTTAACAATAATATAGCTTATACATCAGAATAACACATAGGCTACAATTTTTAAACCTGCGCAGACGAAGTCGCGGGCACCAGCTAGTATTAAATAAAGTAAGAAATAACTGGAAGTTTTTCATTAAATTTAATATTTTAATTTTATCAAATCTTTGTCGTTCTCAGGTTGGGCAACCAAACCTGACACGCGGTAAAAATGAGACCAATTTCAGGGTATACGCTCTTTCGTAAAAATTTGGAGTAAAATTAAAGTTCTTACTATATTGGCGTGGTGGGGTCGCTAGGAAATAAATAACACACGTTAAAACATCAAAAAAATAAAATAAACTAAGAAAAAACTGGAAGTTGTGGCATTAAATTTAATAGTTCCATCTTTATCGTTCTCAGATTGGGCAAACCAAGGGGCAAACTATACCTTGTTTTTTTAGCATTAGAAAGAAGTAAATATGGGTGTTTTTTATACACGTTAACGAGTGGAAAGCTAAAATATAATACGAAAAACGTCAAAATGTTTTATTTATTTGTTTAGGTTCTAAATAGCCACCTATGTGACAGTTTATTCATATTTTTAAACGACTTCAAAAAAGGAGGAGGTTCTATGTTCCACTGTATGATTTTTTTTTATGTATGTCCGCCGATTACTCCGGCAGTTGTGAACCGATTTGCTAAATCCAGAGGTGGTCTCATTGTCACCAACACAGGATCTGATGATGGGCTCCTAGGGAAATTGAGTGCAACCCTCAAATTTTATAGGCATATATAACGTTTTTCATACATTTTTTAAAGCTACACAAGTACTTGCGTCTGGTATTCATCATCTCATGTTGATGGTCTGATGATAAAAGGTACAACTCCTTAACGGTTAGGAGTTGGTGGATAATTCTTTAAAATTTTAGTCACGTATTGATCGATAGTTTGAAGCGCTCATGGCCAAGTGGAAGCTCGAGCAGTGGTGTAGTCAGCACCTCGATGGGTTACCGCTAGTGGCACAACAATTAAAGCGTTCTGTCAAATTGTAGAATGGTTTTCAAAATTTTATCCGACAAAACATACTTCCGAAGTTGTCCCATGGTCACCAAGTCAGGATCTCATTATGGGATCCCAGGGAAATCGAAAGCAACGCTCAAATTTTATAGGCACGTATTACCTACGTGTTTCAAAAACAACGCGATAGGTAAATAACGAAAAATCTCTCAGGTGAAAACTCTACACAGGAAATTGTACATCTTAGAGATGCCATGGAACGCACGGCAACGTACACGTAGAGATAAAACCAGTGTAACCTGCAGTCAGCCGAATCAGCGCTACGCTGAACTTGTTTACTATTATAGTACCTGGACGACCGAGCTTCGCTCTATAATAGCCGCCTCAACATTAAAATATCATCGGTTGAGCAAGCTACTCGTATGCTACCCGCCAACACATGGCACTGTACGAGTAGGTTAATGTAATAAAAAAATCCTAAAAACACGGGGGAAACAAATTTTCCTAGACATGAGACCTGGCTAGATAGATTCTTTGTCCCCGAAAACCCCCGTATGGTAAATTTCTGACCATCATCAATTTTAGAGATTTTATCCGTGAAATGCTCGAACTTTTTAGTGACATCATGATTGTAGTGATATGACAACACCACGTCATTTGTGCTTCGAAAGGCCTTTCAGTCGTTTGTCCTAGCCACTCCTCATTAGGTCATTGATTTAGATCAGTCAGAGTTACCAACCACCTTTTGGTGCCTGAACCTTACGGTGTTTGCTTAACACTAAAACTTGTAAAATAAAAAAAGTTTTAACAAAAACTACACACCTCCTTCAAAGAATTTCAAGGTTTCTATTAGCACTAAAAAGTATAAAATAACCATAGCCGTTAACAACCAGTAACTGACTGACTGACATAGGCGCACTAAGAAAGGGTTTTACAAAATTCCACCCCTAAGGGGGTAAAATAGGGGATGAAAGTCCGTCAGTTTTGAAGTTAGGATCTTCAAAATTTGTATTTAGGCTGACGACTAAAAATAAATATTTATGTGTCTCAGGGTTTTTGAAAATTCGACACCCTTAAGGGTGAAAAGGGGGATGAAGTTGAAAATTCTTTATTTTTAAAGTAAAATCCACATACTTTATTATTTAGGCATTAATGATGTAATTCTATGCAACGTTCATCACTGTTATTGAAATCCACCCCAAATTCAACCCCTAAAAAAGGGAAATGGGGTGAAAAAGTCTAAAAACGAATATGGGTATCGTTTGTATAGTTTATCGGGTCGCTGATTACGAAAACTACAACAATTTTGAAATCCAACGTGGTGGACGTTAAATACCATCATCCCCCTGGGGATGGAGTTGGGGTGCGATAGGTTTGAAATGTCTAAAAATCAATATGGGTGTCGTTTGTATGGTTTATCGGGTGGCTGATTACGAAAGCTACAACAACTTTGAAATCCAACGTGATGGACGTGAAATACCATCATCCCCTGGGGATGAGGTTGGGATGCGATAGGTTTGAAATGTCTAAAAATAAATATGGGTGTTGTTTCTATGTAAGGGATAGCGGTTAAATTGGCGTTAGGGGTAGGGATAGGGGCAGGGATAGGGAGAGGGGCAGGGATAGGGAGAGGGGCAGGGATAGGGAGAGGTAGAGGTAGAGAGGTAGAGAGAGAGAGGTAGAGGTTGAGGTAGAGAGGTAGAGGTACAAGTACAGGGAGAGGGAGTAGGAGGGGAAGGGGGAGAGGGAGGGAGAGAGGGAGGGAGCGAGGGAAAGGGAGGGGGTGAGGGAGAGGGAGGGGGTGAGGAAGAAGCAGGGGGAGAGGGGGGAGATACAGAGGGAGGGGGAGGGGAAGAGAGAGGGAGAGGATTTTAGTTTTTCTCAATTACTTCTGCGAAATGATTCTGTTTTGAAATATTACATAAAGGTGTCTCTCATCTCTCTCTTTACATTTGTTAGGATACTGCTGCTAAGTTCCTCGGTTCTGAGTAATTTATGAATAACGTCTGTATATTATATAAAATTCAGCTGGATCTTGAATTTTACTCATTGATTTGCGCAGGGTTAGTCCCGTTTTTCCTTAGTTTAAAATTACCCCGAAATGACGGGTAAATATCTCATTGCTTCGGAAAACCGGTAACAACATAAATAAGAAATCCACGCGAGCGAAGCCGCGGGCAACAGCTAGTCTATCTATATATATAAAAGAAGAAGGTGACTGACTGACTGACTGACATATCAACGCACAGCCCAAACCGCTGGGTCTAGAGATTCCAAATTTGGCATGTAGGTTCCTTATGACGCCTAAGGGTGCACTAAGAAAGGGTTTTACAAAATTCCACCCCTAAGGGGATAAAATTGGGGATGAAAGTTTGGATGAAAGTCCGTTAGTTTTGAAGTTAGGATCTTCAAAATTTGTATTTAGGCTGACGACTAAAAATAAATATTTATGTGTCTCAGGGTTTTTGAAAATTCGACACCCTCAAGGGTGAAAAGGGGGATGAATTTGAAAATCCTTCATTTTCAAAGTAAAATCAACATAATTTATTATTTAGGCATTAATGATGTTATTCTATGCAACGTTCATCACTGTTATTGAAATTCCACCCCAAATTCAACCCCTTAAAAAGGGAAATGGGGTGAAAAAGTCTAAAAACTAATATGGGTATCGTTTGTATGGTTTATCGGGTCGCTGATTACGAAAACTACAACAATTTTGAAATCCAACGTGGTGGACGTGAAATACCATCATTCCCTGGGGATGGGGTTGGGGTGCGATAGGTTTGAAATGTCTATAAATAAATATGGATGTCGTTTTTATGTTAGGGATAGCGGTTAAATTGGCGTTAGGGGTAGGGATAGGGGCAGGGATAGGGACAGGTAGAGGTAGAGATAGAGAGGTAGAGAGGTAGAGAGGCAGAGAGGTAGAGAGGTAGGGGAAGGGGAAGAGGGAGGGAGAGAGGGAGGGATAGAGGGAGAGGGAGAAAGAGGCGAAGGGGGAGAGGGAGGGAGAGAGGAAGGGGGAGAGGGAGAGGGAGGGGGAGCGGAAGGGGCAGAGGGAGAGGAAGGGGGGAGGGGGAGAGGAAGGGGGGAGTGGGAGAGAGAGGGAGAGGGTTTCAGCTTTTCTCAATTACTTCTGCGAATTGGCTCTGTTTTGAAATATTACATAAAGGTGTCTCTCATCTCTCTCTTTACATTTGTTAGGATACTGCTGCTAAGTTCCTCTGTTCTGAGTAATTTATGAGTAACTTCTGTATATTATATAAAATTCAGCTGGATCTTGAATTATACTCATTGATTTGCGCAGGCTTAGTCCTGTTTTTCCTTAGTTAAAAATTACCCCGAAATGACGGGAAAATATTTCATTGCTTCGGAAAACCGGTAACAACATAAATACGAAATCCATGCGAGCGAAGCCGCGGGCAACAGCTAGTGTACCTGTAAATTTATAATAGAAATAAATAACAGGCTTGGTTATTTTCTATTCCTTCACTAAGTTACTGGTTATTAACGGCTATGGTTATTTTATACTTTTTAGTGCTAATAAGTAGGAACATTGAAATTCTTTGAAGGAGGTGTTAAGTTTTTGTTAAAACTTTTTTTAAATACTAAATGACTATAAATTCAATTCCTACAACAAAACAAATAAATTAATACAAATAAATTAGAAAAAAGATTTCGGAAACCGACGCGCGGTGCGTTTTGAACAGGAGCGTTTTTCTTAACGTTTCTCTACACGTTGGCCAACGGGCGCGGCCAAAGTATACTAGGCCCGTTTGCGTGAGTTTTCCGTTTGCGACAATTAAACGCTCGCCGGCGTGCCATCGGTTGTCGGATTCTTGTGCACGATTCAAATTAGGCCGGCTGCACACATCCGGAATCCGGATCTGAAATTCAGAACAGGAATTCCGACCGACTAGCGCACACATCAGGTTTTTTTCTATCAGGAATTTTCGAGACCAGTACGTTTGCAGACGCCAAACAAGATGGACGACATAGACGATGAATAATTGTTTACAATTGCACCATTACTGGCGCTCTAGAAAAATAGGGAACGTCGTTATTGGGTGCTTTTATGCTTTTATGAAGAGTCAGAAGGTGTCTCACAAGGCTCGTCTGGCTGTTCATAGAGGCGTTTTGGTACTAACACTGATGTACGGCAGTAAAAGCTGGGTATGGCAGAAAAAGCATGAAAGTAGAATTAATGCAGTAGAAATGAGAGCGTTGAGGAGTATGATTGGTGTGAAATTGAGTGACAGGATTAGAAATAGTGTGATAAGAGAACGTTGTGGCGTAAAAGAAGACGTATTGACTAAAATTAAGAAAGGGATGCTGAGATGGTTTGGTCATGTAGATAGGATGAACGAAGGAAGATTGACGAAAGAGATCTACAAGACGAGAGTGAATGGAAACGTTGGAAGAGGAAGGCCTCGGCGAACGTACCAGGACCAAATTCAGGACGTTCTAAATAAAGGCCAGGTTAAAAGTACCCTAAACCGACGAGCATGTATGAAAGGATTGATGAAAGTTCAGGAAGCAAGGGAAGTATGTCAAGATCGTAGCAGGTGGAGAACTGTGGTCTCTGCCTACCCCGACGGGAACAAGGCGTGATGTTATGTATGTATGTATGTTATTGGGTGCACCCGTTGACTCATACTTTTCCACACACATAACAAAATTTTCAGTCTCAGACATTTTTATTTCTTAGTCTGAAAAAGCGGGTCGGACGTCCACTCGGCTCGGCGCTAGCGAGATACTGAATGAAAATTTCTGGATGTGTGTGGCGGTCGGTACATTTTGTTCGCAAGCGCTGCGTTTTGAACGGTTTTTTTCCGTTCTGAAAATCCGAAGCCCGGAAAAAATCAGAACAGAATGTCAGGATTAAGGACCGTTAAGAAAGTGTGCGCCAGGTAGAACATTTTGTATGAAAAGCAGTGCGTTCTGATTTCAGAATCTTAATTCCGGATCTGAATTCCTGATCTGATTTCGGATGTATGCGGCCGGCCTTAGCCACGAGCCGCAAACGGTGTTCACACATTGGACGTGCCCTTATTTCAAATAAGTAGTAGGAGCAGGTGGATGTTTTATTTTAAATAAGTAAAAATAATTTTATTTAGTTTTTTCAAATATGGTGCAGCTGGAAATATAAGTTAAAAGCACTGTGTAAGTATAATGCAGCGGCAGCGATAGTCTCCACGTCTACGTCCATATTGCTTGCCAGAACTACACGGAATGAGCCGCGCCAACATGTGAACGCTGCCATTTAGCTTGCCGAGCCGGCGCGGTCCTTTGTACATGTACTGGGGCCTTTACGTCAATGACTGAAAGTCAGTTCACAAGTTTGTACTATAAAAGACCTGAAGAGGCAGAGGTTGCAAACATGACGGAAAGTTATTTATTAGGGGACTTTTTAGTGGGAACTCGGCGTGGGGTTTTGCCTGAACGATTGAATTTATAGTTTTTTTGTGTATCTAAGTGATTTAGTGGATAATAAATATAGTGTGTTGCCTATGATATGCAGTCAGTACATTGATTACGGGGTACGTAGCTGTTTAAGATTTCAAGCGATCTTGTGGTATTCCCGTTTGTTTTATCTCAAAAAGTCACGGACATCTTTCTTAGTAAAGTCCGCTATCGCTTTACAAGGAGAGTACCTACATCCAACAAATCTAACTAAATTCATGCCATTTAATACTTCCTTATGGCGTCATATTCGTATTTGTCCAGTCGTCTGTTTTCTGAAATTCATTTGTCCGAAATTGACACGAAGTTCCGCTGATGTTCTTATTGTGAGATATTTATATTATTGTCATATTATTTGGTTTAAAATATATGATTCTGAAGTTGGTCTGAGAGGACTCAAGTGCAAAGCTGAAAGCCTGCCTAATGTATTTTCATCTATTATTAAGTACAGATTGTTGTTTTTAGAAAAAGGTTTACTACCACTGCTTTTTTTGTTTACACAATTTCTAATGCTAAAAAAAACAAGGTTATAGTTGGTGGTAGGTGAGCTGGTAACCGGATTCTTACTTGAAATTTGGAGTAAAATAAAAGTTCTTACTGCGTTTGGGCCCTAGGAAATAAATAACACTTGTTAATACATAAATAATAAAATATTCATATAAATTTAAATTTCACGCATGCAGTGCAACTGTTTTTCTTACATCTAGCATTTCTTCGTTGTAGTGAGGTGCAAAATTTCGAGTTTCGCTCGGTAGCAAAGTTATTTCGCTCTCGTGCCTTGAAACGTTCGCTTGCTTTATTAGTTTTTTTTTAAATAAAAATCTATTTAACTGTGAAGGGGCGCCACAGGACGCTTGATTTTGTACATCTTCGTTAAAAAATTGAAGTTAAATAAAAGTTCTTACGATATGTGGTCGCTAGGAAATAAATAAAACACGTTAAAACATCAAAAACATTAAATAAACTAAGAAACAACTCGAAGTTGTTGCATTCAATTTAATAGATCCATCTTTATCGTTCTCAGGTGAGGCAACCTAATCAGTGGTAGGCGAGCCGGCAACCGGCGTCTTACTTGAATGTCTCCTGCGGGCTCAGCACTTTGCCCGAGGGAAAATATATCGCTTAGAAAGTCACTTTATTTGAGGAATGATGTCATCCAATCTATCACTAGAAGTAGCGATCTAAACGCGAAGAAATGCCAATGGAAGAACATGTCTAGCAAACCCACAAATTACGTTTCTGATATTTTAGATAGAGATAGCTTCTTACACGAATACGTGTAGCCGTTTTTGCTCTCGGGTCTTGCTTAAAGTATCTAAATTCCTAACAGAGCTAGATAAACTTACAACCAGAGACAAGGTAATCACTACGTTTTACAACTGTTAACGTGCTGAGCCGGGGCCGGATGGATGGATGGATGTTTGTTACTCTTTCACGCAAAAACTACTGAATGTATTTTAATGAAACATGTTTCACATATAGGTTATATCCTGGAATAGCACATAGGCTACTTTTTACCGTGGGAAAACACTTCATTCCCACGGGAAAACGCAGTTAATGCGGGTGAAACCGCAGGCGGAAAGCTAGTCCTTTATAATCTCAACTTTGCACTTACAATATAGCTTTGGTTTGAGTTAACCGATTACAATGAAAAATAAGCCAAATTCATTATCAAAATCCTTGTTTGAATAAGTGTAGTTGTTAATAGAATGTGTACTGTAAAAGTCCAAACTTAACGCGTGGTCGTAGGCACAGCAGACAGCCAGTCCATTTAATTCTGTTGATTCTCATATGTTCTTAGAGCTATTTCAAGTGGATAAACAAGTAAGTTGATACCACTTACAGGTTTCAATTTCAGGATTTGCTTCTTCATTGGAATATGTACCTAAAATATTACACAAAAAGAAATAAGATACAAAATAATAATGAAAAACTTATAATTAGGTACTACTACAGAAAATCCCTGGTAGGCTTCATCCTTGAGAGGTAGTTTTTTTTTATAAATTATAAATTCTTTATTCAAAGTAAACAATATTCAATATAAAAAATATTAAGCTCAACACCTGTATTAGGAGGCACCGCTCTTCTATATCTAGGATTTAGGTTTAAGACAATTCAAACGCAATCATACAATGGAATAAGAAAATTAAAACTATAGTTAGGAAATCAGTGAGGCAGGCCAAAGTATGTTAGCATAGTGTTGAGTGAGGGTATGTATGTTTGTGTGAAGCAGTGTGTGCGTGTATAACATGAGTGCGTTTATGTAGAATAATCGGGCACAACATTATCATTTTGTCCAAATATTGTGGTGGCCAGGTATTGAACCCTTAGCGCGCGAGCCCGACTCGCACTTGGTCGGTTTTTCATATTAATGACCCCTATAACTGTGAAAGCATGGACGTATCCAGGTTAATTAATCGACGATTAACTAATTTACCATTCCTTTTTACTTTCGAGCGGAACGAGAAAGGTATTGTATTCGTGAAAAAAAAGTTTTTCTAATTTTCTCAAAAATGTGTTCTATATCACTTATACATCATAAAAAACAAGTCTCCCAAAAATGTCCGTCCGTCGGTCCGTCGGTCTGTCCGTCACGCTTTGGCCTAGCGGCTAGACGAATGGTCCCATTGACACCATATTTGGAATTTATGAGTTTTATGCAAATCCATCGAAGGGTTGTAAGTGGTTTCTGGCTGGCTCTCATTTTGAGGGTAGCTGTCATACAACGAAAATGATAAATTGTAATTTTCTCAAAAACGGCTCATAGAATCTTGATGAAACTTTGCATGACCAAGCATCTCCATGTAAGATATCTTGCGCCAGTATCAAATGATCTGTGTAATTTCATATAAGGGGTGTTCCTGTACCACCAAATCGTAAATATGTGAATTACCCAAAATTGGTTCCATTGAGTTTATAAATTTTTTCTATAATATTACTCCTGGATTGGTTGTCTGTCTACCTGACTGGATATTCTTTATGATTTTTTGAATAAAATTTATTACACTGGGTGTACAAAAACTGAAAGGACTTGCTCAGTAGACTAAACTGAACAATAATCCATAAGGAACATGTGTTGGGAAATTAAAAAAATCTCCATGCAAGTATCCTACGGTAGTATCTATTGATCTTTGAAAATTCATATAAAGGGTGTTCCAGTACTAGGTACCAAACATGTGATTTACTCGAAATCGTTTGATGTTTGTTTGTTTTAATGTTTGACAATTTGAATTCTGAATTGATCTGTATATTTCATTCGAACATTTTTTTGGAAAAACGTAAATAAAAGTTTGTATTTCCATACTATGTGTATGGCATTACAAATTTAAGTTTGCGGTTGATAGTTTTTCCTTGAGTATTGTGAGAAAGTAAGTGCAGTGCTGCTGTTTATTAATTTTTAGAGTCGTTAAAGGCCTATAGTTCTTTCGCGTTAAGAATGCAGTAAGCCATTAATGCAAATGCAGGGTAAAGGTGTATTCACAATGAAATTAAAATGTAAAAATAATTTTAATTTTATTTGAATTTCTTAATTTTGTTTTTAAGGTAGGAAAGGAAACAACCTCTTCTTTCGAAGGTTTGCTTTCAGTTAGTCATTGTGCATTTGACTATTTAATTTTAAGCGGCCTGATACGGGGCTTAGCTACCAGCGGCGGAAAGTGATGACTCACTGCATTTTAAGATGGACGAACTATATCTCGACTACTTCAAGATATCCTAGGAACTTGCAATTTGCTGTAGATCATTGGGCCAAAACAAAGGTACTTAAATCAGAAAAGTCGAATTAGAGGTTTTTGGGAAAAGCAAAAATAAAAAATTTGTTTGCTTTTATCATGCAATTTCAACTTCACCAACTGGCGTTGATACGAAATAAATGTTCAAAAAGATCCAATGACCTTGAGCGATCGAAACAACAGTTTAAATGCCTCGTAAAAACGCGAATCCGCACGTTCGAGATCCGTGTTTTAGTGAAGTTGCTTCCAGAGAGTATAACTTAAGAAGCTATGCCTATTAGTAGCACAGATACGTGACTCTCTGACCCAGGTGGTCTCGGGAGGTGTATACGGTTTACAATAACCCATCATATTTGGTTTTAAGGCAACTGAAGAACGTTTTGCATTTTGCAGAATTTTGCACTTCTTACCCATTTGGATCTCACTTCTTTTACCCGACTGCCCCAAAACAGGAAGGTTATGTTTTTGCAAAGCCGCTTACGTAGAAGTCTCAATTTCACATTAACGTTTTTTGTGGGATCTCTATACTTTAGACACCAACCATCGTCCATTGCGTTATCCGAACCAAGGTGGTGGCTATGGTTATTTCTCCAAAAACGATACCACGCTTTATATAACAAACTTCCAGACAATTTTAAATTAATGAATAAAGTTTCACTGAAATTAAATTTGACAAAGTTGCTGCTGTAGCACTGTTTTTATACTAATAAGGAATTTCTAGACCATGAGACTGATAAGTTCTAATATTCTATTTATATTTTGCTTTAATTTCATATTGACATATTTTTCATTTGACATTCAATATTATTAATCTTAACATCTTTAATTCTTTGACATTTAATTATATAAAATCTTGAAAATTTGCGTGCTAGTATTTCTAGCTGAAAACATTGTACTTACTTCATTAATTATTTACCTTTTTACCTTTTTAGGGTTCCGTACCTCAAAATAAAAAAACGGAACCCTTATATTATCACTTTGTTGTCCGTCTGTCTGCCTGTCTGTCAAGACCCTTTTTCTCACGAAAGAGAAAAGGTATCAGGTTGAAATTGATAACGAATATTAAGGTCCATAAACCACACAAGATCTACAAATTTAAATTTTTTACAACCACGCAATTAAAAGATATGGCTTTTTATGTCCTTATCTCCATACATTTATGCAAAAAAGCAAAACCTACAGGGTACTTCCCGTTGACCTAAAATTATGAAATTTGGCAAGAAGCTAGGTCTCACAGTACAAATAAAGGGAAAAGTCTAAAATCATTAAATATTTCAATTTTTCTTACAACTAATAGTAACCAGTTAAGGTGAGCTCCCGTTTCAAGAACTTTTCTATAAAAGAGTTGGATGGTCGCGGAGTTTTTAAAATCAAAGAGCAAAAGCTTTTAGTATATCATATGGTAAATAGGTACGGAACCCTTAGGGCGACAGTCCGACTCGCACTTGGCCGGTTTTTTTACTGTTTTCTCGCAAATAAACTAATTTGATTTGATTTTTTCCACTCATACGTTAACACGGATGATAAAACTGAACAACTTTGTCAAAGAAACGTGAGTTGTAAAGTGAGAAAAGTATTGGGTCGACCCAAAAAAGTAGTATCATGGCGGCGGCGAGAGGTTTGTATGGAATCTAGTTCCTTTATTTCGATTTTTTTTTATGTTATGGAAAATTGTTCAATTTTATGGTCTTGGTAACATACTAAAATATTCTCTGTTTATTAGGAAATATACTATTTTAACCTTTAATCAGAAGAACTTACCGAGAACTGGCTTATTTTTTTCATCAGGACCCACCCTGAATTCGCCTAGATGAAAAAAATACAACACTTTATATAAAGCCTATATCCAACAGGTGAAAAAATAAAAAGGAAATGCGACAGCTCGGGAGTGCGAGCGAAAATACGGGTGTAGTACCGAAAACTGGAAGGGCGTGCTCAGTCAATACAAGGAAACTGGAAAGTTGTTTAGTTTCGTTAACTGATCACGCTCTTTTAGTTTTAGGTACACCGTCACTCACACCCTGTACTAATATGTATAATTATAATTTTGCCATTCCCCGAGCTGTTGCGTATTATCCTGCGAGCAGCGAAAGAGTCCTTCTTAAAAAAATACAATAAAAGATCCATTTCTAAATTGAAAATATTTGCAACATTTTAATAACAAAGACATGTGAAGCTCACCAGTTTGATCAAATGTAAACACTGAAAATAAAAGTGCGAAGATTAATAACTAAGACTTTTAAGGGCTTTCCTGCAGTCAACTTTCTGATGGGGGCATCAGAAAAAAAAATACTCGCTAAATACAAAACTTATCAAAAATCTGTCTTTCCAGATTGAAGTAAAGGTAACCCTAGTTTATTTAGAACCTATCAATCCTGAAAAATATAGTTCACTGTAGTTACAGGTGCAAAAAGTGCAAAAAACGGCCACTTTTAGCAGTTTTTGTATCTGCAACTACAGTGAACTATATTTTTCAGGATTGATAGGTTCTAAAACAACCGCTTCTTTTGAAGGTTTGCCTTCAAAAGAAGCATGCATTTGACTTTATAATTTAAAGCGACCTGATTGGTTACGGGGTTTGGCTACCAGCGGCGGAAAGCGATGACTCATTGCATTCTTAAAATGGACGAACTATAGTAATTTTTTCAAGTCTATTTTCAACTAGTCGTGTATGTTTATGGTTAAATTACTTACTGTCGTCCTCTACTGTAAAAAGAATAATTAATCAAAATTAAAGAACCACTTTCTGTATCACACGAAAGCGCAGTTTCGAAAAGGTGTGATAATACTGCCCATGAAACTGAACAACTTTTCCCAAGGAACGAAACACCAAATTGGCCTCTCATATAAAATGCGCTATTAGCTGATGCAGTTCTATGGGAGGTCAAAAATTGATTTTCGTATTTCGACCTATGTTCTATATTCGACACTATGTTCGACACGTTGTACATTATAGAGTCCTAGAGAAATAGTGAACATAATTTTAGCAAGTTGAAAATTGATCAAGTTAGGTACAAAAAAAGGACGATGATCCTTCTAAGGGGTGATCCACATCACTAATAAATACTGTGAAAAAAAAATTTAAAATACTTTTCAATTTTTTTTTTTTAAATGGATGATCAGAAATTTCAAAATAATAGAAAAGTTGCCAGTGTGGTGCCGGCAAAGAATAGTACCAACCCATCTCTACCCGTCAATGGGTGTCGTAAGAAGCAACTAAAGGCTTATGAACTGGAGGATGGGCAGCAGCATCTTTTTGTGTATCTTACTATCTAACATACTGTGGTCACCAACAACAGTGGTCACCAGCCGTAACGCTTACAAGCGTGGTGACTATGGTAAATCCCCTCCAAAGTGTACCACGCGTATTTGCTGGTGTTCTGGAGGTAGATCTGGAGGTAATTGCTAGTGAGTGAATATTATAATAAAATACATCTTTTTTGCATCAGGTCATTGAACTTTCCAGACGCTTCTCTTCTTCTTGAGCAAAACTAAATTTTATGAGAAACCCCCAGGGGATGATGGTATTTCACGTCTAACACGTTGGATTTCAAAATTGTTGTAGTTTTCGTAATCAGCGACCCGATAAACCATACAAACGATACCCATATTGGTTTATAGACTTTTCACCCCTTTTTCCTCTTTTAGGGGTTAAATTTGGGGTTGAATTTCAATAACAGTGATTTACGTTCCACAGAATTACAACTCTAATGCCTACACAATAAATTTTGTGGATTTCACTTTGAAAATGAAGGATTTTCAACTTCATCCCCCTTTTTACCCCTCACACATAAAACTTAATTTTTAGCCGTCAGCCTAAATACAAATTGTGAAGATCCTAACTTTAAAACTGACGGACTTTCATACAAACTTTCATGCCTTATTTTACCCTCTTAGGGGTGGAATTTTGTAAAACCCTTTCATAGTGCACCCCCAGACCTCACAAGGAACCTACATGCCAAATGTGGAATCTCTTGACCCAGCGGTTTGAACTGTGCGTTAATATGTCAGTCAGTCAGTCAGTCAGTCACCTTCTTCTTTTATATATTATACATATACATAATACAGGTACACTGCTTCATTCACTGCAAATGTAACTTTGTAATCCTTTATATTCATATGGGAATATAAAGTTATTTATGTAGTTGGTGAAACTAGAAAACTGGACGAAAATTGACAAATATTTTTTTTTTTTTTTTATTTATACAGTATAGATATATATCAGCGCAGGAGGCCAATTGTCCAGCGATATGAAATACGTGCAAATCATATAGCGAAATTGTCTGCGAGCTCCTTATCTATAGTGGGTCCAGGTATAATTTTGTAGGAACATCAGTAATTTAACTGTTATAACTGAGGTACTATTGACTGCTAATTCTACACTGAATCATTATTATCGATGATTGCACTACTGGAATATAATAACAATTTGCAGATGAGATAGAAATTGCACCAATCTTTCCAAAGCTAGATTTTTGTGACGTGTTCTTTGACATCGGCACTTTGTCAGAGCAACAGCTGTCTAGTCTACAATTACTTAGCTGAATCCAAGGAGGTTTTACTACGCGTAGCGTGGGTTAAAACCTCCTTGGCTGAAACTCTATTCCAGAAGCCACGATCAATATTATTAATTTAAACGTTATTACACTATAATTGTTGTTGTTTGTTGTTATACTATAGTTTCTTACTTAATTAATCGTTTTTTAAAATTTATATCCAAATTGTTTCTTTATTTATTATTTATTTGTGGAAGTCGCCTCTTCAGCGTAGGCCTCCCCCTGGCTAATTTACTAGGCTTTAGTTCATCTCTGAAAGCCTTGTCTCTAAGACGCACCGTTTTCAAGTTGCTAGCGAAAGTCCTAAAAAAAGGACCTTTCTCGACCTGTCCTGCGAGTAGCCCTAATAATAATCGAGAGGAATTTATTTGAGGTTGTGAAGAGAGTCAAAGCTAAAACTTTTGGTAATCAATTAATTAGTTCCGCAAATTCCCCTATATGGCTCAATCTTCCTTTTGATAATCGGTCAGTGAGTCAGTCAGTGAGTAACAAAACTAAGGAACTTTGGCTAACTATAAGCTATAATTCTTGAACTACTATTTCGAATTGAATGAAATTTGAAATATATCGTGTTTATACTATTCCTGCTTGGGTAATAAAAAAACAGGTTTCTAGTTTTATCTACAACGAAGTTACAGGGGGTCGAAAATGTCCTGAACTGCTTCGAGAAAAGGATGGTACGGCTGCACCGCTTTTTTTTGGCTCGCCTTGCGGGGGCACTGAGTGTTTATACAATGCCTGGTGGATTACTATAAAACAGGCTTCTAGTTTTATCCACAATGAAGAAGTTACAGGGGGGTCGAAAATGGCTTGAACTGCTTCGAGAAAAGGATGGTACGGCCGCGCCGCTTTTTTTTGGCACGTTGCGGGGGCACTGCCAGAGTGGACGTTGAGTTTTTAAAATCAAAGGGCAAAACCTTGAAGTATATAATATGGGGTCATAATATGGGGGATACGATGGGTACGAAACTGAGGGTGCGAGTGCGACTCGCACTTGGCTGGTTTTTTCAGGAATTTGTTGATAAGGAATTACGTAGGTAATTATTCAAAGCCTAAATCTATATGTAACACTTTATCAGTTGCAGCAGGTTGCAGCGGTTTTACGGGGCCTATTTAAGGGTTAATGTGGTAAGCGAACTTGAAATGTTGTTAGTTGTATAGAGGGCCCCGAAGACGCTTGGTTTTGCTAAATATTTAATTAAAAATTTAACAAAAAATTCTTACTTGTTGGCGCTGTCTCTGTCGTTGTCTTTGTCGTTGTCCTCGTCTTTTTCGTTGTCCTGTATTTTGTTTTGGCTGCAAGGAATAAATAACACACGTGAAAACTCCGATTAAATGAAATAACCACATTAAGGCTAACGCTCTCTTAATGACCTTGAGACTGAATAACTTCGTAACCACTTCTTACATTAAATATGGAAATTATGTGGTTGCGATAGTATTTTAATTTAATTAGTATAACTGAAGTAAAGAAAAAAATTCTAAAATGACCATTATTTTGTCATGTTTATCCCATTTGTAACCATATTACTGCTACATTTTTTTTTATCAAAAATAAATGAATATTTCCAATATTTTTGACAAGACAATATCTAATATTCGTTTTACTATTTGAAATTTGTAAATAAAATACTTTTCTCTCTTTTTTGTGATTTCAGGGTCACCGTTGGTTGGTCGTAATAGTGCAGTGGTCGTAACATGCAACGCATGCTTATGTGAACGTTGTTCGAGTGTAAATAAAGTCTATATTTGCATTGACGAGTGCATAGTTACTAATTATAAGGAAGGTTGAAGCTCAAGCGAACTTGAAAGGTTGTTAATTGTATAGAGGGCCACGCGTTCATTCAAAATTTCTTACATTTTGGTGTCGATATTGTCTTTAGCGTCGCCTGTTCCGTTGGCCTTTTCTTCGTTTTGGCTGTAAGGAAATAAATAACACACGTGAAAACTTTAATTAAATAAAATAATGTAATAAATTACTGGAACAAAAAATAAGGCCATCGTAATAGGTCTTTTGTGACAGCTGTCAAACTTATGTAAAATTATGACCTGCAAAGAAAAATTAACCGTGTGTGTTGGTGATCAGGAAACGTCAAAACGGACTCTTACGGACTTGGCCCTGCTATAAAACCTTCTATCTGGTAGCGATGTTAGCGTTGTCCCGCTCTGATAACATTGTTGGGCGTAGGCCAGACAGCAGAAGTGCGCCGTACGGCACGCCTTCGGCGCACCTCTTCTGTCTGGCTTGAGCCGCGTCGTTCTTCTACATTTTGTATGCAAGTGATTTAAACAGGCGACGAAACGGCATGCCAAAGGCGCACTGTCAGTGCACCACCGGCGCAAGGTCTGCGCAACCACCGGCACGCCGCAGTCTGCTGCGAGCCGGCCAACAGTCGGCCAACAGTCGGCCACCGATTCCGTCGTCCAGCCGCGATGTGTACCACGGGGGCGCTAGAAGCGCGCCTCGGGCGCACCAGAAGTGTGCCACGGGCGCAAACTATGTGCGCTCGTAGCGTGCCACAGACGCATCCGATGCGCGTCGCGCCCGTTCTGTCTGGCTTGCGCCTTAAAAGATCTACCGTAGTTTATTTAACATGTCGTTTCGATATCGATCAAGGCACGGACACGTAAGCTCTTGGCATTCTATGCATAGAGGAAATAAATCACTCCGTTTTAATTCTATGAAGGGACGTCGTCGCGGAAGGTTGTGTACTGAGGAAAGTATAAAGGGAAATAAAATGAACTGTCGCCACCTATCATATTACTTGAAGAAAGGAATCCCCTTGGAATCCCCCAACATTCAGAAGTGGCAAACACCGGTAGAATGGTAAAAGTCACGCCAGAGTTATTAGTAATAATTTGTAAAAACCGGGCCCGTCGTGCATAAAATCTGTAATCTGTATGATGCAAATGTCAATTTTAAATAAATGTCAGTGAGTGATCAACGGGATCAACATGGGGATCAAGGCAAAATGCAAGTGGCTCGATACACGTTGAACAGTGGCTACGGTCGGCTGTATGATGATGCACCCTTTATCTAGGTCACGACAAAAGTGCTGATTTGATGCACGTCATTATATTAATCCAGATAATAAATGAAAATATTAAAAAATATGTACGTACATCCTATAATATATTACTACCACAAACAAGTGCCAAAAAACCAGATTTTTTAGAGAAAACGTTTAAAAATTGTGTGGCCGTCCTTTTCTGGGTGTACCTAACTCTCGTCCTTGTGCCCGTTTTCTTGGGACATTTCTTTCAGAAGTCTTTGCCTATCTTCCTAACGATTTGCCATCTTTTCCTCAAGCCGTAAGTATTGTCAAAGTCTGGTTCTGGAACTGACATAAGTGATGAGTCGGTGAGAAAGTGGCCAGGTGTCAAGTAATCTTTTTCTTCCGTGTTCTCTGTTACGGTACATAATGGCATTGAGTTGAGACATAAGTTCTTCGTATTTTTGAAAAAAAAAACCGCCCAAGTGCGAGTCGGACTCGCGCTCTAAGGGTTCCGTACCTACTACTCACCATACTACACTAAAAGCTTTTGCTCTTTGATTTTAAAATCTCCGTGACCATCAAACTTGACACCTCTTTTATAGAAAAGTTCTTGAAACGGGAGCTCACCTTAATTGGTTACAAGCAGTTGTGAGGAAAATTGAAATATTTAATGATTTTAGACTTTTCCTTTTATGTGTACTGTGAGACCTAGCTTCTTGTCAAATTTCATAATTTTAGGTCAACGGAAAGTACCCTGTAGGTTTTGCTTTTTTGCATAAATGTATGGAGATTAGGACATAAAAAGCCATATCTTTTGATTGCGTCGTTGTAAAAAATTTAAATTTTCAGATCTTGTGTGGTTCATGGACCTTAATATTTAATATCAATTTCAACCTGATACCTCTTCTCGTTCGTGAGAAAAAGGGGTCTTGACAGACAGACTGACAGACGGACAACAAAGTGATCCTATAAGGGTTCCGTTTTATTTATTTTGAGGTACGGAACCCTAAAAATCGAAAATCATTCGTTTCAAGTGGTACTTCATGCATTTTACAGCAGATTGTGATGCATCTCATATCAAAACTGTAGGATTTTTATACAAACTTTTATCCCTTATTTCACCCCATTGGGAGATGAATTTTGGAAAATCCTTTATCAGTGGGTGGGTATAATAAAGGTAGAATTATAGAAATTTGGTTTTGAGCCCTAAAAGTATTTATTTTAGGATTTTTCAAAATTCATCCCCTAAGGGGTTGAGATAGGGGATGAAAGTTTGTGTAAAAGTCTTTTGTTGCTTGAGTTGGATTCAAACGAATTTGAATTTCAGCTTTGGGTCAAAAATAAAGAAACATGTATTAAAGCATATCTCAAAGTTAACCTTCAAGGGGATGAAAAAGGGGATGATTTTTTCCCGTATGCTGGTAAGTCTTTCATTTTTAAAGGTAAAATTATACAAATTTAGTTTTGAGCTCTCCGTAAAAAAAAGTACGTATTTTAGCATTTTCAGAAATTCATCCCCTAACGCAATGAAATGAGGGATGAAGGTTTGTATAGAAATCCTACAGAGGTGCATGAAAATTTGGTTTTAAACTAATAATAATAAATAAAGAAACACGTGTTTGAGAGATTTTGAGATGTCATCTTCCAAAGGGGTGAAATAAGGGATGAAAATTCGTATAAAAATCCTACAGTTTGGACATGCGGTACTTGAAAATTTGGATTTTAGCTAATAATAAGAAACAAAGAAACACATATTTCAGCAATTTTGAGATATCATCACCCAAGGAGGTGACATAAGGGATGAAAGTTCGTATGGAAATCCTACAGTTTTGACATGAGGTACTTACTTGAAATTTGGATTTTTGGCTAATAATAAGGAGTAAAGAAACATGTGTACGGAGATGGTATTTTACCATTAGAATGGTAAATTATTCCTGAGTAACATAAGCTATATTTATTACTAGAAAAAAGTAATAAATATAGCTTCAATAATGTAACCCAAGTATTAACGAATTTAAAAATGTCAACCTAAACAAACATCCCCCAAAACTAAGTGCTACCCGAGCGAATCCGGGGCGGGCCGCTAGTGTTTTTATATTTTTAATGATTGCCCATTTTCCCCTCTTAAGATCTATCAATTTAGCAAGATTTGTTTTGGGGAGAATCATAAGTAGATTAATTTAGTTTTTTGCTATGTGTCGCAATTTTCGAGATATTCACGAAAATCTAAATAACGGGACCTTCTTTGTATTGTGCATACCTCCTATAATAAAAATGCAAGTTGCTCGATACACGTTGAACAGTGGCTACCTCAGATAATGTGACCAAGCACAGCGAGGTTTAAATCTCTGGTGGCTACGTTCGGCAGCATGACGATGCACCGTCCAATAAAAGTGCTGATTTGATGCGCGTATAAAAAGCTGCGCCTGTGTTTACCTCCTTACCAGTATAAACAAAGTTCCGAAGTCAAGCTTTCTGCTTTCGAACTTTCCATCCACAATCACTTGTTTGGAATAAACCTGTTTATTTTATTCCGGGTCTTAGCGCGATACCAATTGGGCAAAAAATACCCGTGACCACGGCTGATGCAACGCAGCCAAAACGTCGGGAATATTAAGGTAATTTATTTTGCCTAATTAGTATCCCGCTAAGACCCGGTATAAAATAAACATGAATGAAAATTTAAAACGAACACTAAACCTGTTTATTAATAACTAATGGTACGTACATTTTTTGCGCATCTTCGAAGTAAGAGTGTTGATAGGGCTAGTAGTTGTTGCCTCTGTAAAAAATCGCATACAAATATTTTTGAATGGAGGTTAGTGCAAGATATAGAATATACTTAGTTAGTTAGTGCAAGATATAGTGTAAAAAACACCATCTACTTCCTCTTTATAAACGTCGAGAGATTGCAGATGCAGTTTTCTTTTTAAAAATAGCTTCTGGAACTATAGATTGTCCAGACCTTCTAGCACAGATCTACCTAAGAGCTCCTAGTAGACCTCTCCGTTTCAATCCACCTGTCCACCTGCCTTCGGCTAACACTAATTATAGACGAAATTCCTTTATGTGGCGTGTGGGTAGCAACTTTAATGAATTATCCATAAAGTTTGAATTAGACCTATTCAACACGAGCATTGCTTCCGTCAAACATCTGTTGACAAAAGATTTTATGAGCAGTTAATTAAATATTCACCTTGTTTACCTGCGTGTCGTGGGTGCAGTCTGCTTGTTCTCTGTACGTGCAGCGTTCAGTTGTCTTTTATAGTTATAAGTTGTTTTTTATTTGTGAAAACCTATAATTGGCTTTATGTTTTTAATCTCTGTGCTTAATTTAGATGTAACGCTGTTGGTTTTCCAATAAAAGTAAAATAAAATAAAAAATAAAATAAAATAAAATACTTACAGCTGTTACCGTATTTTTATGAGAAAATGAGTATTCCTTAGGTAAAGTCGTTCACTGTCATTAACAGATTGATTGATTCCATTTGGGCTAGTTTATACTGTTTCTGTGACACCTTGTATTATATGTTAAGTGGAATAGCATCAAAACAGATTTGTAGTAGTAGTAGTAGCAGCCTCTGTGGTCTAGTGGTTTCTCGATCCGGAGGTTCTGGCCCAGAACTCAGAATTTCTGGGTTCGGTTTCCACTGTGAAACGAAAATCACTTAGTGAGATTTCTCCAATTTGTATATTGCACGATAAATCACTTTAGGATGATTCCGTGCTTCGGAGGGTACGTTAAGCAGCCATGTCAGAGGCTTTCGGTACATTAACAACTCTGACACCAGGTTTTGCGAAGTCAATCATTCACCTTACAACACATACGATATGATGATGATGATGAGTAAACAGTTCTGTACATAAAACCACTTTAATAAGGTAGTTTAACGTGGCCTATCTACTTAAAAAAAAAAAACAATGGGTGTGCTCTTGACATCAATCTAATCCTGAAGACAGAGATGAAGTCGACGATGGAACGAGCTTGCCCAGAAGAAGCCTATTTACTATTGAATATATTCGGGTTATATGAACTCGGGAACACATCCACGTATAAAATAATAATTCTACTCCTTAGAATTCCAATTCCTGGTTGACATAAAGGTCAGTCAGAATACTTACTAAAGGCATCGAAAGCTGTAAAAAATTGTAGATACTATAAAGTCAGAATCCAGACACATAAAAAAGATCAAAATGTTCTTTAGGGCCCTTTTCCGGTTATCCGGATAGGTATCCCATCGCGTCCGGATCTGGTCCGGTCCGGACCGTCATACTTGATAATTTCATACATATTGCGTGCCGTCCGGAGGCGTGTCGCGGTCCAGCACCACCCGTACGGACCGTCCGCATCCGGACGATCGTGTGTTGTTTTTTCTTCTAGCGCAGGTTACACGCATGCGTGTGTACAGTCTAGTACGTACATAAGTAATAAGGCTAATAAATATTTTTATTATAACAGTTTCTGTTTTCGGATTTGTCCATAAAGTAGTAAATCGAAAATTCGTAACTACAAGCAAGACTTGAACCCTCGTCTTCTCTGTACTCGAGACGTCTCGAAAGTTGCGTTTGTGCTGCTATGTCGTTACAAGCTTATGCTATATTGAAAATAAAATACTCTATAATGACTTTTTTATTAAATCCATTTTTCTGCCCGACTTTACTCAATGGCGATCCGGATAGATGTGCTGCGGAGCGACTAGTTGTTTTCCGGACGATCCGCAACCGGTTGCCGTCCAAATGCGTACTAGGTCCGGATCCGGAGAGAGATCCGGATGACAGGAAAAGCGCCCTTATTCATTGTAGGATATTAAAAAGTTCTAAATGACTTCAGTCACTTTTACATCACTTCACAAACAAAGTCGTGTGAAAAAAAAAGTAGCGACAATAAAAAACCCACTTGAAATATGCCAAGTATCATCCCAGCAGGTTAATGCCTTGTTGGATCTCCAACTACGGTATGCGCGGTTCGTTTTACTAAAACATTGTTTTTGGATACGGAACCCTAGAGGTCGGTCATCGACCTTGCAAGCGACACGATACGATGATGATGACCTACTGATACTCTAGAACTGGCCTCCTGGATTTATCACAATTCTAATTAACTTACGGTTTCCTGTAAATATCAAAATAAATATTGTTACTTGTATAATGATTTATCGATTAGGTATTATCATGGTATTACTCGTATACAATATTGTTGTAATTTTTACGTATTTGTACCAAAAATATGAAACCGAGTCATATTGTCGTTATCTGAAAATGTCACCTCTGTTCAATTTAAAGCTCTAGTTGAAATGGCGTATATGTATGTATATGTCATAGTACCTATTCGTTTTTTTCATCAAAATCACATACAAAATTAACAAATCTATACATTATTTCTAACCTAACCAAACCTAACTACCAATCCAAGCCTTTACGAACGAGTTCTGCAGGGGCAGCACGAGCCCCTTAGAAATGTAATTTTTTGACTTAGACCCGATACATTAAAAGTGATAAAAGTAAAAAACCAGTCAAGTGCGAGTCGAACTCGCGCGCCAAGTGTTCCGATATACCTTTAGTATTTTTGAAAGGAATAAAGTCCATTTTTAGGACTGCAAAACTAAATTTGTTTGTAAAGGATTTTTGCAGATCTCTAAAAAATTATGCAACATAGAAAGATGGTTTTATTTTTGCTGTAATATTTACATAAACTTCTGTCGACTGTAATTAATTCAGATTTTTCCTTTCACGAACTACGGAGATAAGGGGGAGGGGGGAAATGTTATTTATTTTAGAACGTATAAATAAAGCCCTTTCATATGATACCCCACTCGACCTAGTAGCGACAATTTGAAATTTCCCCCTCCCCCCTGTTTGGACCCCCTTTACGTTAATAATCATATTTTTTTAAATTCTTTCACGTGCAGTTTTGTGAGGCAATCATATTCTAAAACTGTTAGAATATGATTGCCTCACAAAAAATTGCATGACTGGTTGCCGAGATATACAGGTGTGACAGACAGACAGACAAAGTCGCACCATAAGGGTTCCTTTTGCCTTTTTATAGCGTTTTGGTATCGGAACCCTAAAAATGAGATTTGGCCTTATAGGCCGTCAGCCCACAGTAGAGAGGGCTACCTTACAAAAAAGCAGAACAAACGCACTTCGTAGAGAAAGAGGACACTTGGTAGATTCATAAACGACTGGTCGGCCGCGGCGCAACCTGGCACGTTTTCCGCTGTAAGCGCTCAAAATACAGACCTAGCAAAAGCGCGCTAATATCTATGGCTCAAAGTGATCCGTCCGACCGGTTAAAATACCTCATCAAAAAGCAGAATAAAACTGGTCTGTGGGGCTTCTAATCTCGCAGTCGCAAAAATTTAAAGGGCTTGCTCAGTAGACTAAACTAAACAACTAGGTATCCAAGAAACAGGTGTTGGGAAATGAAAAAAATCATATAAAGGATGTTCCAGTACAACCAAAATGTATACATGTGATTTACTCGAAATCGTTTACGGTTAGTTTGTTTTAATGTTTAACAATTTCAATTCTGAATTGATCTGCATATTTCATTAGAACATTTTTGGAAAAATCTAAATAAAAGTTTGTATTCCATACTATGTTGTATATGGCAATACAAATTTATGTTTGCGATTGATAGTTTTACTTGCATATCGCGAGAAAGTAAGTGCAGTGCTGCTATACCATTTATTTTTAATGTAAAAAATAAGCAAGCAAGCTAGTGGGCCACCTGACCTTAAGCCCTTCAAACCAAAATACAGCAGTGCAAAGAATTTTTAAGAACCTACCGGTCCTTATACTTAATATGTCGATGAAGCAATGTAAACACTGCTGCCTTACGATAGGAATTGCACCGGAGGGAAAAAGCAAAGGAGTGGTAATTCATTATACATTAATATATTTTATTAAAATTTATTTTTTTAATATAATTTTTTTTTAAATCCCCCGACGGACTTAGCACAAAAGCCCTACCATTTTCAACGTGGCACGACTATTGTCATTACTGCCGTCACCAGGCGATGTGCTCTGCGCCACGTTTATATATTACGGTAGGTATTTGTCGGAAAATTTGGTTAGGCCACAGATTAAATAATAGTAAACGAAGTTAGGCTTTCTTTGTTCTCGAGTAAGTCACGAGTCCAAAAGAGAAATGGTACAAAATATGCAGAAACTACCTGTTGTCCCGTGTGGTGCCGGAAAAGAATAGTACCAACCCATACATATCCGTGGGTGTCGTAAGAGGCGACTAAGGGTTATAAACTGGAGGATGGGCAGCAGCATTCTCCTTTGTATCTTACATCTTACTTACTGCGGTCACCAACAACCGCGGTCCATGGTGCCAGCCGTAACGCTAACAAGCGAGGTGACTATGGTACTTCCCCTACATTTTCCAGCAAAAGCTAGAATTCTGGAGGGAGCTCCCTGTCCTGTAGTGGACGTTTCATGGGATGTTATGAAGATGATGATGATGATGCAGAAACGACCTAAACGAAAGACTTTAAACAGACTAGATGCTAAAACTTTTCGAGTCCGTTACAGTAATTTTTCACACAACGTTCCAAAACTTTATGGGTACGTTTAGACAGGTGTAGAGCTTAGGTAAAACAGTACTTACGGTATTTGTTTGTCTCTGAAATACGACAAAAATATAATTAGATTTAATAGTACCTATCGATCTGCATAACGTGGGACTTCCAAAAGTGGTACTTTTAAAAGCAAAGGAGTGGTACTTCCCCGGACGGACTTTGCACAAAAGCCCTACCATTTTCAACGTGGCACGACTATTGTCATTACTGCCGTCACCACGCGATGTTCCCTGCTCTGCGCCACTTTTATATATTATGGTAGGTATGTGTCGGAAAATTTGGTTAGGACACAGATTAAATAATAGTAAACTAAGTTTAGTCATGGGGGGGTGGGGGGGGGGAATTCATTTGGCCCTTTTGTTTCTAATAATTAAACTAAATGTTATTACTAGGTTGGTAGGTAAAGGTGTAAACATTAATTCAATTTTAACATCCAGATATCAATTTATTCTAAGAAAATACCTTACGGAAAAAATAGCCCGAACAATTTTCGACACAAATTCATCCTATGACGTGAGGCATCTGTACTAGTATAGTATTATATTATCTGTGGTTTAGTTAGATAAATAATGGATTGACCAATTTTTTTTTCAGGATCGTATTAGGCTGAGATCCCACGACAATATTATGCACCTATCTGTTATTTGAACGGAACGTGGTTTATATGGAAGGTCATACAAGGCGTCATACAACGCCCTAGGGTTGCCTATAAATTTCTTGCCGCAAGTACCTCAAAAACACATATCAACATTTTGGTTGTATGGGAACAACCCTTTCATTAATTTTGGCAGAGCAATGGATATTGCCGTAAGATACCTTGAATTGAAATTCTCGGTCATGCAAAGTTATCTACTACGAGTATCTACAGTGCGAACCATAATTTTTTTGTGTCCTTGGTCAACAGCGTCGGCAACATTTAGTAACGTTCTACTAGTGTCAGCCTCCTCGTGGTTGCATGGCTCAATCATTTTCCTGTCGAGATTTATATTACTTAAAACTGCATTCTTTTGAGAAACATTGAACTCCCTATTTTCAAAATCCACTGCGAGGCATCGGATCAAAAAAAGGTCAATAAGTTATTTATTCAACATAACGCGAAGGAAATTTGCCCAACTTTTCGGTACTCTGGTAGTAAGCTCTACTTTTGTGCTTTCTCATTAAATTAAATGAAAAATAAAAAATAAAATTAAATGAATAATTAAGTAGAGACCAGTAGAGACCAGTGGAAGGAACGGAGGGAGGCCTTTGCCCAGCAGTGGGACAGAAATGGCTAATAAGAATTAAGTATAGGTATTCTTGAGGGAAAGAAATGCCTTTGAAAATTTTTTCATGTGACTTTTGTGTTTAGATGATGTTTTAAGATGTGATGATCCGTGTCATCTTCTGGATCGACGTGCTGAATTTATTTTTCAGTCTACAACCTTTGTTGCCAATTCAGCTCCACCAACTAACCATTAACGCAAAGTTTGAGTCTTCAGTAATACCAATTTACCTGAATGCGAAAAATATCATAAAATAATGTAACTTAAAGACACAAAATAATGAATCCATACTTAACAATATTATAAAAGCTTTATGAAGGTTTTATGATCGATTAATTAAGAAAGGAACTTTCTTCCACCCGGGTGCCAAATGATACTTCAAATTTTTTAATTCGGTTTTTTGTTTTAAGGATACCGTTGTATGTATATATTTAGAATCTGAATAAAATAAGCTTTCTATGTATATTTTTTTTTACAAATATTTACTACTTAATTATAAAAGTTGTAAGCATTGAAACAAAAGAATCACACCCAGTATTTTCAGTATTTTGCGTAAATGTCGGAAAATTATTTCTAACTCATAAAATCTGATATCTGAAATAAATTCTACACATTATTAAATATAATTTTTATAACGATGATCGGCGGCGGCCATCTTTGTCACCCCCCCCTCCCTAGCCACAAGCTCTTTTTTTTGCATCCCGGACTAAGAATGCTTAAAATCATCTAAAAAATGTATGTTGTGAAAGGCAACCGATCCTGAAAAAAAAATGGGTTCCTATGGGGCTCTGTCAAAACTTCATCCGTTAGTTAGGCTTTCTTTGTTCTCGAGGAAGTCACGAGCCCAAAATAGAAATGGCACAAAATATGCAGAAACGACCTAAACGAAAGACTAAACAGACTAGATGCTAAAACTTTTCGAGTCCGTTACAGTAATTTTTCTCACAGAAGAGCTTTCTGTGAAAAGGTCTTTGTTTGTCTCTGAAATACGACAAAAATATTATTAGATTCATTAGTACCTATCGATCTGCATAACGTATGTAACAAAAACAGTAGGCACTATTCTAGCATATTACTTAGACCGTGGAATTGAGCAACTTTTCCCAAGGAATAAAGGTCGAATACACTTAAAAACAGAGAAAATAAACGTAACTCAATCACAGATTAAATAATAGTAAACTAACATTCAAATCAGTTTAAAATGCTTTGCATGCAGTGTGTGCTTAAAACTTAGTAATATTTTTTTTTAAATAAATATAAGTTGTATTAATTTTTAAACAGCGAATATTTTGTCTTTGTGATAAAAGTGCATAATATCAATATAATATGTTTTTAATGGTGAAAAATATTTATTTTTAAGAAAGCGAAATGGATTACGTTGTTGTCACTCAATCTTGCTATCTTCAGACCTAAGTAACTTAGAATACGTTTCTAAGACGAAGAAATTGAGAAAAAAATGACGAGAAAGGATAATAATATGAACTTTACTCGTTTTTCACGTAACTCAAGTTAAGTTGTTATTCCTAGGGAGTGTCGATATGAAAAAAAAAACTTCCCATTGAAACTGGACCAGGTGATTATTGTGCATTTTTTATAGGAGATATTTTTTTTGTTTATCGACCTATGTTCCTAAGGATTGTTGTGGTTCAGTTAACTTCAGTTTCATGGTCTAAGTAATTAAATAGGTTATAATGGTCCTCACTAATTGTTTACATCCGATTTACTATATCTATACTGAATGCAGAGCTTGCGCCGTAAATAATTATATTGGGTCGCAAAAGCAATTAAAATTGTCCAGAACATACAATATTTTATTAAAGGCTTTATATTTGAGCCAAAATTATTATATTTATATCTAAAAACGGCGCCACTATAACCTGACAACGAGATACCTTTTTTTTTAGAGAGGCTTCTACGCGGGAATCGTAGAAGCCTCTCTAGCCTAACTTTTGGACCTTATGGCGTGGTAATAGAGTTGAAAAAGTTTCTACCGACAAGCGGTTGATCGTACTACGAGTACGTTTACGAAGTACGTTTGTAACCGCAATAAATCAATAAAGAAAAATAAACCTGACGCCGCCTAATGGCTAAAAGGAGTAAATTTAAGTCTATAAATATCGCCTATTCGTAAAGCCATACGATTAAAATAAATATAATAAATCAATAGGTAACTTATAAATTAAAACGTTGAACAAAATATAATTTTTGGAGTACTCATTTGTTAACATACTTCCTATAAGTCAGAAATACAGGGTTATTTTTCGAGCCCTGGCCAAATTTTTGTATTGCTCAGAACATGTACCGAAGCAAATTTCCCAAAGGAACATGGGTTGAAAACTAGAAAAAATGTTCGCACTATTGCCGGCACAAGATTTGTATGGAAGGACCAAAATTTTTTCACATTTTCTGACTCATGTTCCTATGGAAAAGTTGTTCAGATTCGTGTTCTGAGTAATATACTAAAATTTGGCTAGGGGTCCTAAAATAACACTGTAATCACACTTTTGACACAAGTATACAGGGTGTATAAGAAGTACAATTATCCTTATAAGGGGTGATAAATCACTAATAGATTATATAAAAAATACTTTTTCCAAAAAAAGTAGTATTAGCTCAAGTTGAGCTGTTGTTGAGTTGCGTTGTTGTTGTTGAGTTGAGTAGTTGTTGTTGGTTCTATGACCTCTATGATTGAATCAGCTGGTGATGCAGACAAAGATGATCGTACTTTTTTACACCCTGTATTTAAAAGTGGTCTTATTTTGCTTGCTAAACGTCATATTTTTTTATTATTCCGACAATACAGAGGTACTTTTGTATATCTCTGAAAACCTCTCTGATGGCCTTCGTCCGAGCTGATGGCTATCATGAACCTTAATAAGAAGCTTTTGTTTTACAACTTTCAAAATAATCAAAAAATTTTTGTTATGCTTCATACAAGTTGAACCGATTCACTTGTCATTAAGTGGGGAGAAACAAAATATTTTTTGCGAATCCTTAGAACAAAAATATTACCGATTTGCGCTGGTTGGCTACGATATTAGAAGACGGCTCCTAAGACTACACTTTGATGTTCTTATCTAAATATATAAAAGAGCTTGTATAATATATAGTATACTTTACAGGGTGTTAATTTAATTGCGTGCCATAGCTTAGGGGGGTGTTTCAGTAACGATAAAGGAACACAAAAAAGATAAAAAAATCCTACTTAATAAAAATTTTACTTCATTGAAACTAAACTAACGCGGAGGGCCACCGCGCTATCATCAAGCCAGCGCGCGAGTATCAAGTAATTCTTTCTTTTTTTGTGTGTGACTCCAATTTTCCCTTCATACTTTAACAGGCTTAGGACCGTCAAAATGTAATACCTAATAAATTAGAAAAAAATATATCATTGATGATAAAAAAAAACTAAGTAGGATTTTTTTATATATTTTTTGTGTTCCTTTATCGTTACTGAAACACCCCCTAAGCTATGGCACGCAATAAAATTAACACCCTATATAACAAATATATAAAATAGCTTGTCCTGACTTAATGACTGATTCATCAACGCCGAGCCGTAACTGCTATAGCTACAGTTCTGAAATTTTGTACACAGGTTTTTTGCACTTTTAAAGTATCCACTAAGGAAGGATTTTCCAAAATTCGTGCCCTAAGGGAGTGAAATAAGGGATGAAATTTTGTGTGAAAGTTCTTTGTTTCTTGAGCTGAATTCACACAAATTTGAATTTAAGCTATTGATAAAAAATAAAGAAAGACGTGTTTAAGCATTTCTTATTAATCACCCTTCAAGGGGGTGAAAAAGGGGATGATTTTTTATCCGTATGTTGGTCTATAAGTCTTTCATTTTTAATGGTAGAATTATACAAATTTGGTTTGAGCTCTCCGTGAAAATGAAAAAGCACGTGTTTTAGTATTTTTTGAAATTCATTTTAACGCAATGAAATAAAGGGTGAAAGTTTGTGTAGAAATCCTACAGTTTTGTCATGAGGTACTTGAAAATTTTGGTTTTAGCTAATAAATAATAAGAAATAAAGAAACACGTGTTTTAGCAATTTTGAGATACCATCACCCAAAGGGGTAAAATAAGGGATGGAATTTCGTATGAAAATCCTACAGTTTTAAAATGAGGTACTTAAAATTTGGATTTTAGCTAATAATAAGAAGTAAAGAAACACTTGTTTCAGCAATTTTGAGATATCATTCCCCAAAGGGGATAAATAAGGGATGAAGGTTTGTTTGAAAATTCTAATATAAATTAGGATTTAGGCCAAAAAAAGGAAGAAATAAACATTTGTTTCAAAGTTTTTGAAAAGTCGTCGCCCAAGGGGATGAAAATTAGGGACAAAAGTTAATATGAAATTCCTACAGCCAAAAACGGGCCAAGTGCGAGCCGCCAGCTGAGAAATGTATTAAACGCGCTTGAGTCCGACTCGCACTTGACCAGTTTTTAAAATAGATCTAAAAGAAAAAAAGAACCACATTTCAAAATCGGGAAATACTGAAAGTGCTTTTATCTATGGGATCTGTTTATGAACTCTAGATTCCCGTGCTAAGCCGGGGCAGCATATCAAGACAAGACTGTCAAAACCATCAAAGTCGTAATTTGGAATTTGCTTACGTCTAAGTTTAAATATACATATTTACAGAAGCCTGCCAGCATCAGGCTAGCAGGCAACCTCAGTCGTCGACATTTCATCAGGGTCTTAGAACAAAAGTGTCAAGCAACATCCTGAAAGGAATGCAGAGATATATAAAAGACACAGTAATATTAAGTTAATCAAAATCAAAATAGTTATTTTCGGCGTGCTTTGGATAGTTACAATAAGCTATTTTCGGATATCGACATTTTTGGATTGTCCTTGGGTGGTTTTAGAAGTCATATTTGTAAAAAACTCAATGGAAGTTAACGAATATTTCACGTTTGTTTTTAATATCTTGTTAACAATTGCTTTTCTTTTTATAAAAAGCAACACTGTATCTAAGAGCATGTCAAGCCTGAAACCCTTCTCAATAATACCGTAAATACTCACTATAGTTGCTCAGGACTTGACTTCTGTACTATTCTAAGCTATATTTAAGTAAGGATAATTTATGTAAGATCGAAAATACTACCGTTCGCTATTGATATGATTATAGATAATTATGGAACTCTAGGTCTATTAGATGCTAAGTTTTTTAAGCTATAATTGTTAATGACTGTTTGTTTCCTTAAATAAAAAAAATAAAAAATATTCCGTAAGGTAAGGCCTGTAGAAATATTTTTTATTTCTTGCAAACACGATCTGATCTATTTATTTTGTGGTGATTGATACTTACGGCAGGAATTAACCCACGTACATAAATAAGCACTTTTTGTGATACAGTTGCAAGTCATCGATACACAGGGTCTGCGCATTGACATCGTTATTACGAATTTCCATCCATACATGCACTCGCGATCTTAAAACAAACAATAATTAAAAAAGGTTATTTATTCATACCACTACATAGTATAAAACAAAGTCGCCCGCTGTCTGTCTGTCTGTCCCTATGTACGCTTAGATCTTTAAAACTACGATACGGATTTTGATGCGGTTATTGATGATTAAACGAACTTACCTGTAAGTGAAGTTCTATCATAATTATGCGAAGCGCCTCATCCGAAGAGATTAGTATTCTAGACATGTAGTAGACACTATTTGCTACCACTCTGCACTAAGTTTAGATATTTTTGTATCGTTTTAAAATTTGTTACTGGCATCCCTCACACTCATCTCTCTGCCGCCATTGTATGACATCTTCATTAAGTTTAGAGATATAATTCATTGATATATATTTCCTTAGATCAATAGGGCAAAGATTGCTTTGGGTGGGCGGGATACTAATCTCTTCGGACGAGGCGCTTCGCATAATTATGATAGAACTTCACTTACAGGTAAGTTCGTTTAATCATCAATTATACTTCGCGCCTCGTCCTTTGAGATTAGTATTCTAGACATGTAGACTTTGAGAGTTAGAATGCATTAAGGGAAATATTATCAATGATAACGCATACTATTATGAATTCTCTTTTTTATTTTTAAAATTTAATCAACAACTCACTGGATGGGCTAGTAAGGATGGTAAATAGAATAAAATATATTCTATAACACCGAGCGTTCAAACCAAAATTATAATGTAGAAATTACAGTTATGTGAATTTGATATAATGTTCAGTGGGAACTTAAATAAACCTTTACATTGTCGGTTATCAATTTTAGAATGAGCTAATGACATACGGTCATCATTTATATAGGTCTTTATAAAAATTGGCGAGAGTTACCGCTCCAGCCAGCGGTATTTCGTATAGCGTCGACACTGACACCCAATTAATGCGCATGTGACTTGCTTGCATGTCGGGTACTTTGCGCCCCAAACACAGTTGTGTCGATCCCGCACAGGTTTGGTGTGCTCTTTATCCACCGACCGAGCGTTTCACTGCCAGCTGATTTGTGTGGTTGTTTTGTGCCAACGAACAGAAGATCAAATTTTTTCAAGGGTCTTGTTTTGTCTTGTATGGCTTATGTGGAAAGAAAGGTAAATAGACTACGGGTTGTTTTGAACCGGGTCGGGAGGTCTTTATGATATAAGAGATTGTAACTGTTGTAACTGTTATATTTTTAATATTAATTTTTGAGAAAGTTTGTATTCTACGGGCGCTAGTTAACGCCAATAGTCCGTACCTCAAAAGAAAAAAACGGAACCCTTATAGGATCACTTTGTTGTCCGTCTGTCTGTCTGTCTGTCTGTCTGTCTGTCTGTCTGTCTGTCTGTCTGTCTGTCTGTCTGTCTGTCTGTCTGTCTGTCAAGACCCTTTATCTCACGAACGGGTAAAGGTATCAGATTGAAATTGATACCATATATTAGGATCCACGAACCACACAAGATCTGAAAATTTAAATTTTTTACAACGACGCAATCAAAAGATATGGCATTTTATGTCCTCATCTCCATACATTTATTCAAAAATGAAAAACCTACAGGGTACTTCCCGTTGACCTAAAATTATGAAATTTGGCAAGAAGCTAGGTCTCACAGTACAAATAATGGGAAAAGTCTGAAATCATTAAATATTACAACTTTTCTCACAACTAATGGTAACCAATTGTGGTGAGCTCCCGTTTCAAGATCATTCATATAAGAGAGGGGTCAAGTTGGATGGTTGCTGAGGCGATTTTTGTTTTAGTTCTATTTAAAAACGGGAATACTTACAAACTTGACAATTGGTATGTTTATAGGGCATAGGCTATAAAATAACAACAAATAATAAAATTTGGTCAAGTGCGTGTCGGACTCAAAAAATCTAGCACATTAACTTACTGAAATTTCAACTAATACAATTATGTTTATGTGGTCGTACGGAACCCTCAGTGCGCGAGTCCGACTCGCACTTGGCCGGTTTTTTTTATAATTGATAGAGTGATTCGGATCCCAACTGTCGTCTTTGGCTTTAAAAGAACCTATTATCTAGGATAACGCCGATCTACACAAGTTTAGGGTTCCATACTGACAACCGTTGTCGTATACTTGGGTCAAAAAAAAAGTATACTTATTGAGAACAGATGCAGATAAGACATCGAGCGAATGAGATCTACAAAAGTACCACCATTTTTTTTTTTAAACAGACGTCATACTGCTTAACAGTATTATTCGATAGTGAGGCTAGCCTTATGTCTAGGGATGATGTTGGTATGCTGCGTCTTGATAGCGCCGCCCGCACAAGACGGCGGCAACCAGGGTAATCCTTAAATATATCAGACAGGAGATGCAATGAGATATTAAGGCCTGTTTGTTTGTGAGGTGGAAATGTAAAAACTTTCGAGACGATGAGAGACTGAAAAAGTGGGTACTAGGCCTGCTTCGGCCATAAAGATTATGCCATCAGCTTTTTCTGAAATAATTGTTCCAAGAGCCTTCAGGACAACTGAAAAGGGAGAAAAAAACGTAGAAAAATGTAACACTCCACGACACATTGAATGCATCAATGGCGATGGCATCTGGATCCCTTTGCCACGCATTGTACTTTGTACAATTCTTGTTTATGCGACTTGCGAACAAATCAATTTCAGGCTTGCCAAATGAGTGCGTTAAGGATTGAAAAGCCCAGTCGGCTTTCCCATTCAATATCCGGATGAGTTTTACGTGACTCTGCGTCTGCGATTATACTATATTAATATTATTAGTATTATCGCACGATTTTATATAAGATGCAAAGATAAAAAGTTTGCGACTTTTACACCATTCCCATATTTCTCTCGTAATTTGCGTTAAATGGCGATATTGAACCCCCCCCCCATACGATTGATGTAAGAGATCGCGGTAGTGTTGTATATACGCATTAGAACTTGACAATTATAAAGATCGTGTGCAAAGGTTTGAGAGCGATGAAACTAGCTAAGAGCTCCAGGTAGTTAATAATAATATGTTTTTCTCGCTCAGTATTGGACCACTGGCCGTTCGCTGTCATTCCATTGCAGGCCCCTTCCCCCCCCTGTAGTTGATGCGTCAGAATAGATCTCTCTCTATAGTTATCGGTCAGTATGCGATGTGCAGAGTGATCGATATGTTTAAGCCACCAATGTATATCTGGGTGTACGGAAGAAGGGATGGTCATAAGTTTATTGTAATCATCATCGGTGATTAAGTTAATATATTTACATCGTTCCACTTCTTTAGTATGCAGAAATCCATATTTCTACTGCAGGGCAGGCTGACACGGGCAAACCTACTAGTTGGACCAGGTTTCTGATTTGACAACGTTTTAACTTAAGGAAGTTTTCTAAGTCTGTTTTAATTCGTAATATTTTCTCATTTGGCCAACTAAGGTTCAAATCGTGGGAGTTAATTATCATACCCAAGAATTTACAAGATATTGACGGATGGAGGACGGTCTTACTTCATTAATAATGAAGCCAAGTGAAAAAAGTAATTTTATTATATGTTCTTTATTGCACACAAATTAAAAATAAAATTACAATAATAAAGGACATATACAAGGGCGGGCTTATCTTTAAAAGAGATTTTGTAGTGTTTTCAATGTTTTGGAAACATTTTTCGTAACATTGACCGAATAAAAGCTAATCGGTCAAATAAACTATGGATAACATACCCGCAGATCGTAACAGTTTCACTATTGGCTTCATTATTTTTGTAAACACAAAGGGCGGTGTGTTGAGGCCGAATGGTAAAACATTGAACTGATATAATTTTCCGTCGAAGAAATACCTAAGGTACTTTTTAGAATTTACGTGATTTTTTATTAAAAAGTAAGCGTCCTTTAGATTAAGGGTTACCATAAAGCAATCTTGTGTTACAAGTTCGAGTGTTGTTCGTAAGTCTTGCAGTTTGGAATGGTCAGTTTGAATAAATTTATTTATTTTTATAATATTCAATATAAAACGCGACTTAACATTCGGCTTCGAAGTAAGGAACACACTCGAGATAAATTGATCTAATTACAGGATTCACACTCTAAAATTGTGCGAATACGCTTCAAATTATTTATCGCATCGTAGAATTGCGTTTTTTCCAGATCTGAAAGGTTTTGTGTGGGAGGAAGTGAGTCTTGATTAACCGGACACGCAAAATTAATTTTATATCCATCAATCCAAGAAAGAATCATGCGATTATTAATAAATGCGGCGCGGTGCTGCAGCCTGCGCGGGTGGACGCGACCACGTGTTGTATCGCCGTGGCGCGGGCCGCGGTGGGGGAGGTGGCGGCTGGCGGCGGGGGCGCACGCTGGGCTGCAGGCTCGTAGCTCCTCGCTGGCTGGGCCGCGCGCCGGCGGCGGCCTGTACGCTGGACCGGGAGCCTTCTGGTTAAAATTTTTGGTAGGCGGCTTAGGCTTCTGGTTGTATCAAGAATACGCCTGAATCAGGTTTTACTTCAACTCCTGACTTTTTTTTTTTTTTTGTCTTAGCTATTGATTCGCTAATCAAAAAATTATAAATTTTTGTGTTACTTGAGTGTTCCTTAAGATCCATTTTAGCGGAGATAAAATGAAGTTTCTTCTTGCCGAAGAATAACTTTGACGTATGTCGCATAGCAAGCGTTCTTAATCCATAAGCTTTTTGAGCATATCTGTATCTTTAATTTTCAATTGAATCTGGGAGGAAATGATTTAGCTTAAACACGATATAGCGTTGGTCATTTGTTTTTGTTTTAACTTGATACCTTTATCGCGCTTGGCGATATTTTGGGGTTGATTTTATCTTACTTTTGATCAATATTCTTTGTGAGATTCTTTGCTAAGCCCCTGTGTATTGAAAGTGGAAATCAACTTCCTGCAATATATCTTTACCAAGAGTATGGGTAACTGAAGGATCTTCTCCAAGGATCTCGAGAGCATCTGCATCCGACGTAGTGACATCGGTAACTTTTTCCTGAGTTGCAGCCCCGGACAATGGGCTTAGACCGTCTCAGCCGTGGCGGTAGGACTCTCCTCAATAGGTTCCTCTGTGACATCAATGTTGATGGGGTCCGGTGGTTCAGATTCGGACTAGTAATAACCAATCCGTTGGTTCTAGCACTCATGTGCCTGAAAACATGAATAAGTCTTGCTATGTAGGTAGCAATAAGTATATGGCGAGACAGCCCTGGTAGCTGCTCAGATTATATACTGTTTCTACAACGTGAATACGTTGTGAGGGTAGGTACATATAAATAACGTACAACAGTGCATATTACTTAAATTGATTTGATTTTATTCGCAAAAATGTGGGTAGATAAAAAAGAAATCAAATAAAAAATCAAATAAAAAACAAGCACTGAGTATTAGATAACGAGTGTTATCTTATCTATGTTAGGTGCAATCCCCGCTGGATTGAACGCCAACCGTTATTTATTGAATGCTTTGATGTAGCCCCAGCGGCTAGATCGAGATGCATTCTGTACTCAGTTGTAAGTACTAGGAGGTGATGACTAACCTGGCGGTGACACGTCATGTTCCGAACTGTTTTTGTCATGTTCGCGAATTTTGCGTTCCAACTATCGAACTTTATTCAGTAAATGGTCCAAATCTTCTTCACAATTTCTTGAACTTTTCCGTTTGGGCATTTTGACATGTAACGTAGGTATATTTGTGTGAAAACACGGCAGGCATTTTTATACGTGACTAGAGTGGTTGAGCACTAAAATGTCAAATGAAGATGTCATACAATGGCGGCAGAGAGATGAGTGTGAGGGATGCCAGTAACAAATTTTAAAACGATACAAAAATATCTAAACTTAGTGCAGAGTGGTAGCAAATAGTGTCTACTACATGTCTAGAATACTAATCTCAAAGGACGAGGCGCGAAGTATAATTTTAATAAATAGAGTGATTCAAGAGGAAGGTTTTTATGTATAATACATGCACAATATAGTCGAGAAACAATGATAATTTTATAGGTTTCTAATGTGATGTCTTGTCGCTTACATTGCAAACGCTGGTTGAACCCTACAATATCTTTTATATATCGTATATGTAATGTACACCTTAAAAAGTTCTACAAAAAATTTTGGGATGGTATATGTCTATCTCTAAGGGATAACCCAAAATAACCATTTTTTATCCTTCGAGAAATACTGGCTTATTTATGAAGCGATTTAAGCAATACAGCAATAATCATTATCCAATGAAGTACCTTAGATACATTGTGCATTTAATATAGATCAATATGGCCCCTCACAGCATGTAATTTTAATGAATATGAATACTTTCGAAGATATTACAGGTTTAGAATGCAGGCACATAGCGGTTGCGGCGGTACCGGTTGATTTTCAATTTCCGGTAAAGATATCTTTTCATAAATCGCAGGGTCAAACTTTCAACGATTTGACCGTTGATTGAGTGTTTTTCACATGACCAATCTAGTCAATTATATGTACCTCTTTCAAGAATAACCTCTAAAGAAAACATGTTTGTATTGTCTAATGACAAAAGAGCTGTGAACGTTGTATTTAAAGACATTCTGTAGTATATTTAGTATCAGCATTGCACCCGTGTAAAGTCGGGGCGGGTCGCTAGTCAAATACATAAGCAAATTACTTATAATTAAAATTAAATAATGTATTAGTCAATTAAACCGCCCCGTGACATTCCCGGGAGAAAAGTGCCCATAATGCTCTCGGTATTACCACGTTGAATGGCTATGGACAGTAGCCTGGAGCGTCAAAAAAAACTTTCGAATTTTAAAACTGAATAGCACTAGAAAGTTGCATTATATTTTTAATAACCCGAAAAAAATAATTAAAAAAATATTTGAACCTACTTTTAGCCCTCTACTGCCACTTAAAAAAAATTAAAAATCATGAAATCGAGCTAATTGAAAAAAAATATAATAATACGAATTAAATATTTATTTTGTTATTTTTGTTCATAATAAGCTCTAAAATACGTTGAATTTTATTTTTACAATGTCAATGTGCCGTCAAACGAAACGCAAAGTATAGAAATACGATCTGCAAAATCATCAAAATATACAAATTTTGAGGGTACCTTTGTAAGTTGAGTTGTTTACTTTTAATGTTTGTTTTTTCAATTGTGCCCACATGATGATGGTTTTTTCTTAGTTGAGATCTGTAACTCGTTAAAATAAGATCATTTTGAGTTGTGAGTGAAAAATTATATCAACATAATGTCAAAAAGAGTTACGCGACACGAATTAGACTGTCCTATTTTAGGTTCACCTTGTTTATTTAATAAATCAGTGCTTCCAACAATAGCTGACGTTCTGAAGCATATAATCTTTACCAGAAATGAAGAAAAAACAAAAGCTAGTGGCAAACAGCCTTCAATATCTGAAGTGTTCCATACAGTGTCATTAAATCTCATAGAAGTGTGGACGACGGCTTCTTTACCAACAGTAACAATTCAACGCGTCAAGCAATTAATAAAAAGCAATTACGATAAGTATTTAAATTTTGTACGCTATCCAAAATCTAAACAAACAGAAAAGTTTGTTCAAAAGTTAGAAGAATGGAAACAAAAATGTGTCACAGAATTGTTTGATATTTGTAGCTGCAAATGCACTGACTTTAGTATCTGTAGTTGCCCTAAGGAAAAAAAAGTGCCTGTACTTGAAAGAACCTTTCTGTTAGATCAGAGACATGCGAGGAAAATGATAATCGGTAGTTTAGATCGGGTAGAAACTAAGAAACTTGAAAAGAAATTGGCCAGGAAGCTTCTAAGATCTAATGCAGAAATGACAAGTCAAGATAAAACTATCACAAAGGATTCATCGTCTACAGCAAGAATGATTTCCAAAACTGCTGACACACTTGAGCTAATTGAACCTCAACCTTCCACGTCAAAAACACACGATTCTAATGCGTCATCATCATCACTGCCGTTACCAAATCAAAGAAACAAGCTGTCTCTGCCTACTCTAGCTACAGTTTGTGATCGTTATGGTATCTCGGATCGATCAGCTGCAGCAGTCGCAAGTGCAGTATTACAAGACGTCGGTTTGATCACCCAAGATGATGCAGAAAAAGTGATAGATCGAAGTAAAGTGCGGAGGGCTAGAAAGCGAGCGCGTCATGAAATCCAAAGTCAAGAATATTGTTCTGAAGTAAGTGGAATCTATTTTGATGGACGAAAAGACAAGACTCTTGTTTTTCAGAAGCGAGGTGAACGTTTACATAAGATGATTACTACAAAAGAACATATTTCTCTAATAATAGAACCAGGCTCTCTTTATTTAGGCCATCTAACTGCGTCTTGTGGTACAGGAAAGGGTATAGCGGATTCCATACATTCGTTTTTTACCAAGAACCACATGGATTTTGAAAAATTGTTAGCCATCGGGTGTGACGGAACAGCGACAAACACGGGTTGGAAAAGCGGTGTAGTTCGTTTTTTAGAAATGAAATTGGGCAGACCACTTCAATGGTTTATTTGTCTGCTACATGCGAACGAACTACCCCTTCGTCATTTGTTTTCAAAATTAGATGGAGCAACCAAAGGACCTCAACTTTATTCTGGGCCAATAGGAAAAGCTTTAGAAAACTGCAGTGACCTCCCAGTCACTGGCTTTACTTCTATTCCGTCAAATGTGCCAGTTATACCAAAAGAAACTGAAAATGGCTTGAGCACTGATCAGAAATATTTGTACCAAATGTGTGAAGCAGTAAACAGTGGATCATGCTCCCAAGAATTGGCTAATAGAAGCCCCGGGAAAATGGCTCATTCTAGATGGTTGACGACGGCTAATCGAGTCTTAAGACTTTATGTGGCCACACAGAACCCTTCGACCCAGTTAATTAAACTGACAGAATATATTTTAAAAGTTTATGCTCCGGTATGGTTTTATATAAAAAGAGATAGTTCGTTCAAGCAAGGCCCAACCCACGTTTTCAAATTAATTGAGTTATCTCGATGTTTGAGCTCAGATATCAAAAAGATTATTGATCCAGTTATACAGAGAAATTCATTTTTTGTGCATCCAGAAAACCTTTTATTGGCAATGCTCTACGACAACCGCCCACATATAAAAGAATTAGGATTAAGGCGAATAATTGCAGCGAGAAAAAATGCTAAACCTGGGCTGAGAATATTCAAAGTTCCAAAGTTAAATTTTGAGGCCAATGACTATACTGATATGATAGTGTGGAGTGATGCGCAAGTAACGTCTCCTCCAATATTAAAGGACATCAGTGACAAGGATTTGGAAGAACTGACTGCATCAAATAGTATTATGGATCTGCCTGAATATCCTTGTCACACACAAGCAGTAGAACGATGCGTTAAGATGGTTACTGAAGCATCAACTTTAGTGGCTGGTGAAAAAGCCAGAGATGGATTTATTCGTTCCAAAATTAAATCACGTGCTATAATGCCATTTTTTGATACCAAAAAGAATTTTAAACTTCAGAATAAAACTGCATAGTTTACGAAAAATCTTCAAATTTTGTTACTTTTCATCTTTAAATTTCATGTTCATTTTCTTACTTTTTTATTAAATAAACATTTTTATTGAAAATCTCAGTTCTTTAATTTAATAAAAATACAAAAAAATATAAATATTCTAATTTACTTTACATTCTGTAAATATTCCAAGATTAACCTAATTTCATCATTTTTTAAAAACTTTGAGCTTCGGTAGAGGGCTAAAAAATATCTCAAAAAAATTAAACAAAAATATATTCTGTTATAATTAGCCCAAATGCAACTTTCTGCAAGTATTCAGAATCGATTCTGTGAAAAAAAAAAAAACTCCATACAAGGACGCTCCAGCCTAATGGACAGCCTTTGGACCAGGAACAATTCGGAGCGGGGGTAGGTATTTGTCGGAGCCGACAATACGGGGTTTTATTCAGTGACATCAAAGAAGTACGCGAGCAATGGCACAATTGACCCTTACAAAAAGCATAATATTCAAAAAATTTAGTTTTGACTTCTGCCGGCACTCCCGCCGTAGTGCAACCCGTCCTTTTTTATTTTAATAAAACTAATTACTGTCTTGTTCAGTTAAGACCTTCGCAGCGAGTGAAAAGGCTGTCCATTCCATTAATTGCTGTTCAAAGAAGCAATACCGAAAGGGCTCAAGCCGTTAGGCACCCATTCCGTTACGCTCCCGGCTGGGACGCCCCCGTTGAAAACAACCGTTTTTTTTGGACAGGGCGCTTTAGCAAGTACTGTTGAAAACGCTAGTGTTTTGAAATTTAAATATTTTTATTTACCTATGTGCGTAATTCTGTCACGTATGGCCTTTTAATTAGTGTAATGGTTTTAAAACACCCTTAACAAGATTATAAAAAAATAATCAATATTAGCTTAAAAATATAGATAGACCGATAAAACCTTTATTAAATAAACATAACACACAAAACAAATCATACAAGTTTACAAGAATTAATATACATAACTTAAAATAGGTAATTACACATAACTCGCGCGTAACCATCAAGCATACAGGTAGCCGACCTTTTGCATGCTGTATGTGTTATGCCTATTGTACTAGCGCTGGCTCAGCATAATGCATACAACACCTACAACGGCGCTGCAGCGCTGATATTCTGCCAGAACCATAAAAGTCACTCTCGTCGACACAGAGCAAACAGGAAAAATCTAAAAATAAAATCAAATATGAAAAACTAATAAAATAATAAAAACCGTGAAAACTAAATATTCATTGAAAACTATTAACAACAATAATTATTATTACATAATGTTATTGTAGTTTATTTTAGGTACGCGTCATTTGTAGCATTTGTGCTTCCATGAGCCATTTAAAGATATTGCCAGGCTGACGGAACATTTAAAAAAAAAACAATTACAATAATTTCGTTTTTTGGACAAATCGCTCCGTTTGTAGTACTTAAGAAAAGACTGTGATTTTTAAAAAAGTTCTTGACTAGTGAATGATTCTGCATGCTTATATATATTTTGTTGATTTTTAGGGTTTCGCACCTCTAAATAAAAACGGAACCCTTATAGGATCACTTTGCTCTCCGTCTGTCTGTCTGTCAAGGCCCTTTTTCTCACGAATGGGTAGAGGTATCAGGTTAAATTGATAATGAACATTAAGGTCCGTAAACCACACAAGATCTGAAAATGTAATTTTTTTACAACGACGCAATCAAAAGATATAGCTTTTTATGTTCTCATCTCCATACATTTATGCACTAAAGCAAAACCTACAGGGTACTTCCCGTTGACCTAAAATTATGAAATTTGGCAAAAAGCTAGGTCTCACAGTACAAATAAAGGGAAAAGTACAAAAAAATACAAATACAAAATAGTTTATTTGAGAAAAAGAACATCATTGTTACAATTCAATCTGACACCTACACTAGGATACCCTGTGTCGTCGGTTGCCAGCGCTCTTTCGCTGAATACAAAGAAAGAAAGAAGTCTTAAACAAATTAATATCACAATTTGTCTCACAACTAATAGTAACCAATTAAGGTGAGCTCCCATTTCAAGAACTTTTCTATAAAAGAGGGGTCAAAATGGATGGTCGCGGAGTTTTTAAAGTCAAAGAGCAAAAGCTTTTAGATCATGTGGTAGATAGGTACGGAACCCTTAGAACGCGAGTCCGACTCGCACTTGGCCGGTTTGTTTTCTAAGTTAACTAATGTTGATTGTTACCTGTCTAAAAAATATTTTGTATATCTAATATTACAATGATTTTGTTTTTGAAACAAATCTGTCCGTTTGTAATAGTTAAGAAAAACCTGTGATTTAAAAAAAATATTTTTAACCAGTAAGTGATTCTGCATGCTTATGTACATTTAGTTTTATTTTCCATATACGTTAACTTATGTTGATTGTTACCTGTATAAAAATATTTTATATTTCTTCTATAAGTATTAATAACGGTGCCATAATCAATACCAATGAATATTAAGTGACTTTTACGTATTACTTTTATAGTAAGTTATTATTTAAAATTATTTTAACAACATTTGCGTCGATTCTGGCAGACCAAACCTAAAACTTAATTTGACAGATTTTAAATGTTATTGTCTTTTTTCAGCCTACAGGGGGTAACAAAGACAGCAACACTTTTAGAACTGTAAAAATTACTTTAATTTTAGTTTGTGTCTGCCAGAATTGACACCAATGTTTGAAGATAAACGTAGGTAGAGTAATCGCTCGTTACATAGAGTTAAGAAAAAACTGTGATTAAAAAAAAATATTTTAACCAGTGAATGATTCTGCATGCTTATATAATTTTTTTTTTATAAACGTTAGCGAATGTTGATTTTTACCTGTATCAAAAATATTTTTTATTTTAAAGTATTATAGTATATTTTATAGTATTAATAACAGTGCCATAATCAATGCCAATTAATAAATAAATAATTACACAAACAATATTAAATTACTTTTACTTATTACTTCTAAAGTAAGTTATTTTAATTCTAATTTTAAAATTAATTTATTTTTATAAGAATTCTGTTCTAATAGTCCTTACTCAAGTAATAAAAACAACGGGGGCGTCCCGGCCGCGAGCGTGCCGGAATAACAATTTTTTTACTGTGGGAGCGTACCAGCCGGGGGCGTGTTGGAATGGGTGCCTAACGGCCTGAGCCGCCGAAAGTATCATGGGCATATTTGAACCAGGGATTAGGGGTTCGTAATGTGTTTGACCTATTTGTCTTGAAAACTGTCTAGCGGCTAGACTCTAGCCTGTCCCCAGCTACGCTCAAATACGACACATTATACTGAAGTTGAAATATCTAAAAATAAAAGCTGTAGAGCGAAAGAATCAGTCTGTCGGAATAGCAGAATAGTTCAGTTAAATAATCGGGTTTCACCCAAGATTTAAGAAATGTATAATATACTTCCAAATCTTCCAACATCACAGCCTGTAGCATAAAATAGTCTTTAAGGGTCTTTTGATTTCTAAAGAAACTTTCAGGGCCTTGAAGGTCGCCGTTTGTAGCCCGTGTTTTTCACACATCGATTTCATATCGAAATCAATACACGTGCTGCCATCTGTCATCGTCGCTGGGAAACAATGGAGCCACAGTTGCAGTAGGTGAGTGAGGGTTAGTTCATATTTCTATCACAAGATATCGGTAGTGTATGGGTTACAGGCTGTCACGTTGCTGTTGGTACGTGTGGACGCAAATATTGGTATTTAGGCAGGCTCGGATACTACATTAGGTACGTCGGGATTCGCGTTTTGTAGTCTATGCTGTGACAGTTCTCGATTTTAAGAATGGCAAGACTTCCTTGATTTGTCATTGCACGACAGACCGAGTATTAAAAAGAATTTTTTGGAAAAATGATAAATCCATGAACATCGGATAGGTGAAGCTGAATTAAGGTGTGATCATCAAGAGACAGGCCCAAGATGTCGGATTGCATCCAATGTAGATAAGATTTTAAATATTTGTTCATCCCACATGGGTCGCAGGTAGGGGCTGTAGACAAGGGCCATCCTTTTTAAGAGAAGATGATTTAGACTTCGTGGGTGGAGCCCACCTTTAACATTAAACTCGTGACCATAAACCTGGCGTACATCGCTGCATCTCATCATCGGCGCAAGACACTCAGATGATCTCGTGACGATGGATCCTCGGCACGATCTACGGAGATTTGTCTTAAGTATAAAACCAATGTAACGACAGGTCAGTTCTTTAATTTTATGCTACAACCCTAAACTTAGGTTTCTATTTAATCTTTGGTACTTCATGTTTTTAACTTACTTAATATAATGTGAAGATCAGCTTCACCTATCCGATGTTCATGGATTTATCATTTTTCCAAAAAATTCTTTTTAATACTCGGTCTGTCGTGCAATGACAAATCAAGGAAGTCTTGCCATTCTTAAAATCGAGAACTGTCACAGCATAGACTACAAAACGCGAATCCCGACGTACCTAATGTAGTATCCGAGCCTGCCTAAATACCAATATTTGCGTCCACACGTACCAACAGCAACGTGACAGCCTGTAACCCATACACTACCGATATCTTGTGATAGAAATATGAACTAACCCTCACTCACCTACTGCAACTGTGGCTCCATTGTTTCCCAGCGACGATGACAGATGGCAGCACGTGTATTGATTTCGATATGAAATCGATGTGTGAAAAACACGGGCTACACGTTGTCATGGCACATGTAATTTTGTAGTCTTTTCGAAGTAATGTAGTGAGAAGTGACGTCAGTAGTCCGTAAATCCTCTCCCCCCTTTACCCCCGCCAAGTTATGTTGCCCCACAGGAATGTCTTAACATACCAGGATCTTATGTAAGTGTAGCGACATACCTGCGTAAAGATCCGCTCAATACGCACGCAATGCTTGTCAGGTTACAATGACACTGACGGGATTTCCGCAGATTTGTCGCTACATTTATGGCCCATTTTCATCAGGTCCATAAGTACATCGAGGTTTTTGAAGGAAAGTTGTTCGCTACCGTTAATTGATCATGCTCTTACAGTTTATAGCAACCCATTCCTTACACCATGTGTCAGCAAATAGCTTACATTTTGCAAGTTTTTCTAGTAGAGCCCAATTTTTTGCTTCTTGGACCTTTACTTCCTGTTCTGAATGCATTCGTCGATCCGCTTTTTGCATTTCGTCTATTACGTTAACAGTTTTTCTTCTTAAAGGAACTGAAACAACGAAAATTTTGTGTGTATATTTACGAGTATTATCTTAAACATTAAGTTACAACCCCAAGTAATGTAACGAACTGTACCTAAAAAAGAAAGTATGACTTGCCGACTTAGCACGCTCCAGTTATCAGTTTATCTAGGCCCATAGATTAAAAACTTTAAGCATGGTCACGTTTTTTGACAGCCGAGCTGTGCGACATATTTTTAAAGACAAGGATGGCTACATGTATTAGTGTATAAAGCTATCTCTGTCTAAAATATCAAAAACGTAATTTGTAAATTTGCTAAACATTTTCCTTCACTGACATTTCTTCGCGCTTGGAAGTGATAGATTAGATGACATAATTCCCCAATTAAAGTGACATTTGTCCGAGATATATTTTCTCTTGGGGAGCGTGCTAAGCAGGTTGGATATTGCTTTCTTCGCTACGTTCTTAGGGGCTTTTACAGACAAACGACAGGGTCCGGGTGGAGCAATGACCGTTGACGACTGCGAAGACGAAGTCAACCACTTACAACGGCGGGTGTCGAGGGTCGCGTGCGCAGTCGTCATCGGAGTCGCCGGCGGTATCGAGGGTGGCGCGCGGCTGTTGTTTGGCAGTCATCTACGTTCGTCGCTTCACCTTCTCACTGGTCTGTAAGACCACTAAGCTTAGATTACATTTTGCAGCCTCATTAGTTGAATATTTGTCTTTAAATTGAAGATAAATCTTCATAATGACAGACGACCTTACCTTCATTAAAAATTTATTAAGCAAACATGCCCGTAACTCCTAATAACTCCTAAGAATTTTTGAAATTCTACGCAACGTTATATGAAGTAAAGCAAGAAAGAGCAGGGCCTATATACAGGGTGTAAAAAGTACGATGACCGTGCTAAGGGGTGGTTCTACATCACTAATACATTCTATAAAAAATTACTTTTTCTAAAAAAAGTTGTTTTAGCTCAAGTAGAAGTGAAGCGCCTGGGGGGTGATGCAAAAAAAGATGTTTTTTCGATTCGAGATATCGATTCACTAGCAAGTACCTATCCATTTCAATAAATTACTGTAAGGAAAGGAAAATCAAATTTTATTATCATAAAAACCCGGCCAAGTGCGAGTCGGACTCGCGCCCAGAGGGTTCCGTACCACCACGTAATATTAATGGATCGTACCACCACGTAATATTAATTGTATTAGTTGAAATTTCAGTAACTTACTGTTGATAGATTTTTTTAGTCCGACTCGCACTTGAATAGTTTTTTTTTATTTTATTAAATAGCATAGCTACACATAATATATAATAAAAGAGTAGAAACCGCGTGTCTGTACTTTTGATAAATTTATAAAAAAAATGGTGTGGGCGATAAGAAACGACTAATAGAACTCAAAAATATGTTTTCTGAACTTTTTGTCTGTCTATCTGTCTGTATGTTTTCGATAAATACCTATGTATTCAATTACTCAGAATAAAACAAATTTTTTACAACCTATAAGTGATGTAGAATCACTCCTTAGATTTGAATGATCTTCGTACCTTATTACACCCTGTATAGTCTAAGAGCGGGCAGTTGTCAACCCTACCTCATCGGATACTATAAACAGCAACCAGTTTTTTGTTGACTGTACAAAACGTACCAGGTTGCGCCCAGGCAACCCTGTTTTTTTAGACTCACCATTTCATTGTGCAGCAGCTTAGATAGGTCGCTGTTTGGTACCCGATGAGGTAGGGTTGCCTACTACGCGCTCTCCACTATAATGTAATCTACGGAGTATACAGCGTGAAACGGAAAGTTGTGATAATACTGAAACTGAACAACTTTTCCCAGGAACAGGTCGAAATATGAAAAACCAAATTTGACCTCCCACACAAAATGCACCATCAGCTGATGCAGTTTCTACGAGTATGCGAGGTCATAAATTGATTTTGTTCTATGACATGGGTTCCTTGGGAAAAGTTGTTCAGTTTCATGGGCAGATTCATACCCTTTAGTATTATCACAAGCTGTAGAAGGATAGATTATAGTAAAGAGAAGACCAAGGGAAGGAGTACCTAGTACCTACCTGCGTCAATTTCGTGTCCTATCGAGAAGTTAAACTTCTGGCGGAGAGGAGAGATCTATTTTATTGAAGACTAGTTTTTGCTGGCGACTTCTTCCGCATGTCACAAAAAGATTCAGCTACGAGTATCAAACAAAAAGTTTCAATAAAATCAGTTCAGTAGTTTTTGCGTGATGCTCAAAATTAACAAAGAGACAGACAAAAAGTCAGGGATTTTTTATTTTTATTAAAATCAATCCACAATTTTACAAAAGTAAAGAATACTCCGCCGGCAAAAGCACCTCTTAAAGTTAAGAAAGATAAGAAGAAATTAGAATAATATGTCTTCTAGCTTACTTGGATAGAGTATGTGTCGCCATGTTTTGCCATGCAATTGTCGCAATGTTGCACTGATGTCTTCCAAGACAAATACCTTCAAAAAAATATATTTTAATCTTCGGCTTCGTCGGTGTTTTTTGAATGTGTTTTTTACTTGACAAATTTTATTGTGATGAGACCGTCTTAATTTGATACGGGGTGAATAAAAACATTTCCCGAAAACTGTATATATATATTCTTTATTGCACAATTAACAAATAGAAATATATTAAAGGGTTCATACCGTAAAACTAAACAAATTTTACAAAACAACATAGGTCATATAACACGGTGCTTTTAACCTTAAACAGAACAAGTTTAGTGATAGTACATTTTGTAGGGTCACATAAATATTTTTTTTGCATTTCGACCTCTGTTCCTTGGGGAAAGTTGTATAGTTTCATGTTCAAAATCCACGGTTTCAGTTGTCCGTCCATTTTCATGAAGGCACTCTCCACAGAATTTCACAGTAAAATGCACGGTATAATTTTCGAGGAAAAATATGTACCAGAGTCATCAAGCTTGTTAGGGTTACGTTGCGGCTAACAGTCCTTTTTTGGTGAACGCAGTAGGTAGGTACTGTCAACCGCTTGTCGGTAGACAATTTTTCGACTCTATTACTACGCCATAAGGTCCAAAAGTGTTTTTACTGACGTGCGGCCGTGTGTACCTATGTTTGATGGTGCGATTCGCAAGGAGGACGCTGCTGCTCTTCCGCTGGTTTAAATTTACTTTTATAATATCCACGGCTAGAGAAAAGTTTTTTTTTTCCGGAACCACACGGATAAGAGAGACCATTAAGCACAGAGAGGTCTACAGGGTGTAAATAAAGGGTAGGTATACCCACCCTGAAGGATGTGAAACTGCCTATGAAACTGAACAACTTTCCGTAAAGAACATAGGTCGAAATAAAAAAAAAAAATGTTGACGTCGCTTAGAAACTGAGTCAGCTGATAGCGCATTTTGTATGGGAGGCCAACAATTTCTTTTCATATTTCGACCTATGTTCCTTAGGGAAAGTTGTTTATTTTCATGTGCAGAATCACATGCTTCAAGGGTTATATTATACCCTCATTGTTTCACCTTGTATATTGGTATTAATAAAAAATGTATCTTACCAAAATAAACAGCAGTAGTGATGGGCGCATTTCACTCGAATGGCAAGTAACACGAACACGTATTGTATTTTGAGAGAATGTTAATTAACAGATCGATAATAACGAAAATTGATTAAATAGCTGTTCCCATACAAAAGGGCTCCCCATTTGCATACTACCAAGCTCAGGGGCGACCGAGCGATGCTCTGTACAATATACCAGGCCACTCAGAAAGTATTGCGAAAAATAGTTTTTATATATGGGAGACTGGCCGGTCAGAATCTTTTTCGAAAATATGATTACTTGTAAGTAAAAATATGTGTGTTCCATTTTCAAAATTTCCCTCCACATTTTTTGCGAGCCAATTCAAAGTATCGTGTCTTACTGAAAAATGGATCTGCGCCGGGAACATTTTAGAGCTATGATTTTTTACGATTTCAAGTGTCGCCTGAAACCGGATGAATCGTTCGATAGACTTCAAATGGCATTTATGGATGAAGGCCCCTCCAAGGCAACCGTGTATCGTTGGTATAACGAATTTAGGCGCGGTCGACCAACCTTGGGGGATGAAGAAAGAAGCGGTCGCCCTTTGACGGCTATTACGGAAGAAAACGTGCTAGCAGTGAAAAATTTAATCCAAGATAATAGGCGAATTACATATCAGGAGATTCAGCACATATTAAAGATTGGATCGGGAAGCGTTCACGAGATTCTACACGGGCATCTTCGCGTGAGGAGGATAGTATCGCGCTGGGTGCCGCACTACCTCACCGACGCTCAGAAGCAGGCCCGGGTGGAATGGTGCCGTGATATGCTGAACAAATTTGAAGCAGGCTCGTCTCGGCGTGTTTACGACATCGTAACAGGTGATGAGTCCTGGATTTATCAATACGATCCAGAAACCAAGCGCCAGTCGACAGTTTGGGTGTTTCAAAATGAACCAACGCCTACCAAAGTGAAGCGATCTCGAAGCGGGGGGAAGATTTTGATCGCCAGCTTTTTTAATTTGACTGGCCACTTGGCCTCAATTCCCTTACGAGATCAAAGAAGCATCAACGCCGAATGGTATACTACCAAATGTTTACCAGAAGTTTTTTCTGTTGTGAGCAACAAGCGACCAAACACAGGGCTCCGCGGACTACTGCTCCACCACGACAATGCGCCTGCACACACCGCGCTCAAAACGAGGGACTTCCTGGACAGCACACCAGTCAAACTCCTGGGTCACCCTCCTTACAGCCCTGATCTAGCACCGTGTGACTTCTTTTTATTTCCAAAAATAAAAAATCAGCTCAAGGGGATACAATTTTCGTCGCCGGAAGATGCGCTGGCTGCGTTCGAGCAGGCTGTAAACGAGGTGTCTACGGCGGACTGGAAAAAGTGTTTTGAAAACTGGTTCAGACGCATGAATCTTTGTATAGAGGCTGGTGGAGAGTACTTTGAAAAGATTTAATAAAAATATATGTACCTGTAGAACAATTTTTTTTAGTGTCGCAAATATTTCTGAGTGTCCCACGTACATATTAATCTTCAACAGATGAAACTGTAAGGTTACTAAATCGTGCTATAGTTTTGTAAATTTTTTTGGGATTCCGTAGTCCACAAGAAACAGTTAGGTACAATGTGACGCGGGATGCCTATTCGTATATCTTCTGTTTGAGTGAACCGCGATCAAACAAAGTTTATATGATGCAACGAAAAAAGCCAAATACATTATCGTAATATAAATTCAAAATTGAATTTAAAGCTTTATTTTTCGTCTGTCCGTTACCGGTAACGGACAACAACCAAAGAGAAGATGAAATTGAGATTCGGGTTCAAAATGCACTTAAGATGCTCGGCAGAAAAACCAAGATCCGTGTCTATAGGACAGTAATAAGACCGATCTTAATGTATCGCTGTGAAGCCTGGACACTGACACAGAAAGAAGAGAATAAGCTGTTAGTGGCAGAGCGGAAAATTTTGCGGAAAATTCTGGGACGAGTCAAGGAAGCGGATGGCAGATGGAAGCGAAGGGAAAATAGGGAGATCGAAGACCTAGTGCCCGAACCCAACATCATGGGCGAGACCAAGGCTGCAAGGCTTCGCTGGCTCGGCCACGTGGAGAGAATGGGAGAGGATCGGGCCGCCAGAAGAGCTTACGTGGGACGACCGACTGGAAAACGCTCAGTCGGTCGTCCTAGGTACAGATGGGGTGACGAAGTGCGGAAAGACCTGGATGCCCTCCAAAGAGCCGATTAGCAAGAAGCGGCACAGAACAGAAAAGAATGGAGAAATCTCGTGTCGGAGGCCAAGATCCTCTTGGGGTCGCTGAGCCAGCGTAGTAAGTAGTAAGTAAGTAAGTAAGTAAGTATTTTTCGTCTGAATTCTTTGAAAGCTAAAAAGTTGTTATTGGATACGTAAAAAAAAATACGGCAGTAGTACCTACATACAATTTAATTAAAAGGACAACTATCAAAGGCTTGTAGGTTTTACAAGTTAACGAGTACCTAATAGACAAAAAGTAATCAGGTGCAAGACCTGGCTGGGTGTTCGGAGGTAAAACGTTTATAAAAATCCGAGATGATGTTAGTATTATTGTTGTGTATGAGAACGGCTTGAGTAAATTAATGTCAGCAACACTAACTGTAACTATTAAATAAAGCAAATACGATTTCACTTCACTTTCACACTTATTATTAAGTAAGAAGTCCAATTTTTGATTGAAAAATTAATGGAAAATTATAGTACTTCATATGATTTGCTAATAAGCTAAATACTTGTAAATTGATTAAGTTGTTTATATAAAGAGTAACATAAATGATATAACAGCCCTGATGGATGTGAATCTACTCACGAAACTGAACAACGTTTTCCAGGTTCCCGAAGAAACTGCATCAAATCATTTCGTTTGAAAATTCAAAGAATTTTCTTTATGTGTTTAGTTAATTCTACAAAGAAAAGGATCGCAAAATTTCTCTACCACAGGCAGGACTCGAACGAATTGCGTCTTCTTCGTCAGTACCGGAGACGCCTTGATCGTTTGTGCTGCCACCTAGTAAGCATTTGCTATACTAGTTTCACTTTCTTATTTTTTTTTTTTGATCTACGCTCTTTACAGAATATTGTTGAGTATCATCCCTACCCTTCCTGGTACAACTTGTATAAACATGATTGGGACACACTTCGTTCGTAAGGAGAGCTTTATTTCTTTTTCATTTCACGGTGGTATAATTATGTGGTAAAAATAAAATGTTCCATCTCCATAAATTTTTGAACCAAACCAAAACTTATGGGATACTTTCCCTAGAATCATAAAATTTGGAAAAAGTTGAATATATCGGCGCAGGAGACCAATAGTACAGAGATATGAAATACGTGCAAATCATATAGTGAAAATGTCTGCGAGCTCCTTATCTATAGTGGGTCCAGATATAATTTTGTAGGGACATCAGTAATTTGACTATTATAACTGAAGTACAATTGTCTGCTAATTATACACTGAATCATTATTATTGATGATTCCACTACTGGAATATTATTACAATTTGCGGATGACATAGAACTTGCACCCATCTTTTTCAAAGCTAGATTTTTGTCACGTGTTCTTTGACCTCCGCACTTTGTCAGAGCAACAGCTGTCTAGTCTACAATTACTTAGCTGAAACTATTCCAGAAGCCACGACCATGGAGTCTTCACTCGGACTAATGAGGCGCTGTTAGTAATATGCCGACAAATATAATCACATATCACGTCTTTTCTTTGCAGTAAGCTCCCGTTTTACGTACAGTCAAGAGCAAATCATTCTTGACACACTGGACTTTGTACCTTTGTTATTTCAATAGACGTAGGGGCTAGAGTTGGGCTAGAGTCGCAAATATCGTTTGTGTAAACTAGTGTCAACTATCACAGCCATTATAGAGTTTATAAGTACCAAGAACTCTTTGGTATCCATATTATAATACCGTGATAATACCTCTTTAACCCTCAAGTACCAGTCAAATATGTCAAGTCTATGATTTAGTTGATAAAATAAACCCTGAATTAGTTTTTTTGTAAAATTATTGTGCCAAAAGATGCTAAACAAACTTGAACATGAGTGAAATAAGCTGGAGATGGAATTAAAAATATGCCATGTGTTGCTATGGTGTTTTTTAGCTGTAAGCTTGAGAATTTCTTAGATAAATATATCAACCCACGAATTGTTTTAGTTTCTGGTTGCGGTTTAGACCCTGTTCAGAAGAGGCATTTTAGATTTCAAGTACGGTCAACCGCTTGTCGGTAGAAACTTTTTCAACCCTAATACCACGCCATAAAGTCCAAAAGTGTTTCTACTGATGTGATGTTGAGTGTACAATGCCGTTATGTTTAGCCGACCCTCAAGGATGTGAATATGCCCATGAAACTGAACAATAAAACCGGTCAAGAGGAAGTCCGACTCGCGCCTTAAATGTTCCGTATCCATCCACCATATCATATTCTTCAAGCTTTTGCCCCTTGACTTTAAAAACTCCGCGTCAACTCTAACCTGACCTATATTTTATATGAATGTACTTGAAACGGAAACTCACCTCACTTGGTTATGTTTTCTCGTGAGAAAACTTGTAATATTTAATCATTTTAGACTTTTTCCTTTGCTTGACCTAGCTTATTACCAACTTTTAATTTTCTAGGTCAACGGGAAGTTCCCTATAGGTATTGGTTTGGTTCATAAATGTATTGGAGATGGAGACATAATTGGCTGTATCTTTTGATTGTGTAGTCGCAAACGCTTGGTATTTTTTCAGCTTCAAGGGTCTATAGACCTTAATATTTGATATAAATTTTAAATTGATACCTACCTTTGCCCGTGCGGGAGAAAAAGGGTCTTGATAGACAGACAGACGGACGGACATCAAAGTGATCCTATAAGGGTTCTGTCTTTTTTCCTTTTGAGGTACGGAACCCTAAAAATTTTGGATCTCCCATAGAAACTGAATCTGCTGATAAAGCATTTTGCTTAGTTAAGTTAAATGGGCAGAATCAGATCCTTCATGGTTGATTTATCCTTTTTGTTACATCTTATAATTTACTAAGCCCTCCTAGGCCTTGTCTAAGAACGAACGTTGACAAGAAGTTTACAAGGTTGATATAAAAATTCACTCACTTTATATTTCTTTTATATTTGTTATCTTTTCAGAGTCCTTCGATTTGCCTAAATATCGGCTCCGGTCGAGATCTCGGCTCCTTAGATCCAGAGTTCTCCAACGAAGATCGTTGGACGTTCCGCTTCAAGAAATCTGATGACTTTAACACTAAAACCTGTCTTGCTTTACATCCAAATGCCAGAGATATTGGCAAACGATTCTATGCCATATTGCCTTAGTAAGTGGCTTACGGGATCCCGCACACGACCGAGAATCGGTGACCGATTTTTTGTCGGCATCCCGCTCTGACGTGTTATCACCTGAATCTTCCATCCTTGGCCTGGCCGATAATCGCCCACCGATTCTCGGTCGTGTGCGGGAGCTCTTAGATGATAATACACTTAAAAACCGGCTAAGTGAGAGTCGGACTAGCGCACTGAGGGTTCCGTACCACTGAGGTAAAACTACTATGTTAGGGACGCGCAGCCAGTCGCGTATTAAATGCGCTTGAATCCTACTCGCACTTGACCAGTTTTTATTATTTGTTGTTATTTGGACAAACCAATTTTTACCTTTTATGTTTTTACGATAGAGCTAAAAACAAAAAAGAACACCAAAAAAAATGTTTCTTGTATGGGGACCCCCTTATTTTTAACTGTTCATTGGTTTTGTTATTTGTTAGATAATCCGCTATATTAACACATATTACCGTTTACATATATACATACATAACATCACGCCTCTTTCCCGTTTGGACGAACATTTCATTTGTGTAGCTACTACGGTTGAAACGATACAGCCCTTTAAAGGTATGTCAGACAGACAGACGACGTAGGTTTAGAAATAAGGTCCCGTTGGTTTTTTCTTGACCCGGAACCCTAAAAAGTTATAACACTAAGATATTTTTTCTTCTTTGCGTAAATATAATAAGATTTTTTTATTTGTGTGTACCTATCTAGGGCAGATGGGCCTTAGATTATCGTACAGCTCACATGGTCATCCTACTAATTCAGTTTTATTTATCGTTAGTTTTGAAATGCCTTGTAACTTAACCTCCTTTAAATGTATCGCCGACTATTTGTTGGCAACTAAAAAAAAACTTGAGAATTAAGGGAGATTCAACTTTAGTTAAGCCTTTTGTTATAGTGTCGTTTAAATTTAAGTATAAAAACAATCTTACGATTTTCAGTTTCGACAAAGACCACGCGAATACAGCCTTCTTGCACAAGTTCCGGGGGACAGTAAACCAAATGTCCCAGGCAGCTGACATGCTGGACCGGGAAGCCGCTTTCTATGCCGCAGTACTTACACCCATCGTCTTCATGCAACACTATAGGGACTCCTGGTGTCTTCTGGAGCGGGTAAATCATCAGGTCTTACTTTTCAGAAAATCATCACGACAGAATAATTATCTAAATATACAGCGTGTAACGGAAATGTGTGATAATACTAAAGGGTGTGAATTTGCCCATTAAACTGAACAACTTATCCTAAAGAACATAGCTCATATAGCTCAGCCACACACTCGACGAGTGGCGTGGGAAGTAGCGAGGGAAGGAGGCAGAGACGTAGTGTGGCTGCGTTACTCGTCATGCCGCACGTATTGCTCCTCGTCATGCCCATCGCTCCCTGTTTTATCAGTTTTTTTGGCGCGAGTCAAAGGACCGGTAATTATGAGCGCGAGTAGCCAGCCACATGCTCGCGCATCTCTCGCGAGGATGATTTACAATAATTAATGATCTATTCTTATTTCGATAAATAGATGTAATACATCAACTCCTTTAGCACGGCGTATATTTCTATATAAGAAATTGGTATAATTAGCTTTACTAAAAATACATAGCGCGCATCCTGCCACAGGTGTGTAGCAATGACAAGTGACCTAGTTCGGAGCATCGCGATTAATCGCGCGAGTAGAACAGTAAGTGGCTAGAGAGAGCAACATCGCGGCAGCGCGAGGGGCAGAGCGAGGAGCAGCGCGATGGGCATAATGTGAATAAATGATTTTTATTATTTATTTATTTTTATTTAATGTGGCGGCCCTAATAGGACAAAATAAATTTTTGACCTTCCATAGAAACTGCATCAGCTGATAGCTCATTTTACAAGGGAGTTCAAACTTATGTTCCTTGGGAAATTTGTTCAGTTTCATGGGCAGACATTGTATAAAATAGCATGTCCTGACTGATTGACTAGATGACTGCTGATTCATCAACGCCGCGCGGTACGCTATAGCCACAGAATTAATATGCTATAGCTACAGATGTGAAATTTTGTACAGAGGTTTACTGCATGTCAAAACCACCCACCAAGAAAGGATTTTCAGAAATTCATTCTCACAATGACGGATGAAAGTTTGTATGGAAATCTTCCAGTTTTGACACGAGATGCATAAAAATTTGGCTTTAAGTTAATGAAAAAGAAAGAAAAACGTGTTTCAATATTTTTCAATCCCTCAAGGTGGTGAAATGAGGGTTGAAAGTTTGAATGAAAATCCTACTGAGATGCATAAAGTTTTGGATAAGAGGTACTGAAAAGAAACAATGAAACAAGTGTTTCAGCAGTTTTGCAAAATCATCCTCTAAGGGGGTGAATTGACTTTTTTTTAAATTAAGTTTTACAAATATAACAAAAGCGGCCAGCTTATCTCAGAAGGGTCCGTCAGTAGGGGTGGGTGCAAAATGGAGAACAGATAAAGTACGCGACCGCTCAGAATTGCGCACCATACTTTTCGCCCGCACCACGTACTAAAGATGCTCTTTCGGTTCTTATGGCCTGCCGACTTAGCACGCTCCAGTTGTCAGTTTATCTAGGCCCATAGATTAAAGACTTTAATCATGGCCACGTTTTTTTGAGAGACGAGCAGTGCGACACATTTTTAAAGACAAGGATGGCTACATGTATGCTTATTTGACATTCTATTAATTGATTTATTCACATGGACCTTCTCAATTTTTATTTTTTATTATTGTTTGACTTATATAATAACAGAATATGTTGCTGGTTAACTTTGAATAAGTATGAGCAAAATTAATGTTTATAGTTTCCTATGTATTTAAAGGGTGTTTAAGCTAAGAACAGATAATTTAACATTGTCGAATTGGGTCTTTGCCTGTTATGACTAATGTATTAGATATTATAGTAAATAAATAAATGAAATGAAATGTATTAGTGTATAAAGCTATCTCTGTCTAAAATATCAAAAACGTAATTTGTAAATTTGCTAAACATTTTCCTCCACTGACATTTCTTCGCGCTTGGAAGTGATAAATTAGATGACATAATTCCCCAATTAAAGTGACATTTCTCGGAGATATATTTTCTCTTGGGGAGCGTGCTAAGCAGGCAGCTCTCATTTTAATTTTTGCAACAGACAGATATGCTCATGGCATAGACATTGTTCCGAGTGGTTTGAGCTACGACGACGTAACAGCAACATTGACGTGGCTTGACTTCGAATTCCGAGAGCAGATATGATTGGTACGACCGCGGAAAACGCAAAAGTTTATTTTGGAGCTATCTGGCTTCGGATTCCGAGGTCGTACATTCCGTGGTTGTACATTTTTGGCTGGGCGTCCCGAGCTCGGACAAATAATGTACGGCTACGGATTGCACAGCTAGGGAATTGTCAGCCAGAGTGTACACGGATTCCGAAACCGGTCATAACTTAGCTTCGTATTTCGCGGTCGTACATTCCGATTCTATCTCTCATGGTCTAGTCGGCTTCTGTGGTCTAGTGGTTATAGTTGGGCTGTCGTTCCGGAAGGTTCTGGACCTTTGGCGGCTCAATAATTTTGACATCAGGGCTTCCGAGGTCAGTCATCGACCTTAAGATATAACATTGAAGATTGTTTTCTTTGCAGTTTCACCGAGCACTGCGTCTGTATCAGATTTCACATCCAACCGAGAAGAGGTCGTCACTTAAGTTACTTCAGAACTTGAGACCCGTAAATCAAAAAGTAAGTAAATAATCACAAACTAGGTTCCTAAAGTAACCAATATAGCTCTAAAGATTAATAAATTTTGAGGGTATTCATAAATCGCTCTCAATATCCTTCCTGAGAGCGTCTATCAGCTGAGCACGCTGTTAAGGAGCAATCAGCATTTCAAGTTCGTGCTAATTAATATTTGTGTTCTGTTGAATATCGAACATTTAAACAAAAATCATAAGCGTTTATAGTAGGGGAGCCCCCCTTAATTTTTTATTTTTAGTATTTTTTGTTATAGTGGCAACAGAAATACATATCATGTGAAAATTTCAACTGTCTACCTATAACGTTTCATGAGATACAGCCCGCTGTTAAACAGACAGACAGACATCGGAGGCATATTAATAGTGTCCCGTTTTTTCACCCTTTGGGTACGGAGCCTTAAAAAGTGACCTTACTACACTCACATTGATTTATTTTTATTTTATTTTATTTATTAGATACACCAACAACAGTTTCACAAATATTAAACAATAAAATTACATCACGGTATTATACAGTGTGAACCATTCTTACTGGTGCATACAGATTACATTTTTTTTAACTAGCATGCAGTTAGTTTACTAAAATTACTTATTATAATGTTAATATTGATTTTAAAAGAAAGTTAATTGTATTTGCATTAATTAAAAATATTGTGGGATTACATTTAAGCTGTGAAACTCTAAATACATTGCGACATTATCTCCTACAACTATTGAAATAAGAGCGGTACAAGGTACAAAGTTTAAGGTCGTGCTCTTGACTGTACGCAATAAATTTGCGCGTATGTGTCACCAGAAAATAACAAGAATCGAAAGATGATCAAGAAACACAGTCAGTTGATGAACTGTCGAAAAGTAGTAAACTGGACCGAATTCGCTAGTTTGATTGATTTGTACACAACCTTACTATCTCGTATGGGATTAAAATAAAAAATAAAAATGTTTTTATTTCTCTCTACAACCAAATAAAATTCGTAATAAATCATCACAACAAGCATTATTAGTTGAGTCTACCAATAGGTTTGTAACATAATGTGTGTTTCCTGTTAGCAAGCCGTAATAAATAAATAATTAAGGCTGATTATCACCATCTACCTTTAACATTAACAAAATATTTTCAGCTCACTTGCAAATAATTTGGAGATTGGAGAGAGTATGACGCGTTTATTCGATTGTGTGATAATCAAACCAAAAGTTATTTCACAGATCCGTGCATTTGTCATGAGTCTTCCAACGTCCCCACCGTCGCCTAGAACAACACAACCATCTGATCTTGACGACGACGAGCTTCCAGATAGAAAGGATATTCGCTATCTCAAGGAGTTGGTAAAGAACCTTGGATGATTTCCAAGGATCAAAGAAACAATTGTTTTATTGCTTTTGTATTTGACGTCAGTGCGCTTTAATGTTTTGTACTGTAGATTTGAATAAATATTACTGTATTTATTGTGTTTATGACTAACATATACATATATATAGTATATATATAGTACCTGGGTGACCGAGCTTCGCTCCTCAACATTAAAATATCATCGGGTGAGCAAGCTATTCTACCCGCAAACAGTTTCTGTCTAAAACGCGGTATTTACAAAATGCTCAAAAACACGGGGAAAACGAATTTTCCCAGACATGAGACCTGGCTAGATCGATTTTTAGCTCCCAAAACCTTAAGTATGGTAAATTTCATCGAAATAGAGCCGTTTTTGAGAAACCGATTACAAATATTTACGAGTATATATATATATATAGAAATATTGCTCGTTTTATAGTATAGGATATATTACAAAAGTCAAAGTCAAGTCAAAATCGTTTATTCATTGTTGGATATTAAAGCTCGCTCCACATTCTCCGTAAGACTACCTATCCACAGAATATAAGATGTGGATAGTATAGATCGCGTCTAAACAGATCGTTTTCCTAAGAAACTGAAACGATTTTTATTGACTTCCTATAAAAAATTGTGGACGATGGCGGGCTTAGTATAGGATCAACAGTATCAACGCATTTTTTCTTGTTACGTTGACCAGTGTTTCTTCACATAAACCCCGTGGCCGTGGGCCGCGGGTTCGATCCCCGCCCAGGGCAAACAAGCTATCGAGAAAAATATAAAAATAAAAATATTTTATCTTATCTTTTATCTCTTGTCTCTTATCCTACTTTTTTGATTTGGCGGCGGCCCCGACTCTAAGTAAAAGATACATTTTAGCGTCAGTTTCTCTCAATAAATTATCGAATAATCATTATTAAAAAATTCAACATAATGGGATTTCAACATAATGGGAATTCAACATTATGGGAATTCAACTTAATGGAAATCCAACGTTCGGAGAATTCAACATAATGGGAATTCAACTTAATGGTCCTGAAGGAAACCTTTGTGTGATGAACACAAGTGTTTGTTCTGTGTCTGGGTGTTATTTATCTATTTATGTATGTACATCAGTCTCTGGTACCCATAGTACAGGTTTTGCCTAGTTTGAAATCACATGACCTTGTGTGAAATGTCCCCTAATATTTATTTATGTATATACTATGTTGTTTCATGGTCTAGTACGATTAGGGCCCGTGTTACCACTTGCTGCTAAAGTTCCCGATACAGATACAGATAAAATATCTGCCAGCTAAATATATTTTTGCCTGTGTTTATCTGTCAATTAGAGTAACCGGGCACTTGTGAAACAAAACATTGTTACTATCTGACTGAACTAACTAGCAGATAAGCTATCTGGAACTTAGCAGCAAGCGGTGAGATGGGCCCTTAAGTAAGGGGCTGATAAGAGCTAAATACGCTTCACTTGAGCAGGTTTTTAATGAAAAGTGATGAATATAAGGCCGTGAAAAAAATGTATGTGATAATTAAGCATCTTTTTCCAAGAATATGGCTGACTCCGAAACACGATTAAATACATTTTGTACGCCATAAAAAAAATCCAAAGTTACCTCTGCTTTTTGCTTTTAAACCGTTTTTCTTAAGTACCCATTAATCTATGATACCAAAATTTTTACACATTATTCAATACATTATGCATAATAATATAGCTATTTGATAATTAATATTATGGGTACAGATTTTGAGAAAAATGCAAAAATGAGCGAAAAACGTAGAACAGCGCGAATCCGCTCCGTTCTAGCACGCGCATTCTGCCCTTTGTTAGAAAGGGAGGTAATTCAGCTCTTATCAGCCCCTTAAAACTACATAAGCTTTTCAGATCAAAATATTTTCACCCGGTTTCGGCTTATACAGGGTGTAACAAAAAGGGTATACCAACCCAGAAGGATGTGGATCTGCCCATGATACTAAACAACTTTCCCTAAGGAACATAGGTCGAAATATGAAAATAAATTTTTGATCTCTCATTTTCGTATTTCGACCTATGTTCCTTGGGGAAAGTTGTTCAGTTTCAGGGTTGATATACCATTTCTGTTACACCTTGTATATTGCCTTTTCGACAGACATGTGGAGTGTCCTGGAATGTTGAGAGTTAGACACAATTATTTTTCTTACAATGAACGATAAAACAGAACGTAATAATTTTTGAAAAATAATATTATGATCGAAACAGTAAGTACAAAGACAATATTTACAAACAAAAAGTACAATGCATAGACATCTTCACAATAATTATCGAAGTTGTGAAAGTTTTTCAATAAATAACACGGATAACCCCAGTCGTCATAGTTCAAATAAAATGTGTGGTTTGATTCAAAACCATTATAGTAAAATGCGATTTCTTCTGAGTTTTTGTTTATTTTTGTTATGTTGACCATTTGACGAATGAAATAATGACCCTTTTCAAGCGTGTTCTTTATATCGTTCTTGAGGATTCTGGAAATAAAATATCAACTTTTTATACAACTGAACGTAAATGAGGGTCTTTTTCACACGAGAGCTAGTTTTTGATATGAGGCAAAGGCAGTTCGAGTGTTTAAAAGCATAAAGACAAAACTCTATCTACGATCACAATAAAAATAAACCTTATATTTTATTTACAAAATTTAAATTAATTGTGATGGTGCATTCAATGTATGCTATCTCTACGTTTCAAGCAACAGGTTAAACGCTTACCATTTTGTTTTTAGAAAGAAGATATGAGTTTTAGAAAATGTTGTGATTCGTTTATCCATACTATGGTGGCGTGTGTCTAGATATAAGTACTCTTCTAGAGAAACCACTCTACTTATTAATCTCCACTATAATTAATGATGAGCCGTGCACCTGTAGTGGCTCTATAAATGGGACAACGCTTTCCGTATAGCCAGCATTGGGGGGGTTGTAGTAATTAGAAAAGTAGTGGCAGGCGCCGATAAGCTGGCTATACGGAAAGCTTTAGTTAGTTAGGCTATGCACTATAAACATACCAATTTTCAAGTTTGAAAGTGTCCCGGTTTTTAAGATAGAGCTAAGCCAAAAATCGCCTAAAAAAACAGGTGTTTAGTATGGGAGTAACCTACGAGTTATTACTTTATTTTTATTTTTAGTCTTTGTTTTTAAAGCGGCAACAGAAATACATAATCTGTGAAAGTTTTAAATGTCTAGCTATTACTCTCCCTGAGATACAGCTCAAACAAAATTTTGTAAAAACAGCTGACTTTGGTTGCATCTTATTCCTTTGTTTTTGAATATTTTTAAAACAAAAATACAGTTTTTATTTACTCAACGAGCTCTAAACATCGGAATGAATAATCGATGGGAATAGTCAAACTTTTTTTTACGGTCCCCTTTAGCTGTTTGGGAGCCCCCCTTCATTGTTTACTTTTTTTATTTTTAATAATTTTTGTTGTAGCGGCAACATGCCTGCAACAGATTACTACTACACAATTTGTGAAAATTTCAAATTTCTACCAATTACGGTTCATGAGATACAGCCCGATGACAGACAGACAGACATCGGAGGCATATCAATAGGGTCCCGTTTTTCACTCTTTGGGTACGGAACCCTAAAAATGGACAAAATAAGGGTCACTTTAGGATTCTTCAGTCATACAAATTAAAATTATATCTCGACCACATCACTTTTCATATCTTGCTTGTTATTTTTTTTAAGTAAAATGCCATATTTAATGTAAAAAGTGGTTACGAATTTGTTCAGTCTCAATGTCATTCAGGCAGGATTAACCTTAAATGATATACATACATACATATTTCAACCCTTTTGCTGCCCCAACACTCCCACCCCCACTAACGAATAGCTGGCAGGCGCCCGTATCTATCAATAATGATAGTAAGGCTTTAACTAATTAAACTGGTTGAGATGCTCTATAAATGGCTCAAAGCATTCCGTTGCCAGTTCTCCATGTATAGGTATAGTAGCAGTTTTGCCTTAGCCTATGCAGAATGAAGATTATGAATAATATAATATCAGTTGCTTAGTGAAATTCTAAGGAAAATCTATTCACATTTCTTTACATGCAGGTAGTATTGAGCTGTACCATGGACGAATAATTATGACAATCCCCATACCAGAAAACGTAACCCGGAAAGGCATAAAACTCATGGAAACTAGATGGCGCTTTCAAATAATCTGGAAATTAATTATGGTCTACCGAGTATTCTGTCAAAAAATCATTCAAAATTTCAACGTAAAGAAACGCTAACATTGAAATTCGGTTTATTTTTTTAGCAGAATACTCGATAAATCGTAATAACTTCCAGGACAAATTTTAGCGCCATCTAGTTTTATACTTTTCCGGGTTACGATTTCTAAAAGGGGATGGTCATTGTTCGTCCATAGCTGTGAAATAAAAAAGGCGGTAAACTCTCTTATTTCGGATCTAAAATGGCATATTCCGACATCGGAGTAAATAAAATCGTATTAAATTTTTTTATATGTCAAATTTTAGAAATTACAGACTACGACAGTCGTTCTAACCTTGTTCGAAGGTTTAAAAAATCACAAGGAATTTCTTTCGTAACGAAAGCTATTTCTTTTTAAATCTTTGTAGGACCCCATATAAAAGTTTGCTGGAGTCATGCCCAGCAAACTTATTTATGCTACATAAGGGCCAAGAGTTTTCAATCCTCACTAAATCACTTTTCTATTAGGAAGCATGCCCTTAACTAAGTTCCAGCTGCCTTCAGTTCATTGACTATTTTAAATTAGATGAAATACAAAAAACATGCTGTTATTATGATCTAGCCACACCACAGAGCTCTAAACTCCATGCGTCTTGCTCTCGCGCAGGTGGAGTGGCCCTATCGTTGTTCTGTTAACCACACCCTGTATCGATGAAAGTTAGCGTATTTAATTATTTTCCAAGGCTGGGTGGGTTTTTCGTGCTGATCCTATTCTCTAAAATTTTTCACCTTACCCCTCAATGTTAAGCTTGGGCACTCCGTGATACTCTACGATTCGAATTTACTTCGGGAAACCTATCAGACAATGACATAGGATTAAAAGTTAAAAATACAATTGCTAAGCTACGCACTAATGTCCCTTGCTCGCCCCTCTCACTTTTAATCTTATCACCGATTTAAATTTGCACTTTCCTCTTGACTACCTGTTTTGATATTCGATTGTTTTGAGCATATTTCTTTTTGTAGCATGATTAGAAGTAACGGTTACTCTATACTGTTACCTGGATCGATTCCTCAGATCTAAACTATACAACTTCTGCCGTTCTTTATTAGATTTTGATTCCATCGTTCTTTCTATAAGCTTAATGCCTTCTGAATAAAGTGTATTGGATGGTGGTGATACAGCTATTGACAACAATTCACTGACAAGATCAGCAATCTGAAACCATTGTTATTATAACATTAGTTAGCGGGTAGATGTGTGGTCTAGTGGTTAGGTTAGAGCGCTCCGCTCTCGATCCGGATATTCTGGGTTCAATTCTCAGGGGGGACACTGTCAAACAAAAATCCCTTTGTGCAACCTCTACATTCTGTTTAACATTGCAGGATGAATCACCTGATTGTCCGAAAAGTTCTACGGATTTACTCGTTAATTAGCCATGTCAGAGGCTTTTGGCGGCTCAACAACTCTGACACCAGGGATTGAGAGATCGGTCATTGACCTTGCAAACTTCACGACATGATGATGAGCGCGTATTGACGCGCGTATTGCGCGTATAATATTATTTGAAATATTATTATGATTGTATATGAAAATTTTGCTGCTGTTATGATGACAAAGAATGTGACAATAATGGATTTAACAGAGTGTTAACTTAAATTAAGCTTTATGCAACTGCTAGTTTAATTAAGAAATTATCAAGCTGATGCATACTTTTACTAGACTATTAATATTATCCATTTGCTGGTAGGCTAGTCCAGTAGAGCCTCTTTCACACATAAAATATATTTTTTATTTACATCTAATAATATGACGATGTTTGGATGACGTTGATGTCATCACCAATTTCATACAAAATCTATAGATTACGTACAATAAAGAGTAGTTTAATCTTAGTTGCCTTTACTTGATGAGTTGCTTGGCCACTGATAGGCAATTTAGCCTCAAAAGCAATTTTTGGAGTGTAATATGAGAGCTCCCTCCAGAATATTAGCTAAAACGCATGGTGTATGACGGGAAATGCTATAATCAACACGGTTATTATAGCGTTGCGGCTGGCACCATGGACCCTGGTTGTTGGTGACGGCAGTACATAAGATGGTACGATACACGGAAGGACGCTGCTGCCTATCCTCTGTTTTATAATCCCTTAGTCCCCGGCGGCGTACTATTCTTTGCCGGCACCACAGGGTCGTTTCTCGAGTACCGACATTGTATAACCATATATCTATTCTGTGATACCGAAGCGTATTTTATGACAAATATTGTCTATGAAGAGGCCTTTATTCAACAATAGTGTCTGTCTGGGCCAAGGCTGGGTGGATGGAGTCTGAGTATTTTTTTTTTATTATGTATGGGCTTACTCTTGACCTCGATCTAGCCTTGAGGACAGAGATGAGGTCGACGATGGAACGAGCTTGCCCAGAAGAAGCCTATTCACTCGCGACTTAAATAGATTCGGGTTATAAGAGCTCGGGAACACGGACGCAGGCAGAGAATTCCACTCCTTAGCCGTGCGCATTATAAAGGATGTTTCAAAACGCTTTGTGCGGATGTGTGGAATATGAACCAAATATGGGTGATATCCTGCAGTGCGTCTGGATTCCCGACGGTAGACGGGGGATGGCGGAATAAGCTCATGGAGCTCTTGGGCACACTCTCCGAAGTACAATCTGTAAAAGACCGACAGACATGCAATTTTGCGCCGGTGGGCTAGGATGAATGTGTGGATGGATGAAAGTGTACAGGCAGCTGTTTGTGAGAAGAAGAAAGCATGGTTAGATTGGTTAGCTGTAAAAGCTAATCAAAGAATGCAGAAGGCCACAAGTGATGATGTTAGTGTAGCACGAAAGGAATATAAAAGAGTGAAAGGTATTGTAAAGGATGTTGTTGAGAGAAAGAAAGAGGAGTGTAAGGATGAGTTTGACAGAAGGCTTTCTGAGGATTTCCAGTCAAACCAAAAGTTTTTCTGGAATTCCATACGGACAGCCCGAGGAAAGTTTGGAAGATCGGAGCTGAGTAAAATCAGAAGCCAGGATGGAAGTATTATAAAAGGTGAGGATTGTGTGCTGAAGAGATGGAAGGAATATTTTGAAAGTCTGTTTGAGAGGGAAGAAGCAGAGGCCAGCGTACCGAGGTCTTCTGAGGAAATGCATGAGAATGAATATGAGAGTAATGTAAGTGAGATAAGTATGGATGAGATCATAAAAGCAATGAAAAGTATGAAATCAGGTAAAGCAGGTGGGTATGTGGGAGTGTCGGTCGAAATGTTGAAGGCTGGGCGAGGCATTGTGGCTAGTCAGCTGTACCGCCTTTTCAACCTGTGTTGGACGAACGGCCAAGTACCAGGTGACTGGTGCAAGGCTGTGATTGTGCCGCTGTACAAGGGAAAAGGGTCACAATAGGACTGCAAAAATTACCGCGGGATAAGTCTTCTCAGTGTGGTCGGCAAACTGTATGCAAAGGTTTTGATTGAAAGAGTGATAAAAGATACGGACGAAAAAATATGGGATGTACAAGCGGGATTTAGAAAGGGAATGGGATGTACAGATCAGGTCTTTTCCTTGCGGTGCATAGCTGAAAAGTTTTTGCCAAAAACCAAAAAGTCTACTGCGCGGTCGTGGATTTGGAAAAGGCCTATGACCGAGTGGTGAGGAATGAATTGTGGTCGGCATTGTCTATGTATGGGGTGAACGGTCATCTGATTCAAGCACTGAAATCTCTCTATGAGGATTCCAGTGCTTGCGTCAGAATAAACGGGGCGTACACTGAATGGTTTAGCATCGACAAAGGTGTTAGGCAGGGATGTGTAGCGTCACCTTGGGTGTTTAACCTATTCATTAATAATTGTTTTACTGATCTAAAAGAGAGTAAGTGTGGACTGAGAATGAATGAGTTACTCATCAAATGACTTCTCTACGCTGATGACCAAGTTATACTTGCGTCATCTGCTGACGAGTTACAGGAGATGGTGACAATGATGAATGTGGCTTTTGATAGGAAGGAATGAAAGTTAATGTATGCAAGACGAACGTAATGGTACTTGAAAGAGAAGAGTGTATGACAGAGTGAACTATATTAATAGGTGGTGAACAAGTCGATCAAGTGAAGGAATTTGTGTATCTGGGTTCTAAGTTTACGAGAGATGGAAAGTGTGAAAATGATATCGAAAGAAGAGTGAATGCTGGAAACATGGTGAATGGTGCTCTGCATGATTTTATGAAGAGTCAGAAGGTGTCTCACAGGGCTCGTCTGGCTGTTCATAGAGGCGTTTTGGTACCAACACTGATGTACGGCAGTAAAAGCTGGGTATGGCAGAAAAAGCATGAAAGTAGAATTAATGCAGTAGAAATGAGAGCGTTAAGGAGTATGATTGGTGTGAAATTGAGTGACAGGATTAGAAATATTGTGATAAGAGAACGTTGTGGCGTAAAAGAAGACGTAGTGACTAAAATTGAGAAAGGGATGCTGAGATGGTTTGGTCATGTAGAGAGGATGAATAAAGGAAGATTGACGAAAGAGATCTACAAGGCGAGAGTGAATGGAAACGTTGGAAGGGGAAGGCCTCGGCGAATTTACCAGGACCAAATTCAGGATGTTCTGAATAAAGGCCAGGTTAAAAGCACCCTAAACCGACGAGCATGTATGAAAGGATTGATGAAAGTTCAGGAAGCAAGGGAAGTATGTCAAGATCGTAGCAGGTGGAGAACTGTGGTCTCTGCCTACCCCGACGGGAACAAGGCGTGATGTTATGTATGTATGGGCTAGGCTGTGAAACTTGGTTTTCACTAGCATCTCATCACCAACGAGCTTCTTGGCTCTGCGATCGATCGAGTCTAGAGCGGCTAGTTGGTATTTGGCTGAGCCATCCCAATTTCTCCATGCAAGATCGGACTTGTGCTTTGTATAAAACTAGCAACTGTCCAGGAGTGAAGTACCACTTAACCTTATTTAGGATACCCAACTTTTTGGCCGCAGTTTGCGCTTTTGACTCAATTTTGACGCCGAAGTTCAGGTTTGCACACAGCTTCATGCCAAGAAGCTCGAGGCTGTCAGTGACCGGTACAGATGTACCTCGAAAAGTAGGAGCCAGATTGAATGGACTCCTTTTGGCAGTGAACAGACACGCTTGTGTTTTGGTGGCATTGAAACTTACCAGATTTTTGTCACCCCAGTCGGAGACAAGACTTAAGGTTGAGTTTATACGCTCTACCATGGCCTCTCTCGAAGAACGTATTTCGTCACTGCTGGCTTTTACGCTTGACATATATCTCTCGACGACAGTACTGTCATCTGCGCACCCAATAATACTAGGACCAAGTAGGTCGTTGATGTGCAGCAGGAAAAGAGTCGCAGAGAGAACAGACCCCTGAGGAACCCCGGCGTCAATAGCCATGAGGTCAGAGGAGCAGCCATTAAGGACTACTCGGATCGACCGTTCACTCAGGAAGTCAGAAATCCAAGAGCAAAAGTCAGCAGGAATGCCGTATGCAGGAAGTTTGCTCAGCAGACTTGCGTGCCATACCCTGTCAAAGGCCTTCGAGATGTCCAGTGATACGGCAAGGCAAGGGTGATGATAAATGTGTATGATTATTAATTTTTTATTGGTTGTTATGGCGTACCTTTGATTTATCGACTTGTTTATCTGGTAAGTCTCGAAAAATCCAGACTACTTTGTTGCGAGCCGTCAGCTTCTTATTTGCAGCCATTTGTGCTAATGTCATAGCGTTTTTGGCATCCACGTTGGCAATTATAATTTTTGCACCTTTATCTGCCAGCACTGATAATTCCTGAAATATGAGAAATTGCATAAAAAGATTAAAAAGTGAAATTTCTTTATAACTGGAATCAATTAAAAGTTCTTTGACAAAAGTTGTTCAGTTTAAACATTTTTTCAACGCAAATGTGGTGGACATTATACGGTAGTATTGGGATTTTTTTTTTATTTCACCATTTTTTCGGAAAATTTGTTCAATTTCATTGATAGAACATTGTATTGTATTTTATTTTAATCAAATCAAACTTACTCTTTGTATAATATAACAGTTGATAAGTTTAAACTAAGCAGAACCTAATTTGGCTACTTTATTACCTTCTCAAAGGTGCAAACATGGTCCATGCACTGTTTTACCAAATACGCCACTTCATAGTCGATAAACTGTTTAGTGGCAGCTGCTTCAAAATCGTTGCTGTATGGTGAACCATCAGATACTAAAGCAACCCTGTGCCATGATTGCCCAAGTAAAAACTTCCGCAACCCTTCAGCCTCCTTATTGTAGTAATTAGTAAACAAAACTTCAGAATTTGGGTACACAGACTTGTGTTCTGGTAATAAATATGGCGTATTATAAAATATCACCGAAAGATGAGTAATTTCTTCTTCTTCAATAGGTTTTGGTGCAAGGACAGCAAGCACATCATGTTCAATAAAATCGTTTATTTTGTTACAGTTGGACACAATTCTGATCGAAATATCATGCAGATTTCTTTCATCTGGTTTGTCATAGTTTTTATTATTATTATCATCACAGATTAGTACACTATGTTTTTTTATCCCTCCTTTGTTTTGAGAGATGCTGACGTATTTCATCCAGTTGGCTTGCTTTTCTGCATCGTAGTTTTTATCGATATTTTCTATTATTTTGTGCAAAAGTTTGTATTCTTCAATTTTCTTGCTTATTAGTTTACAGTACATTGAAATTTTTGATACATTTATATCCACATCAGTACATGTTTCAAATTTTATTCCATTTATAATTTTTAATTTAGTTTTCTGTTTACATACGGATGTTTTAAAATTTTCTGATTCTATATGAGTATATCCAACAACGGATACTCCATACTCTTCTGAGTCAGGGATAAAATAATTGTATGGTATCTGAGCATCTAAGTGTACAACATTGCTGTAATGAAAGCATTATATTAATTCCTTGATTAGGTAAAACATCAATAAACCAAAAAGCAAAAATAAGTTGAAGGATTCTATCACCCTCGAAGACACTGTCGAGAATACTGTATTTCTATTTTATATTCCAAGAAACTCGTACTATCTCGCCACACATTCTCTCGCTCATGAGAATAACCGCTACAATTTTATTAGGCGCATGGTAGCTGGAATTTTTTTATAAATTCTTACTTTCGACCGCAACATCGTACGTCTTATTTTATCACTTGGGGCTGAGTTCCTAACTAGTGGACACTTACTCACTCATTCAGAGCACTTCGTCCCAATGGGATCTTTTGTGCTTCCCCTGTTTTAATGTTCTTGTGGTCTTCCGCTGTCTTCAGATATACTCATAATGAGCTTTGATGCCCATGAGCCTATGGCGAAAGAGATGAGGTCGACGATGGAACAAGCTTGCCTAGCAGAAGCCTATTCCCACCTGGATTTTTTTAAGACGAATTTCCCTACACATGAGACCAGGCTGGATCGAAAAAGATGTTCAGTTGCAAGGTATAAAGAACATGCTAAAATTATGTGCACTATTTATTTTTAGAATATTATAGAAACTCAAACTCAAGATATTAAACTACATCGCTTCACAAACAAATATTATATAATATTTACGTCACTGTCTATCGACTATAATAAATTATTAATACAAAGATTTTCCATTGCAAACTTTGGAGAAAAGGGGGGGTGGATGTTTTTTTTTTATCATAGCTTAATAACTAAGTGTTGTAAAAAAAAAAAAATATGTGTTTTGGAATGTGCAAGTAAAGCCCTTTCATATGATACCCCAATCAACCTAGTAACGACAATTTTAAATTTTGACCCCCTATTCGGAGCCCCTTTACAATAATAATGAATGATATATTTTTTGTAATTATTTAATTTGTAATAAAGTTAGGCAATTAAATTCTAAAACTGTTCCAAATTTCTAGTCGACAGCATGAGTGGTTGCTGAGATATATAGGTGTGACAGACAAACAGACGGTCCCGTTTTTACCATTTTTGTTCGGCACTCTAAAAAGGGTGTGAATCTGCCCATTAAAAAACGAACTGAATAACTTTTCTTAAGGAACATAGGTCATAAAACAAAATCAATTTTTTACCTCCTATTGTAACTGCAACATCTATAGCGCATTTTGTATGGGAGGTCAAATTTAGTTTTTCGTATTTCGACAATATATACAATTATTTTATTCCTCCTTGGGAATAGTTGTTCAGTTTTATTTGCGGATTGACTCCCTTCAGTATTGTATTATCCCACATTTCCGTTATATATTGTGTTTGATAAGTTGATATTATACTTACTAGTTTTTTTCACTTATTTTTTGTACAATATCCAAATCACTTGACATGTTTGTACAATTTGGTGACACTTTAACTTGCACAATTTTATCAAATCCCAAATGGTTAGCCCATTTGATGAAGAGATTGTTCATGTTTTTATGATGTTTGTACTTATAAGGCATTAAATAGAGCTTTTCGGTTGCTTTGTTATCACTATCACCTAACTCAACTAAAAAATAAAACATAGGAACAACGGGTTATTTAAAAGTACATTGTAATTGATAAAGATATATGAAAAATATAATTATTTTTAGTACATTCTGTTCTAATTACTTTACATTAGTACGGTAACTGATATTTTAGCTTGCAGTTAGTTCTCCTGGTAAGGAGAACCTTATTAATTAAAGATGTTTGAATAAATAAATAAATATAAATATTAGGGGACATATCACACAAGGTCATCTTATCTCAAACTAGGCAACTAATGGGTATCAGAGACTGTTATACATACGTAAATAGATAAATAACACCCATACACAGAACAAACACAGCTGTGTTCATCACACAAATGTTTGCCGTGGGTCGGGTTCGAACCCGCGGCACACGGTGTCACTACCAACCTGCCCAAAGGGGCTTGTCAAATGTTTCTATCAAAATCTAAAGTCGACATACCTATTTAGAAGAGGACTTACTTTCACATTCATCGTTCAGGGTCAAGCTAAGGCAAAATTTGATCATTATGAGCACTATAGGAATAAATCCGGTTTCCATTTTTTATATGCACTACGACAACTTCCATTTACCAGTATATCATTCGAACTGAAACAGGAAAACTGCCAATAATTTTATAATATTATTAGCTGCAAATAAGCAATAAAATCATTTTCCCTGTGATAACATTTGTTCAATATTTTGTATACCAATGCAATTATAAAAATAATGATGTATAACGACCCCTTATCGCCCCAGAAGGATGTTGTAAGTCTTAGTTACATTAGTTAAAAACCATTCCCTAGAAAAATAGCTTGTTTGAAACTGCGTCAGCACAGGTCAATATGTCATTATTTATTTACAATCTTGATTTATTATTTGAGAAAAGTTCTTGAATTTATTAAAATCCTTCGATGATTCTTGTCATTGCATCGAAGGTAGTTAATGAAAATAAATAGCAGCTGATGCCTGTTTAATGATTTAAAATTAATTGTTATTTGAGTAGACCACAAGTTTCAATATTCGCAGACCGAAGTATAATTTTTTTACCATAAGGGTCCCCTGGCGCTTAGATTTCCCTTATAAACTAAAGAAACACCGAGCTGACATGTTTTTAGGGTTCCGTACCTCAAAAGGGAAAAACGGAACCCTTATAGGCTCACTTTGTTGTCCGTCTGTCTGTTTGTCAAGATCATTTTTCTCAGGAACGCGTGGAGGTATCACGCTAAAATTGATATCAAATACTCATGTCTACTGTCCCTTGGAGCTGTGAAAAAACTGTAATGTCAGTGTTATTTATATGTATAAAATGCTGTTTGCATCCGCAGCATGACCCCATAACAAAAGGCCATGTGACATGAGACTATGGAAATAACTGAAGTAGACTAACCTCGCGGTGTCTACATCCGTCAGAGCTCTTATTCTTTTCACTGCGTATGCCACAGAACTGAGTCTGTTCGACAATTTATTAATATGCGGTCCCCATTGTAATTTGTTGTCTAAGGTAATACCTAGGAACACAGCAGATTCCACAAGACGCAATTTTTCATTTTTTACCTATTATTTTGTAGCAGTTGGCGTTACATTAGGAAAAACTAATTTAACGCACTTAGTTTTCTTTTCATTAAGCATAAGATTATTTACGGTGAACCACTCAACTAAATCCCACCAAAAACATTCTGTAAAAAACTAGCCAAGTCTCGATGGAGCTGCTTGTTTATCTCCAAAAAGTAATGAAATCTAGACAAAGTCGTACCAAGTCTAAGGTTCCTTACTGCGATTTCTTTATTATTATAGTTAATGTTGTGTGACTTGGCCGTTGAACATTCTTTATACGTTAGTGGGTACAAGTCAATTTTGTTTACACGTAATGTTATATATGTTGTAACTACCTATGTTTGTTAAGGGAGATAATAGCCCATACTGGTATTGGTAATTGGACGTTAGTGTCTCATTTTAGGCTGTTGTTGATCGTCAATGGGTAGCGGTTCTGGCGACAGATTGGTGCAATTGTGTCATGGAGCACCTGGTTTTGTACCCTTCAACGGCCAAGTCACATAACATTAACTATAATAATAAAGAAATCGCAGTAACGAACCTTAAACTTGGTACGACTTTATCTATATTTAATTACTTTTAGGGTTCCGTACCTCAAAAGAAAAAAACGGAACCCTTATAGGATCACTTTGTTGTCCGTCTGTCTGTCTGTCTGTCTGTCTGTCAAGACCCTTTATCTCACGACCGGGTAAAGGTATCAGGCTGAAATTAATACCACATATTAGGATCCATGAACCACACACGATCTGAAAATTTAAATTTTTTACAACGACGCAATTATGTCCTCATCTCCATACATTTATTCAAAAAATCAGTTCGAAAACTAAAACCCGACTACTGGCAAATCTTGCTATAAAATGTATGAAACAAGAAAATATTGTCATCTGAAATTGTTATGTACAAACTATGGTATTTAATAAATATTCATACCGATGTTCAGATAATAGCCGTGGTCATATTGTTATGCCTCTTTGCCCTGAAGTTTATGATCGCTTTTTTCGGATAGGTGGCATAACATGACCACGGCTATTATCTGAACATCGGTATGAATATTTATTAAATACCATAGTTTGTACATAACAATTTCAGATGACAATATTTTCTTGTTTCATACTTTTTATAGCAAGATTTGCCAGTAGACGGGTTTTAGTTTTTGAACTGATTTTTTATTTCAATTATTTTGGGGTTGTAAATACATAAAAAATCTAACAATATATATATTTTTGAAATGTGCTCACTAAACCCTTTCATTTGATACCTAACACGGTACGGTTAAAATTTTTTTTTTATTATTCCTTGACTTAATCTTCTCTAGAGGGCGCCACATACAATTAAACGAAATTTCTTGTATCCTATAACCAGCGAATAATTAAGACGCTTCTAACGACATCTCATTTGTCAAAATATGATAAGTAGTTTAGAAGTTATGATGGAACAGATGAACATACATACATACATACATACATACATAGCCTGTCAAAATCATAACCCTCCTTTTGCTTTGCCGTAGTCGGGTAAAAATGCAAAACCTACAGGGTACTTCCCGTTGACCTAAAATTATGAAATTTGGCAAGAAGCTAGGTCTCACAGTACAAATAATGGGAGAAGTCTGAAATCATTAAATATTACAACTTTTCTCACAACTAATGGTAACCAATTGTGGTGAGCTCCCGTTTCAAGAACATTCATATAAGAGAGGGGTCAAGTTGGATGGTCGCTGAGGCGATTTTTGTTTTAGTTCTATTTGAAAACGGGAACACTTACAAACTTGAAAATTGGTATGTTTATAGTGCATAAGCTATAAAATAACAACAAATAATAAAATTTGGTCAAGCGCGTGTCGGGCTCAAAAAATCTAGCACATTAACTTACTGAAATTTCAACGAATACAATTATGTTTACGTGGTGGTACGGAACCCTCAGTGCGCGAGTCCGACTCGCACTTGGCCGGTTTTTTAGAGATAAACAAGCAGCTCCATCGAGACTTGGCTAGTTTTTTACATAATGTTTTTTGTGGGATTTCACTTCTTTTTAGGGTTCCGTACCTCAAAAGAAAAAAAACGGAAACAATCCAGAAACGGATTCCCCACTTTGCATAACCATCTTAAAAGTGACTATGCTTGGTAGAAAAAAACTGCAAGCGGTTAAACGGAAAGTGATGGCCTACTTTTAAAGGGTTGAGTCAGAAAAACCCGTTATAGCTGCTTGTTACACCAAAGTGTAACTTATAATAACCAACCAAATTCCAAAAGTAGGGTCAACGTAAGAAGTCTGTTTTGACGTTCCCTTAACACCAACACACAGGGTTCATTTTTCTTTGCAGGTTGAATTTTGCATACGTTTGACAGCTGTTAAAATGGACATATTACGATGGCCTTACTTTAATGGCCATTTCTAAAGGACCAAGTTTTTTAGTGGGACCTACTCTAAAATCTTAAAAAATCGACTAGTCAGCTGATATATTTGGTCTATGGTACTTTTAGGGTACCGTACCTCAAAAGAAAAAACCCTTATAGGATCACTTTGTTGTCCGTCTGTCTGTCTGTCTGTCAAGACCCTTTATCTCACGAACGGGTAAAGGTATCAGGTTGAAATTAATACCATATATTAGGATCCATGAACCACACAAGATCTGAAAATTTCAATTTTTTACAATGACGCAATTAAAAGATATGGCATTTTATGTCCTCATCTCCATACATTTATTCAAAAATGAAAAACCTACAGGGTACTTCCCGTTGACCTAAAATTATGAAATTTGGCAAGATGCTAGGTCTCACAGTACAAATAATGGGAAAAGTCTGAAATCATTAAATATTACAACTTTTCTCACAACTAATTGTAACCAATTGTGGTGAGCTCCCGTTTGAAGAACATTCATATAAGAGAGGGGTCAAGTTGGATGGTTGTTGAGGCGATTTTTGTTTTAGTTCTTTTTAAAAACGGGAACACTTACAAACTTGAAAATTGGTATGTTTATAGGGCATAGGCTATAAAATAACAACAAATAATAAAATTTGGTCAAGCGCGTGTCGGACTCAAAAAATCTAGCACATTAACTTACTGAAATTTCAACTAATACAATTATGTTTATGTGGTGGTACGGAACCCTCAGTGCGCGAGTCCGACTCGCACTTGGCCGGTTTTTTTTTAGAAACGTGGGCATATTGATTTATTTTTATTATTATGTTTTTTTTTTTAATTTTTTTTTTCGGTTATCACCGCCACTCTTAGTCCAATGCATTATATTTTGACCAAATTTTGAGCGAAATTAATATTTTAGTGTAATTTGTTTATTTAATCTTGTGTTTTCTAATCAGGGTCACCAGGTACTCCAGATCTTCGATTATCCTAGTTTTCATAGTTTTCCCTTTATGTGGACATCAAACCCTAACTCTGTACCAAATTTCAGCTCTCTGAGTTTATGGGAAGTACTAGTTCTATTTTGACGATCATGAGTGAGTGTCATAAATGCGAAACTTTGCTTTCGCTTAACTTCGGAACTAAATGACCTACAGACTTGAAATTTTGGATTTTAAGTATGTGATTACAGTTTACTGGATGACGAAAATTTCTGCGTTCTGGTCTTATCCAGAGGTTCTCAAATAGGGGCCTGAAAATGCGGCGAAATGGTTCCAGTAAAGGATGGTACGGCAGTGTTTGCTTCGCGCTTGACTTGGCGGGGGCACTGCCGTGCCCCCAGATTAAAGATATTAGTATTTACGTCGTCAAAATTAGATTTTTGTCTTTTGACCTTAAAAATCAAAGACGTATCATCTGCAAATAGTACTATCTCATTCTTGCCTTTTACAAGGTTTGGCAAATCTTTAATATAAACAATAAACAGGAATGGTCCCAGGATTGAGCCTTGTGGAACGCCCATACACATTTTTGATCCTAGTGACCTCCTTCTGGATCCTTCCACTTAGATACGACTCCAGAAGGCGTAGAGCATGGAATAAGAATATGAATATCCAAATGAGTATCCAAGTTCTTTCTCCTCGTTGATTTGGCCAGACATTGAAAGATCAAACGGAAATGGACTGGTTAGGTCAGGGTGCACTGTCTAAACATAAGGCCTGCTAAAAGGACTCTATCCTACTAATCCTACTAATATTATAAACGCGAAAGTTTGTAAGTATGGATGGATGGATGTTTGTTACTCTTTCACGTAAAAACTACTGAATGGATTTTAATGAAACTTTACAATAATTATAGCTTAAACATCAGAATAACACATAGGCTACAATTTATAAACCTGCGCAGTCGAAGTCGTGGGCACCAGCTAGTTATATAATATAATTTGGTCTGTACATCTAGTGTACTATAGAATTCCTAAGCAATCTTTAGCTTTAGCAATTTTCCGTCTATCTGGTCTGTCTTCTCCATTTAGGTAAGTCTGTTGTTTGTCAGGTATATCGGTGTCTAAAAAATTGAGTAATGAGCCGATTAAGTACAGCAAATTCAATTGCTAAGTCTGTGTATTTTCCATTTTTCATTCGTCCTCCAATGGTTCTGTATTTTTTTATGGCCAATGGACTTACTCTTGACCTCGATCTAGCCTTAAGGACAGAGAAGAAAAAGCCTATATATACACTTTTATCCTATAATATTAAACGAGCAATATTTGTATAATATTTATATTTGGTTTCTCGAAAACGGCTCTAACCATTTTGATGAAATTTACCATATGGGGTTTTCGGGGGCGAAAAATCTATCTAGCTAGGTCTCATGTCTGGGAAAATTCGTTTTCCCGGAGTTATAAGCATTTTTTATAATACCGTAACCTAAAGCGCTATCTGTTTAGCTTACTCATCCGATGATACTTTAATGCTGAAGCGGCTATTATAGAGCGAAGCTCGGTCACACAGGTACTCACCTATGAAGAGTTTTATTTGCCTAGCATCTTTTCACTTGTTGAATATGCAGGAGTTCACTAGATGTACTTAGTTTTCTTGTGACAGATTTTGAGAAAAATTTCTCTAACAATTTGTTTGCGTTCTCTAATAGCCCAAAATCACTGCGAACAAAGTCGTGTGCACTGCTAGTACCAAATGAGAAGATGGATGGCGTCGGTAACATGTTCTCAATTTTTATTAAAATTATTGAAATAGATCCAGAGGCTCAAGATATACATAATTCTCGCACAAAGCTCCGGCGGGAAGCAGTTTATAAATTATTTATATAGAATGCTCAGCTTATCTTCCCCCTATAGGGTGATTCCTTCCTAGAGTCAAACATATCGTTGACGAAAGATGTTAATTTCTTTTTTACTGTTGCTCATGTTTTCCAGTAAAGAAAAATTTGATGAAGGTTTGTTGGAATAAAACATAAAACAATATAATTGAATGACGGATACATCTTTATTAAGAAAAAAAAAGAATTCTCGTTGTCCAAAATAAAAAGCCAAGTCGTTTCTGTTCCGAATATAAACGTATATTTACATATTTTTAATTTCCATCTATTTTGTTTTCAGTTCTACAAGCTACAAAATACATATTTATACATTGTTTATACATATAGTTAATTTATTTTCCTGTAGCTCGCATTCAAGGATATAATTATATACACGAATATATTATATTCAATTTACCCGTTCAAGTGATTGTTAAGGTCATTTTAGCGGGTTGTGTTTATCGGGATGTATGGAGATACTATAATTATGAGTAAAACTGAGAGCTCAGTGAGCGCGTTGAACGGCTGCCTTGGCAGCTGCAGCATAGCCGTATCCGTTTCCGTCGGCAGCAGCTCTCAAGAACTGTAAAAAATAAAAGAAAGTCCAATCAATTCAATTTATATCATACCTTGGCCTCAATGAGCTGTTCTAAGGGTCGTATTGATAATACCTCTCAAGTCTGAGATTGCACTCAAGATGTAAATTTTTTGTGTGCAAAACACATCTTGAGAGCAATTTCACACTTGAGAAGGATTTATCAATACTACCCTAAGTTTCGTTGACTGATCCATAAGTCTCTTGAACCATCTTATTCAAGGCATGCAGTCTTTCTTTAAAAAAAATTTAAACCTAGAAGAATTTAGGTAGGTACCATTAGGTAGGTACCAAAAGCCCAATCCCACTAATTCGTCAGTTTAATTATAGTCCGTTTTGCAATTATCGTCGTTTTATTGTTTATTTTTGTTTTTTTTGTTTTGTTTTTGTTCTGTGTTGTTTCTTTTTGTCACGTTTTTGTAAATTGTGTGCAATAAAGTGTTTATCTATCTATTTGAGGTAAGGAATGTAATCAGGAAACAGGTAGGTACGTCAATCTCACCAAGTCAAGTCTGTTCCGGTTGCCAATACAAAGTGTTAACGGAATAAGCGAAACTGAGAAAATAGTTTGTTCAGAATCGAGAGAAGAATCAATTTCACGGGTTTTTTGATAGGGGTATTTTTTTAATTTTTATTATTTAAATTGAAGCCGCTTCTAAATATTTCTGTGGCTACGCGTTTAACGAGCGCGGACGGAGCGCGGTTAATGAGCGGTGAGGAGAGGTGGGAAGTGGGCGTGGCGTGCGGCATGATTTTTAGGCTCCCTAGCATCTAGAGTAGACTAAACGTCGTAGAGAAATGCACTAGGTATCAAATTGTACCTTTTAAGATGTATTGTAAGAATCCAGCTCAAGTTTAGCTCAATGTTTTGTAAATTAGAAAATAAGTAAATAAATGTACCCGAGGGGGAGGGAAAAGGGATCGCTGGCCAGCAACCAAAACTTGTATAATAAAGCGAGCCAACCAGCTCGTACCTTGTAGTTCGATCCGAGCTTCCGAAAGCTTTAAAATCTACTAGAACAACGATGAAACTTTAAAATAACAATATAATTATTTAAAAAATGGATTTTGTTTACGGGAATGGATCTATTTAATAAAAAATTAGTTGGGGCGTATGAGGGTTTCGCTTATTCCATTAACACGTTGTATAGGTACATGACACATAAAAAAAAAAAAAAAAAAAAAAAAAAAATAGGCGGACAGGCTGTTGGATGGGTAGGGTATCATTCAAGCTAGATTAAGACGATAATTCCTGTCGCTACTTATGCCTTCAGTGTCGAATATTTTATGCCTTCAGTAGTTCGTCAACAATAATACAAAATCTTAAAACTCTAGACATACAAGAACACTATATTCAATACGCGAAACTTTCAGCCAAAAAGCTAGCGGCCGTTACTAGAGTGAAACACCGCGAAGGGTTGAAGTATGGTATGGTGGAATCTAAAAAGCGAAACTGAAAATGTATACCTATAATGTAACAGTATATAATGTCACCTAGGATAAGTTAAAATTGTGAAGAAGAAATAAAGCAAATTCATTCATTATACTAACGTTAAGGAGTACTGGGATGATGGGTTGCAGAGGGGTGACCACTGATGGTAGAGAGGCGGCGGTCACGGCGGCAGCGATGTTGTTGCTGCTTACACTGTAGGTGCTGTACAGGCGCTTGGTGGAGCAGTACTCTTCATTCAGCAATCTACGGGTAAATCATTAACGTTAATCTACAATTGATCATGATAGCTCATATTCGAGACTTTCACTGTAACAATCACAAACAAAAAAAAATACAAAAAAAATAATTATACAAACAATAAAATTTTGTTTTTTTCATTAATGAGTTTACTACGGTTCCCACATCCTGTATCGTGGGGTAACAACTAACATTTTGACGGGTTCTTACTGCGATTCCAGTCGAAGTAATATAGCTTGATTTGAATGACAGCAGTGAGGGAGCAGAACAGAGCGATGCGCTACACATTGGAGCGACAGAGACACTTATCGCTCCGACCAGCTTTTCCTGTTTTCCTGCTGTCATTCTAATCAAGCTACATTATTTAGCTTCAATAAACACGATCACTGATGAACTGCACGATTATTTTTAATTGGTATCTGTTGGATGGGAACTCACTCGGATATTGGGAGCTCACAAAAATCGTATGCAGTCATCATCATCATCATCATCATATCGTGTGGGTTGCAAGGTCGATGACCGACCTCACAAACCCTGGTGTCAGAGTTGTTGAGCCGCCAAAGGCCTCTGACATGGCTCATTAACGACTACATCCGTAGATAGTAGTCGGGACCAACGGCTTTACGTGCCTTCCGAAGCACGGAATCATCTAACTTTTTTACTCGTCAAACTGTCCATGTAACTGAAGTCAAATCCTGTTACGTTGGAATTGAGACTGATGGAATTACAGGTATTTAAATACTAATGCAGACACATGCCACACAAATATCTGTCCTGGATGGGGAACAAACCTATTGGGCGCAACCACACCAATAAGTCCGTAGGAAGAAGGATTGATTCCCCTTACGTCCCAATACCTACGCACCAAGTTGGTGCGTTCGTGGACAATGCAATTTTGTATTCCCAGAACGACCCAAGTCTTTTTTTTAATAGAAACTTTAGTATATTCGGAAACAAAACTGTCACAATTTTTTAATTACTTAGATATCATAATAAAAGGCAGATAGTTTATTCTTCTAGTATATTTTTTAAAGTAAAATCACAGCATCATCAATCAGTCTTCATTAAAAGAAGGCATGATAATCTATATTTTGAAAACACTTTTGTTACTTATATAATTACTTTCCTTATAAAACTTCATATAAAACGAAGTGGGACATAATGGGAATAAAAATAAAATAAAATATTCGTTTCCCATTACGCACCAAAATGGTGCGTTGGGACATGGGACGTAATGTGAACCACTCGGAAGAAGCGTGATTGGTAAGCACGTAGAAACTTAACCAGTATAAGCTGAACCAGCGCTACTCTACAAACGCTCGAAACCAGAGACCTGCTCAAGGTCAAAGTGTTTTCACCGACGTGTGGCCGTGTGTGGGTACTGATAGCGAGAGTTGCAGGAGTAGTTTCCAGTTTTCCACCTGTGGTTGTCAATGTCGCGAAGACATACATAAACAAACACATATGTAACACAAGTATATTTTTATGCTTATCATAATCACTGCGGGTATTTCTCGGTGGTCATACTGGAATGTCATACTAGTATGACCAGTGAGAATACTTATTCTTGATAGTCATACTATTTCTAGGATGTTGTTTTCCTTCGTCCTGTATAAGTATGTAAAGTACAATTAGAGTAAAAAATGTTTCTGCAGTACGCATCATGTGTATTGGGCAAATAGTAAGGCCTGGTGCAGTACGACGCGGATGTCTGACCTAGATGACCGAAACGGTCCCTTCAGTGCGCTGTGGACCTGATCAGGAACAAATAGCTGCGCATCAGACTGAACGGATCGTAAAGTCATCATACATTTTCACTTCACATTTCATTTGACATCCGCGTCGCACTGAACAATCAGCGACAGGTCAAGCTTGACACTCAAAGTGCGACTCCAGCACGTACGTCTATTGAAAAAAGACCGGTACAAAATCGCATTCCGTCGCCGCGCGACGATATCACTCAATAGAAAATTATCTGTAAGTGTAACTAATGAAGTACGCTCTCTCGCTGCGCCACAAATTTTGATTATTTTCTCTAAGAACTGTGAAAGTATTTTTAGTTAATTCGCACAATTTTGCAGCAAAATTTGTCATCATTTTTCCCAACATACGAGTAGTCTAGGATTAGTAGTTTCAGAGTTAAAGCGATTTTAAGTTTGAAAGCTATCAATAGAAATGAAGATCTTGACATGATCTATCGTTTGTCCGAACATACGAGTAGTCTAGGATCAGTAGTTTTTGAGTTGGAACTGAAGATAAAATAAGATCTGCTCCATGTCATGTCATTCAATTTACATTTGTTTGTTCATGTTTCTGCTTGTCAATTACAGAGTGTTCAGTTTGCACAGTATGACTATCAAGAATAAGCATTCTCACTGGTCGTAACAGTAGGACATTTCAGTATGACCACCGAGAAACACCCGTCACTGCTTTGTCTTAAGTAAGCATTAGCAATAAGTTATTTTCATAAGTCCTGAATTGTTTTTTTTTTTGTTTTATATTGTCATGAAATCAATAAATAATATTATTATATGCCCAAACTCAATATGAGACTCTTATATACTTTTAAAAATAAAAACTCTTGCAGAAAAGATAGTATGAGGATACCTAGACCACGAAATTTTTTTAGCAACATGCTACACACTCGTTGACGAAACAAATTTGTACGGGTCGCAGTGGCTGGGTGGCCAACCCCATTTACCCTCAAAACATTAAACATAGCTCGTTGGAAATACTATTCCACTAGTATTTGCTAGGTTGGTGACTAAGGTTCAAGATAAATCTTGTTTGAAAGATTGTATAAAAATAGTATCTCCAACCATAAATACTTACGCAGCGTTGTATGGGTTAGAAGCACCAAGGATTAAATTCCAGGCAGCTTCGAATTGATAATCACCACCTCCAGTGCAGCTGCCAGATGGTGCTTGCTGTAAAAAAGATTTTTACCTTCAATGTTTGAAACTGTATTGGCCTAAATGTACCGTAGATCCTACCGCAAGATTCTACAACCATCTTTTTCTTTATTTTTTTTACTATTATTATAAAAATGGTCAACTAAACTGAAAAGAACAGCACTTATCTTTGTATGACTATAATACTGACTTTGACTGTCTGCAAGTGCAGGGTCGACAGTTTGGCCCAACGTTCAGCTACAAGCACTTCATTTTGAGTAGCTTGCATTAGTTTTTTGCGGGGCTGGTTGTAAAGTGGGCTATGTTCTGCGGGGAGTAAATGCAATGGCAAGATGGGTTCGTCCCATCAGTAAATTCCCACTGTCTTAATTTTCTTCAAAAAGCCGATATCTCAGGAGCTTTAAGAGGTTTCCAGGCCATGGCACTTCTTGACCAGGTCGTAGATTTTTCTTGGGAGCATATTTTTCTACTTTTCTGGTCTGCATAGCTCGCCTACTTATTGAGTATACACATCAAAGCAAACTGTACTTACTGAGTAACGGATGCTGGCTGGGTTGCTTGAAAGAGCAGCAATGGCATCGATATATATAAGGATCCTTGATAGGAAACTTCGACCACCTTTGTTGCTACATTCTTGGTTGATAGCCTGTACAAAACATCATCATATTTTTATACTCCTTTGATTCGAGTGGAGCATAGTCAAGAGAGACTATATATATTTTTCCAAAAAGGCATTACAGTCCTGACCTTGTCAAGAAACAATACCATGCAGATGCTCAACGCTTTGGTCGGGACCTTCCACAACACAACAGAAGTACCGCAAAATCCTATGGTTTTCGAAGAATACTAGAATTTCGTCTCTGGGCAAGTTTGTGTAAAAAAACTACATACTTTATTTTTCTTAGTCTACAAGATCCCACTACTGTAACATTTAATTAAAAAGAAACTAACTATTATTTTTTATTAAAATTTCAACTAGGTAATATAGTGCAGGTCACATACAGAAACGGTCTGATACCCATTATAGACGACCATAGCACTCTAGTCTTTAATATAAGTAAGAAAAACTAGCACAGAGAAATCATTAATAATTTTGATATTGATTTTGTTCTCCATAAAAACAATAAATCTAGCAGAAATTGTTTAAGTGAGCCAGTGTGTGGAAAAAATGGTTCAAATGTTAAATAAAACTAGAAACCATAATATTTTGCAAAGCACAATATAATTATTTGGGAGGTGTCTACACTCCTCATAGAGGAGTATATTAGTATTCTTTGGTGTCTACTAATTTTTCTGTGGTGTCTACTATCCGGTGCAAGGTTTGTATGGGAAAGCAAAAAAAAACATTTCGATCAATGCTTCTTTGGGAAAGTTTTTCTTTGTGTCCTGTTCGTCCATGGTTCTGAGTGACATTGAATGCGATGACCCATTATCTGAGAAGAGGTATATGCATGGTATATGCTACTAAAGAACGGGGGGTTTAGACGTTAAGACATGCTACGAATAAATTATTCGTAGACAACATGCCAATAAATTTAGAGATGACAAAAGTGAACTTCATAAAACGTATGGGATGACATGATATGTCAAATGTCATCCCATACATTGCGTGACGTTCGCTTTCTTCAAATGGCACGTTGTCTAGAGCCCCAGGGCACTGAGTCAAGTGGCTTTCTACAATCGCAAACGCCAGTAGAATAGAATAAAACTCTATGGAATTGACATAAGCTGTCACGTGACATTTCGTTAGCTAATGTCAATCCCATATATTTTCATTCTATTCTACTGGCGTTTGCGATTGTAGAAAGCCACTTGACTCAGGGCCCTGGTATAAATTATTTTTTGTTACAATCAATGATATTACAATTATACAACGTGTTAATGGAATAAGCGAAACTGAGAAAATAGTTTGTTCAGAATCGAGAGTAGAATCAATTCCACGGGTTTTTGATAGGGGTAATTTTTTTTTTTTTTTTTCAAATTTTTGTCGCTTTTATTCTCAATATTTCTGTGGTATGCGCGCTGGCGGCGGCGACGCGCGGTCCGTGAGCGGTGAGCAGGGGAGGGGTGGTGTGCGCGGAGAGCGTGGACTAGAATAACGATGAAACTAGAACTATGATGAAACTTTGAAATAGCTATACCTATCTAGAAAAAAAAGTCGTTTTTTTACGAAAATGAATTTATTTTAATAAAAATCAGTTGGGGTCTATGGGGGTTTCACTTATTCCAATAACACGTTGTATAAACCTACAGTTACAATCAAGTTCTTTAGAAATGCAAGCTACCATCTTTTTTATCCAAATATGTATAATTATTAAATAAACTTACGTTAGCAGCAGCACAGCTGCTTCCTGGGACTCCGAAAGCGATCTCACCAAGGATGGCGAGAATTTGACTGACGGCCAGGGCTTGACTGTAGCTGTCTCTTATATTGGCAAGGTCTTGGATAGCCTGTTCCAGAGCCAAGCAATAGATGTTAGTGTCTGCTTGGTCACGAAGCTCGAAGAGCTTGGCAGCTAGTCCACTGAAAAGTAATTTTATTTATTTTATAGTTTTGAACGAGTCGTCTTCCTTACCTAGGGGATTCGAACAGGGTAAATACTAGTTTTACATTTTCTGTCCAGCAGTCGCCTTTTTTGGAGATTCATCATCATCATTTTACATCATTTTACTATTATGGTGAATGACTTAGAAACATCCCTGCAATATACTAGCTGTTTACTTTACGCTGATGACCTTAAGTTGATTCGTGCTGTCAATGAACAAGAAGACTGTAAACTGCTTCAGAGTGATATTAATTCTCTTTTTCAGTGGAGCATTAATAATAAACTCTTCTTTAATATTAATAAATGTAGCGTTATGAGTTACACTCGCGCACTTCAACCCATTGTGGCTTGTTATACTCTCGACACAGATATTATAAGTCGCGGTACCTCTGTCAAAGACCTAGGTGTAGAATTTGATTCTAAGCTTACTTTTAATAACCACATAAGATCTCTCGCAGCTGACTGCTATAGCCGACTTGGTTTTGTGTTGCGAAACTGTCGTGATTTCCGTGACCCTAAAGCTATTATTATGGTTTATACAGCACTAGTCCGCAGTAAATTGGAAACTGCTTCCATAGTATGGAGTCCGCACGAAGCATCTTATCGCTTACTATTGGAAAAAGTCCAGAAAGCATTTCTAAGATTCCTTTACAAAAAAATATATTGCTATTATCCTTTTCTGTACCCTACAATGTTTCTACTTGGCATCCTTGGTTTCCACTCTCTTCAAACTAGGCGTACGTTTGTTTCCCTTCTTACAACTGTTGGTCTTCTCCGTGGTGAAGCTTCCACTTGTCCGCAGCTAGTAACAACTGCATGTCGGCTGTACGTGCCCGATAGCTACACGCGCGCGCGCTCCCCCCGCCTGCTCGCGGCGCCCACTCACCGCACAAGCCAATACTGTCACTCCCCGCTTATGCTTGCGCTTAAACAGCTCAACACTCTTCTGACCTTGTTCCCAGACGTCGATTTATTTGCGGATTCCTTGGCAAAGCTTCGGACCAAATGCTCAGGCTTTGCTGAGAAAACTTAAGTATAATTTAGTCTAAGAATATTTGTATTTGTGTTTAGCTTTTACAACGCCTTATTTTTATTACTGTTATGTTGTAAAAATGTCATGATTAATAAAAAAAAAAAAAAAAACATAACATCCCATAAAACGTCCATTACAGGACAGGGAGCTCCCTCCAGACTTCTAGCTTTAGCTGGAAAAATGTGGAGGGGAAGTACAGCAGCACTGCACTTACTTTCTCGCAATACTTAAGAAAAACTATCAACCTACCAAACCTAAATTTGTAATGCTATACACAAAGTATGGAAATACAAACTTTTATTTACGTTTTTCCAAAAAAATGTTCGAATGAAATATACAGATCAATTCAAAATTCAAATTTTCAAACATTAAAACAAACAAACCTCAAACTATTTCGAGTAAATCACATGTTTAACTTTTGGTAGTACTGGAACACTCTTTATATGAATTTTCACAGATCAATGGATACTACCGTATGATATTTGCATGGAGATTTTTTTAATTTCCCAACACATGTTCCTTGTAGATACTCGTAATTGTTTAGTTTAGTCTACTGAGCAAACCATTTCAGTTTTTGGTACCCTGAGTACTAAATTTTATTCAAAAAAATCATAAAGAATATCCAGTCAGGTAGACAACCAATCCAGGATTAATATAATAGAAAATTTTAATAAACTCAGTGGAACCAATTTTGGGTAAATCACATATTTACGATTTGGTGGTACAGGAACACCCCTTACATGAAATTACACAAATCAATTGATGCTGGCGCAAGATATCTTATATGGAGATGCTTGGTCATGCAAAGTTTCATCAAGATTCTATTAGCCGTTTTTGAGAAAATTTTAATTTTTAATTTTTGTTGTATGACAGCTACCCTCAAAATGAGAGCCAGCAAGAAACCACTTGGAACCCTTCGATGGATTTGCTTAAAACTCTAAAATTCAAAATATGGTGTCAACTTTTTTTTCACGAATAAAATACCTTTCTCGCTCCGCTCGAAAGTAAAAATGAATTTGTCGGCTTGAAAACTCTTGACTACAGTCAAAGGTTAAGTGTTAAAATAAGTGTACTGCTGGCGATCCTTATGAATAATGAAATAAAAAAAATATATAAAAAGGTCCGCATGCGGACGTAAATCCGGATGACAGTAAAAGCGCCCTAACATGAAGGGGTCTACGGTTGCAGCCACAGATCAGAAATAAGTGTAGATAACGCAAACTCCGCCGTTTGTATGAAAACGAAGCGTGTCACAGTTCTCGGTGATATGACAAGCCCATGACAAGCAAACTAAGCGTTTTGAGCTTAGTTTGGGCCACGGGTTTGGGCACGCAAAGTAGGTACACTTGAGTCATCTAGACTTATTTCTGATCTGTGGTTGCAGCGCTGCTACTGCTGCCGCGCTGCTAAACCGCCTAATGTGAAAGGACTCTAATGAATGACGGACCCACCCAATAGAGAACATGCACGAATTTTTTTTATTTAAAAAAATTATTCTCATTCATGTAATAAACAGTCTTGTAAAACTATTTTTTGAATAACTATAATATTAAAAAAGATATAAGCCATCGAAAATTGGTTTCTGTCTCTTTCTAGCAAAACGAAATTTAATATGGAGTTTATATGGCCGTAGTGCATTGTGACGTCACTATTCATGTCGGATCTCTCTGTCTAATTAGTAGTTTTAAATGCTTATATCGGCCGTATTTCTTAGCCGATTTAAATTTAAATTTCACTTTTTGTCATCTCTACTACGGTATTTTCATATTTTGTTAATAAATGCGACTAAAAAAAATTATGCATGTTCCCTATTACTGACACTATTCCCTATTACGAGTACTACCTGACAAGCGGGGGATGTGGGAAGTCAGAATAGGCGAGGGAGGAGACCAATTTGCCTTCTTCTGTGCTATAACCAAGAGTGACTTACGAATTTATTCCATATCCATTGTCGTATGGGACACTGACGGAGTTGATTGGCACGAGGTTAACCGACACGGAGGGAGCCGCGAAGGCGGTCTGAAAGATACAACATTTTGCACAGTCAAGATCAGATCAAGCTTGATACATTGAGTCCAACGATAGGGACTAGAGTCGCGCTGCGAGAGTCAAGTTTGACCTGCTTTTGACTGTACTTGCAAAAAAAATTTAACAGTTGTATTGACTTTCTTTAATTTTAAAACAACAAGAAAAACCAATACATAGATTTAACAGAGGTTTAACAAAAAAAATTGCTTTATGCAACTTATTTTGCCTGATAATGTTTTAATACATATTTATCTGTGGTTATGCCACTGGCAAAGTTTGGCAAGATAGTGCGATACGGGTAATTTGGCAGTTGGATGACGTTTTCAGGAGGGCGGCGCTACTGTCATATATTTTGCTCGTTATATGTCAAAATTCCTTTGTATTAGTATTATCTTAGATAAATGATTCGCTGTAGTATTATAATCCATCTTGATTTCAACCAACTGCAACACCCAGGGGGCAATCCACCTGGCACAAAACAGAAATGATTGGAGAGCCCTAACCCGTAGGGCTACTTTTGGTGGTCAGCCATGAGGAAACGACGAAAAAGAGAGTATTATAATAATCTAAGTTTGTAGTGGCTTTAGTTAGTTGCGATTTTATCCACCTGCCAAAATAACCATGTCGCACTGTAGGCATGAGGACAACCTAGTCAAATTAACTTTCTACTCTTTATTGACTGTCAAAACGAACATCTTGCATATATATTGTACTAGCTGGTGCCCGCGACTTCGTCTGCGCAGGTTTATAAATTGTAGCCTATGTGTTATACTGATGTATAAGCTATATTATTGTAAAATTTCATAAAAATCCATTCAGTAGTTTTAACATGAAAAAGTAACAAACATACATCAATCCATCATTACCAACTTTCGCCTTTATAATATTAGTAGAGTAGGATGAAACCACATAGCTATAACGTTACAACTCAGTTTCGTCTTTTACGATCTTTTTAATAGAAAAATCTATACATATAATAAAAGAGTAGAAACCGCGTGTCTGTACTTTTGATAAATTTATAAAAAAATTAGTGTGGGCGATAAGAAACGACTAATAGAACTCAAAAATATGTTTTCTGAACTTTTTGTCTGTCTGTCTGTCTGTCTGTATGTTTTCGATAAACTCCGAAACTACTGAACGGATTTTCTCGCGGTTTTCGCAGATAGATTAAGCTTAGCTCTGAGCAACATATAGGCTATGTTTCATTCAAATCGGTTCACTCAATCGGAAGCTACACTAATGTAAAGTATCAAATTGCCTGTACGATAATAAGTCACAAACCGATTCAAACTGAGTTTTAAATTACGAAATTGGCTTACTTTTGTGCAACATAAAAGTTTAGTTTCATTGCAAACGGTTCACTCAGACAGAAGGTACGCTAAGTTTCATGCGGCGGCGCAAATAACTCACAAACTATTCAACGGATTCAAACGGGGTTTTCAATAAACTGTCGAGCTTACTTCTTTGCAACATATTAGCTTACTTTAATTGAAAACGGCTCACTCAGACAGGTGCGAGAAATTTCCAGTGGAGGTGCCAATATCTCACAAACAACTGAACCGATTAAATCGAGGTAACGTATTTGGCTTACTCCATGCAACATGTATGTTTAGTTTCATTGCAAACGGTTCACTCAGACATAAAATACACTAAGTTTCAAGCGGCGGCACCAATAACTCACAAACTAATAAACGGATTTAAACGAGGTTTTCAATAACGTGTTTAGGTTAATTCTTTGCAATGTATTAGCTTACTTTCATTGAAAACGGTTCACTCAGACAGAAAATGGCCGAAGTTTCAATAGGCGGCGCCAATACCGAACAAACTACTGTACCGACTCCAATTGGTATTTCCATGACGTGCTTGGATTAGGTACTTCCGTGCAACATATAAGCATATAAGGTTAGTTGAAAACGGTTCACTCAGATAGAAGTTACGCAAAGTTTCAAGCGAAGGCGCGAATAATTCAAAAACTTTTGAGCAGATTCAAACGTGGCTTTCAATAACGCGTTTGGCTTACTCCTGTGCAATAAATAAGCTTAGTTTCATTGCGATAGGTAGGTTCACTCTGACAGAAGATACGCAAAATTTCAAGCTGCAGAACCAAGAACTCACCTATTGAACTGGTTCAAAGTCAAACGAGGTTTTCAATGACGCGTCGGGCTTCTTTCTTTGCAACATATAAGCTTTATTTCATTGCAGAAGGTTCACTCAGACAGAAGGTTCGCGAAATTTTAAGCGGCAGCACCAATACCTCACAAACTACTTGAACGACTTAAACGGGGTTTTCAATAACGTATTTGGGTTGCTTTCGTGCAATATTTGAACTTTTTTTATTGCCATCGGTTCATTCAAACAGATAATAGGCGAGTTCAAAGTTTCAAGCTGTGAAACCGAGCTGAAATCAAACAAAGCTTATAGTTTTGTACGGAAGAAAGCCAAATACGTTGTTGAACATTCCGTTTGATCCGGTCCAGTTGTTTGTGTAAAAGTCGTGGGTACAGCTAAAGATTGGTAAAATCTAGATTTATTTTTATTGTAAAAATAATGAAAAAAATCCTGTTTCAGCATGGCGGTGCAACAAATATAAAAACAAATATGAAAGTTCTAAAGTTTTGAAAACTTAGGAAGTAGGTACTTATAAACGAAATACTTTAAAAAATAAAGAGAGAAGTGAATCATTGTTTTTTAGGAATTGTCTTTTAAGGGGAGAGATAAGTTACATGTAGAGTTAAAAGCATGTGAAGCTAGACACGTTGGACTTTGTACTGCTCTTTTTTCAGTAGCTACAGAAGCTAAAGTGACTGAGCCTCAGATTTAGTTAGGCTTTGTTTTGTATAAGAAATAACGAAACCCGTATCATAGTTACTCCGCGTGGAATTCAACTATGATTTGATTTTACACTTACGAGGATAGTGGGCGACCTAACAGTGCACACGTAAACAATAGGTGTTTAATTTACAACAATCCGTATTATCGGTACTCTGTCTGTATACCTAATAATATAAAGGCGAGAACTGCACTGTCTGTCTGTTACGCTTTTATGACTAATCCGATAAACCGATTGTGATAAAAACTTGGTACGAAGATAGTTTGAACCATGGGAAAAGTCATTAGCTACATTATCTGAACCCCACGCGGACGAAGTCGCGGGCAACAGCTAGTAATTAAATAAATTAAAAACTGCACACTAAATTTGAAATGGTTAGTTTCAGAAATTTTACAGGTCTCTTTTTTAGATGGAAAAAGTAGGTATTTAATTTAATTTTCGACCCAGGCATCATTCCTGTTCAGGCATACTATACCTACTTTACTTTATTCCAACGCTAACCAATATATTTTGCAGCCAAGACACTAAAACCAGAGTAAATCTGACGGAAAGAATAGCATTGTTTTACCAACTTGTTAGGGTTCCGTACCTCAAAAGAAAAAAACGGAACCCTTATAGGATCACTTTGTTGTCCGTCTGTCTGTCTGTCTGTCTGTCAAGACCCTTTATCTCACGAACGGGTAAAGGTATCAGGTTGAAATTAATACCATATATTAGGATCCATGAACCACACAAGATCTGAAAATTTCAATTTTTTACAACGACGCAATCAAAAGATATGGCATTTTATGTCCTCATCTCCATACATTTATTCAAAAATGAAAAACCTACAGGGTACTTCCCGTTGACCTAAAATTATGAAATTTGGCAAGAAGCTAGGTCTCACAGTACAAATAATGGGAAAAGTCTGAAATCATTAAATATTACAACTTTTCTCACAACTAATGGTAACCAATTGTGGTGAGCTCCCGTTTCAAGAACATTCATATAAGAGAGGGGTCAAGTTGGATGGTTGCTGAGGCGATTTTTGTTTTAGTTCTATTTAAAAACGGGAACAGTTACAAACTTGAAAATTTGTATGTTTATAGGGCATAGGCTATAAAATAACAACAAATAATAAAATTTGGTCAAGCGCGTGTCGGACTCAAAAAATCTAGCACATTAACTTACTGAAATTTCAACTAATACAATTATGTTTATGTGGTGGTACGGAACCCTCAGTGCGCGAGTCCGACTCGCACTTGGCCGGTTTTTCTAAAAGCTTTAGCCGATTGCTTTTGACATAGCTGCAAAATGTGTTGGTATTCTTAAAAAAAAAACCGGCCAAGTGCGAGTCGGACTCGCGCCCTAAGGGCTCCGTATCTATCTACCATATGATATACTAAAAGCTTTTGCTCTTTGATTTTAAAAACTCCGCGACCATTCAGCTTGACTCCTCTTTTAAAGAAAAGTTCTTGAAACGGGAGCTCACCTTAATTGGTTACTTTTAATTATGAGAAAAATTGAAATATTTAATGATTTTAGACTTTTCCCTTTATTTGTACTGTGAGACCTAGCTTCTTGCCAAATTTCATAATTTTAGATCAACGGGAAGTACCCTGTAGGTTTTGCTTTTTTGCATAAATGTATGGAGATGAGGACATAAAAAGCCATATCTTTTGATTGCGTCGATGTAAAAAATTAAAATTTTCAGATCTTGTGTGGTTCATGGATTTTAATATTCGGTATCAATTTCAACCTGATACCTCTTCTCGTTCGTGAGAAAAAGGGTCTTGACAGACAGACAGACGGACAACAAAGTGATCCTATAAGGGTTCCGTTTTTTTATTCTGAGGTACGGAACCCTAAAAAATTATCAAACAGGGTTATTGACAGGTATATTTTAGTAGGTAGGTATGTTACCTATATTCTGAATTATGAATAACTTTCCTAGGCATAAAATACCTTTTTTTGTGAGAAAAACGTGAAAATTATTTCAAAAATGTAGGTGTATTGTATGGGAAAGCCATAAAATCTTTAATTTCTCAGACCATGTTTTTTGGGAAACGTGTTAAGTTTTGATTAATATACAAAAAAATACTAGGTTACAACACACATTCAGGCAATGCTTGTTATGTTGTATTCATCCAAAGTAATTTTATAAACAAAAGCTATTTTGTCTGTCTGTGTATATCTCTGTTACGCTTTTACAGTTAATAATGATCCGGTGAACCGATTTTTAATTAAAGGTATGGAGATGGACATAGGCAATTTTTTATTAAAATAAAACATACACGAAGTCGCGGGCAACAGTTTTAAAAGTAACAATTTTTTGTTAAACTGTAAAAGCGTAACGGAGATATAGACAGACAGAACTTTACGTAAACATTGTATAAAATACAATTTTTCAGATGTTATCGAAATCGTTTTTAAATGTGATTAAAACAATATGACTCATATTTAGTATAGCGCTTAACATCACAAAATATCATCCCGTCGCAAACACAAGGACGCTTGAGTGACGTTTAATACACTTCCCAAATCCCACTTTTGGGATAAAAGCCTATTATCGACGGGAAATTCGCGCGTGATGTATGAAAAGTATTGCCAGCGTGACGAGGAAATCTCCCGGGATATGCGAACATTGTCACACGTAATCACACGTAACCACAAGCTTGTACTTAGTTCATTGTTTTTTTTTATCTCCTCTGATAAACATTAAATTCAACAAAAACCTCAATTTATTTTGAACTTAACTCAATTGTACTACTTTACTTTGAACTTAATGTTAAGTAATGCGATGCCATGTTTTATAAAAACGAAACGCTCGTCGTCGGTTTTATCAAGGATAGACTTTTGAGACCAAATTGTTCTTAGTGAAAGTATAAGTCTAAAAGTCAAAATCATACATTTATTCATTCAGAAACGAAATTCGTTGGATCCCTCTTTGAATTATGCGTTAAATCGTAGTTCCTTCATAACGAAATAGCATAAAATGATATGCAAATAAAATACGTCAGTAGGTACACTGCGAGTATGCTAGGATCAATACACGTTTTACATATATCGGGACAGTTTGGAACCACAAAAAGAAATGTTTGGTAATTACTTATTTTATGCTTAGTTAACTTTTTAACGAGTTTTTCAGTTCGCCATTGTGTTTAGACTGGAAAATTTTCACTCACTTTAATTTTGAGGTACAAGCAACCGTTAATAAACTTAGGCAGAGTAATTTGCTGGACAACTAGTGCAATAATGACTTTTCTAGTTTGTTGGTGTGTACTTTTTGCGTCACAGATGTAAAATTTTCATCATGATTCCTACCTTGTTGTGACACAATCGATTTGAGCATGTTTTGACAATTATCAACATCTACGCTTTTTCTTCTTCGTATCTCATAATTGTGTTCAAAATGCAGTATCCTTCACTTCATATCCCAGAAAAAATTACTGTTGATGAAAGTGATTTTTTTTTAAATAATATGTCAAAATTAAAAAAGAAAACTTCCATGTAATTTACTTTTTATTTGAAGTTTTCATCTTATTTCAGTCTTTTTAGGGTTCCGATACCAAAATGGTAAAAAAAAGGAACCCTTATGGTGCCGCTCTGTCTGTCTGTCTGTCACACCTCTATATCTCAGCAACCACTTACGCTATCGAGCTGAAATTTGGAATAGTTTTAGAATATAGTTGCCCAACTTAATTGCACATGAAAATTTTTTGAAAAAAGTATGATTATTAATGTAAAGGGGGCCAAAATAGGGGGGGCCAAATTTCAAATTGTCGCTACTAGGTCGAGTGGGGTATCATATGAAAGGGCTTTACTGGTACATTTTAAAATATATTTTTGTATTTTTTTAAGTTTCTTAGTTTTCAAGTTATGATGAAAAATGTCAAAAAAAATACCATTCCCCCCCCCTTATCTCCGAAGTTTGAGTAAGGGAAAATCTGAATTAATTACAGTTGACAGAGGTTTATGTAAACTTTACAGCAAAAATAAAACGATCTTTCTAAGTTGCACAGTTTTTCAGAAATCTGCAAAAAACCTTTACAAACAAATTTAGTTTTGCGGTCCTGAAAATGGACTTTATTGCTTCCAAAAATACTATAGGTATATCGGAACCCTCGGCGCGCGAGTCCGACTCGCACTTGACCGGTTTTTTTTTATTGCCTTTTTACATCCCTTATGTTTGTGGAAAACAGTGCTATTTAGTTCGACTTCGACTAAACATGGACCTCAATAATTTTTAACTGACTCTCCTATGAATTTTAAAATTATTTTGGAACTGATCAAATTGATTTTTTGACTATGTGTACATGTTTGCAAAAAAAAATACAAGTTTGTTAAGCTGTACTATGCAACGTTCATTACTTTACACTCATTCATTATACAGGATGTAGGGACGGCCTTCCGAAAATTGAAAGGGCATTATCAGTCGACGTAACTGAACAAGTTTCAGCGAGTAAAAGTTTCAAGAAAAAAAAAATACCTGTCTATACAGACTGTCCAATCAAGTTTGCAATTTTGTATGGTGAGGCCGATTCTTTTATGTATTTGTTTGTTGCAAGTTTTACGTTGACTGATCATGGAGGGTACGAAGGCTGTACCTTACACCCCAAATACGAGTAGCTTTGTTCTTCGTTTTTCAGGACTATGAGAAATTATTTCACCTTAAGCCAATTATTTTGTAATTTTTAGGATTTCGAACCAAGGCGGAGTCCTTATGGCGCGACTTCGACTGTGTGTCTGTACACCTGTTTATCTTGGCAACTACTCTAGCTATCGACTTGAATTTTTTACGACTTTTAGTTTTCAAGTTTTGATGAAAAATGTCTTAAAATTACCATTCTCTAACGAAAATTTTAAATTGGTTTATGTTGATATTACAGGAAAAATATAACGAACTCTTTAAGCAGCACAGTTTTCAAGAAAACTGAAAAAAACCTTTACAGTCGAACTTAGTTTTGCGTTCCTGACTCGCACTTGACCGGTTTTTATTTTTTAAACCTTGTTTTTATATTTGGGTGTATTTTTCTTAACTATGAGCCATGGCTACCCTGACTGCTCTAGGTCCCGTCCTGTCATATGCAGATCGCGATTTCAATATACGGTGCGAGAGTGTGCACGACACCGCCACGTATCGTACATATTTACGTGCAAATCGTATACCTTACGCGTATTAAGTATTGAAGTAACTAAGTCATTTAATTTTCTACTAGCTGGTATCCGCGACAACGTCTGTGTCAAGTAAAATAGAAAGTTGAAACGCATTTTCTTTTAAAAATAAAATGAAATCTAGGTCATAGTTTGTTGTACTATATTCTTGCCATATTAAACTGACATCTCACTGTAAAAAAAAATGCTGATTCAATCAAGATTTTGATAGTTTCAAACAAGCATCTTGACTCCATTTGAGCTTGCAAAGACCTTATTGGATTGTATCAATTCGATTATTTAATTAAATTTTATAAATTTAAATTGATTATGACGCTTTATTAAATCTTTCAATATCTTTTTCGATTTGATCACAAAATGTCAAACAAGAGAAAATTTATCGTGGGTTTTTTCAGTGTATTATGGCAAGAAGCTTTCGCAGTATAAGCGACACAATTCGATTAAAAGAACTTGGGCGGGCAATATATTTGACAATAACGGTTTTCCCAAAAACTTTACTTAGCTAAAACTACCACATTGTAGATTTCTATGTATTTTTTATTTTTGATAGAGCCACTTTCGGAAACATAAAAATAAATGTACAGGGTTTTAAACACCTTGTAAAAATAAAGCTCAAGGCTAAATGCAACAACTTTTCCTACCTACCCTACTATTATCCAACCTTTCCTACTATTATCGCCTCTTCATACAAAATGATCAGCTGATCGGTCCAGTTTGTATGAACGGGCGATTTTTAGGGTTCTATAGTCACCAAGGAACCCTTATAGTTATGTCATGTCCGTCAGTCTGTTCGCGGCTTAGCTAATTGTCATTAAGAGATTTAAATATCCAACAATGAATAAACGATTTTGACTTTGACTTTGACCCTTAGTACTAGAAAGCTCTAATTTGGTATGGATATACACTTTAAGCTGCGGACGTCTTTCAGCTGTGATATGATTCACACCGACAAAGTGGTATAGTAAAATCCTGAAAATGTTATTTAGGGTACCCCTTTAGGATTCCGTTTGTGAAATATTTAGCTTAGAAACGCAAATTTTCGTTACTGGAAATGTGGAAAAATTCATTGTATTTATGATTATTTAAAAGGAAAACTATCATAGCCAATCAGGCTTTGCAGGTTAAGGAGTAATAATCGAAAAACTTAAAATAATAGAGTTGGGACGGAAAATGTTTATAAAAAAATGATAATTTTAAAAGAAACTTTACAATGGAACCCTACATTGCGCGTGGCCCGACACGCACTTAACCGGTCTCTTTTTGCTTTACAAAGGTTGTTGCATTTAGCGCCCGAGATAAGCCCTGTGTACATAATACAAATATAAATTACTAAGGTTCCGAACATTACAGTGCTAATAATAAAAATAGTAGAAAGATTCAAGCCATTCAAAAAAGCTAGTTAAGTGCGGGTCCACCCACATGGCACGGACTTTAGTCCGCGCAGCATGATGTGCAGACCAAAGTTGGCGCAAATGGTATGAGTGGACCGGAGGTGTTAAAACTGCGCGTCCACATGTTCCTTTTGCGCGTTTGGTCTGCACAACAGCTACATGTAAACCCGCTATAATTAGGGCCAATTATCACAAAACTTCACACACAAGTCACAAATTTAAATAAAAATAAAGTACTCACCGTAGCGACGAGTAATACCAAAACGATAGGCAGCATTTTGCTGGTCTTTAAATGACCAATTCGGTATAATATACACATCGCGATGGTTTCTGCAGCTCTATATATACATGCACATAACAATAGACCAAACTTACCACAATTGTTCAAATATAACGGACAATACTGGCATTATATATATTATTTATGCATCAGTAACACGCCCATCCTTAAATGTACCACATAAGATCTATTTTTCACAATTTCTTTATGTATAGAAGTGAAAATAGGTTTTGTAATAAATGTTTGGTTTCAACAAAGAAATTGATTAAGCCGTTTGTCTGTTTGTTGTTCGTTTGCACAGAAGCGAGCATTGATGTTGATTATCTTTGTTCAAGTTTACCGATCACTATACAATAACAAATTAAGATATTATTTTTCAGTTTAACGTCATGTATTATGTAAATAAGACTAAAGGTAAAATTGTAAAGGCGTTGGCATATCAAGAAGCTGTTTTTACGCATTATGAAAAGAGTCTTGGGAAGAATAAACGGAGGCAGAGGAAATTTTAGAATTGGAAAGGCTTAGGGCAAAGTCCGTCTGAAGAAGTAGATGTCACTCTACTTCAGTTACCACCCTCTTGAAGACAAAGCAGCAGCGTAGCTGTGTCGTGACTGAATTCAAGAGTACAGTCAAGAGCATATCAAGCTTGACACATTGGACTTAGTACCGTTCTTAAGTCTGCGAGTGTCAAGCTCTACCTGTCATTGACTGTACCTAAGATAAAAACTTTTCTAGTCTTTAAATGTTATAACAACATCAATGAATTCTTAAATGATGTCCAGTTTTAATTTCAATCACATCTACAGGGTGAAATTGAAATCATTCGACAAATTTTGAGATTGAGTTCAGACCGTGAAACTCAACAATTTTCGCCTAGAAACATAGGTCATCGGACGAAAAAAAAATTTACCCTTTCATAGTAAAGCAAAGCCAGTCAGCTTACCATACATTTTGTATGGAAGATCGATTTTTTTTTTACTTCTAACGACTTATAATGTGGAAAGTTGTTCAGTTTCGTGGTCTGAAATCAATCTCAAAATTTGTCGAATGTTTTCAAATTCATAACCTTTAATTTTTAACAAATTTTACAATTATAAGTCAGGAAAATATTACATACAGTATAAAAATCTAAAATCTAAAAATTCGGCTAGCTGAAAGCTATGTCATAAAGCCCCCCGCGCAATGCCCCCTGCCCAAATGTGCCCATAATGGCGGCGTTTCCACGCTGCACTGCTAATGCCAAACGTTGGGCGAGAAAGTATTCCCATTCTCCTTGAGCCGCCGACCAACGTCCCTAACTAGCTTCTTGGCCTCGGAGCCCCATGTGCCCGCCGTCTCAAAAGCCACCGGCACGAAATCGTACGCAGATTCCAGGTTAGCATATTTTATATGCTTAAGGTCAGCAGCGCTCTCAGCCGCTGCGCCAGCTTTATGCTGGGTGCTCCTCAGATGCGACGCCGCGAATGTGCTTACACACGTGGCGTCCCAAGTGAGGCTGCGACCCCTCGACCATGGAATCTGCGTCAAACCGTCGGGCCTCTTACCGTCCGATCGGCTAAGTCCAGGGGGCTCCAAGACGCAAGGAACGCCTGCTGACACCATCGCCCGCCGGATTATGTCGTTGATGGCATGGTGACGGGAGAGTCTTCCCGCAGAGCGCGCGCAGCCAAGACCATGATGGCCATTAGCCTTCACCATACCACCACAGACACACCGGTGAGGCTCGCACACGTCAGAACCCAACCTGAGGGCAACCGCTATCCTCAATGAGTCATTGTCCAGCAACGTACCCATGTAAGGGGACGGCAAGGCATGTAGCCAGACACCTATATAGAAGTTGCTGAAGCTTTTGAAAACTTCTTTACGGATATTCCAGTTTCAACTACCAAAACCTTGAACTCATCTCCCACTCTTGCCAAATCTTATCTCGAACGACACGTAGATGTTTGCAATGTAGATTTTAAATTCAGTTACGTCAATGCTTTCGTTATAATTAAAGCCTTTAAATCACTTAAAATGAAAAAGACCGCCGATATAGATGGCCTGTCAGTTAAAATTATTAGTGCCGTTATAGAAAGCATTGCACCATACTTATCTAGTATTTTTAATAAATGTGTAGATGATGGTGTTTTTCCTGATTTGATGAAACATAGTAAAATTATTCCGTTGTTTAAAGCTGGTAGTAAATCAGACCCCACTAATTTTAGACCTATTTCTGTTCTACCAACTCTTAGTAAGATATTTGAAAAGATAATTTTAAATCAGGTTCAGAGCCACTTTTATCGCAACAACTTGATGAACCTAAAACAGTTCGGTTTTACCAGGGGTCGCTCAACAGTCGATGCAGGTGTTGAGCTTATTCAAAGTATATTTGACGCCTGGGAGGAGTCAAGTGATGCCATCGGCGTTTTCTGTGACTTGTCCAAGGCTTTCGATTGTGTACATCATGATATTCTTATCAGGAAATTACACCATTATGGAATTAGAGACCAGGCTCTAAGCCTTCTGGAGTCGTATCTAAGTGAAAGGATCCAGACGGTTGATGTAAATGGGAAAAGGTCACTAGGATCAAAAATTTGTATGGGCGTTCCACAAGGCTCAATCCTGGGACCATTCCTGTTCATTGTCTACATTAACGATTTGCCAAACCTTGTAAAGGACAAGAATGAGATAGTACTATTTGCAGATGATACGTCTTTGATTTTTAAAGTCAAAAGACAACAATCAAATTTTGACGACGTAAATAGTACAATCTCTAATGTAGTTGAGTGGTTCACCGTAAATAATCTTTTACTTAACGAAAAGAAAACTAAGTGTGTTAAATTTGTTTTGCCTAATGTAAAGCCAACTGCTACAAGCCTATTAGTGAAAAACGATAAATTGAGTCTTGTGGAATCAGCTGTGTTCCTAGGTATTACCTTAGACAACAAATTACAATGGGGACCGCATATTAATAAATTGTCGAACAGACTTAGTTCTGCAGCATACGCAGTGAAAAGAATAAGAGCTCTGACGGATGTAGACACCGCGAGGTTAGTCTACTTCAGTTATTTCCATAGTCTCATGTCATATGGCCTTTTGTTATGGGGTCATGCTGCGGATGCAAATAGCATTTTTTTACTACAAAAGCGAGCTGTTCGTGCAATTTATAAAATGAAGCCTAGAGAATCTCTTCGAAATAAATTTAAAGAAATCAACATTTTGACTTTTGTGTCGCAATACATTTATGAGAATTTAATATATGCTAAACGGAATATACATATTTTTGATAAAAATTGTGACAGGCACAGTGTCAACATAAGAAACAAGAATCAACTTGCTTCTCATGTCAGCCGTATTCACAAAATTAGTAAAACATATAAAGGTCAATGTATACGCTTCTATAATAAGGTACCCACTGATATTGAAAGTTTACCGTTAGATAAATTCAAAACTGTAATCAAGCAGAAATTATGTAAGAAGGGTTATTATAAAATATCAGATTATCTAGTAGAGAAAAATCCATGGGATTAGACTACGGTTCTAACAGGCTAATTCAAAATTAAAACTGACCTATGTATGTTGTATATCAACCTTGTACATTCAAACATATTTAAAAGAGCGCGTGGGTTTTTATTGTCGCTTCTTTTTTTTCCCACAATGGCGCCACATTGTTTGTGAAGCGATGTAGTTTAGCTGACGTCATTAAGAGATTTTAATATCCAACAATGAATAAACGATTTTGATTTGATTTGATTTGATTTGATTTGATTTGACCTGACTCAGATTCAGTGGCAGCCCGCAGGCGGGCAAGATCTGTCCCAGCGGCCCCATCCATGAGATCTGCAAGGATACGACGAGAGGTAAGCTCATCCCAAAATCGCTGCTTCTCCGGTCTAGAGGGCAGGTCACACCCCGGACACAAAGTCCTCCACGCTTCCAAGGCCTGCTCTGCATAGGGTATGCGGATCTCGCTACCATCAGAAGAGATGAGTCGAGTGACAAGATCCACAACTCCATGCGAGGAGGCCAAGAAAGCAATAGGACCAGACTCCTGTAGCCGGCGTACGCCACTCCCTTATAGAGAAAGTCGTGTTAGTTACACTATTTATAACTCAAGAACGGCTGAACCGATTTGATTGAATATTGGTGGGGAGGTAGCTTAGAACCAGGAGACGGATAAAGGATTTTTTTTTTATTTGTTTTCCTAAACTAGTTTTTTTTTAACAGGGTTACGTCGTTCCGTTTAGAAGTTCCTATGGCCATGCAGCTTTCGTCTCCATCAGCAGACCAGCTCGATGATACCATAAGATTGTATTGTCACCGAATTTACATAAGTATTCAAAATTTTATTCAATTTCAGCCCGATCGAATAAGGATAACTGGTCTAAAATTCAGTTACTAGATTTGACCCACACTAACTACCTAATATGTTGTAACGTTAAATTTTAACTAGTTACATAATTGTTTTCTTTTTTGTTAAACGTTTAAGTGTATAAGTCTTATATTTAATATCTCTACATTTAGTATTATTATGTCATAATCTCAATACGTATCTATTTTTGATATCCTATACTTTTATACGAGAAATATTTGTATACATATTTCGATGAAATTTAGTATACAGGGGCTTTTGGGGGCAAAAAATCGATCTAGCTAGGTCTCGTGTCTGGGAAAATTCGTTTTCATATCTTTTTAATATTTCTCAGCGGGTTTTACTGCGCTCAAGAAACTTACAGCGCCATCTGTTGTTGAGTAGCATAGCTTGCTCACCTGATGATATTTTCAGGTTGAGGCGGCTATTGTAGAGCGAAGCTCGGTCGCCCAGGTACTAAATAATAATTAAATCATTTCATCATTTCTATTTCTGTATAACGGCCATTTCCTGAAGATTAACTAAATCGTTACTGCCTCAGACTACCTCAATCTTGTTTACTAATATTCTGTGCCTCAGAGCAAGGAGGTTCCAAACTATTTGGTAACAGCAGTGTTATGCAGCGAGTAACGAAAAGTGTGATAATACTAAAGGGTGTGAAACTGCCCATGGAATTGAACAATTTTCCCAAAAAACTTAGGTCATAGATCAAAATAAATTTTTGACCTCCCATAGAAACTGCATCAGATGATAGCGCATTTCGTATGGGAGGTCCAATTTGGTTTTTCGTATTTCGACCTATGTTCCATGGGGAAAGTTGTTCAGTTTCATGGGCAGATTCACACCCTTCATTAGTATTTTCATAAAAAAGCAAGTTACCAGAAACCGGACACTAACAAAGTCTGTAGTAAAAATACTATGCATGTGTACGCTGCTGTAGTTACACGTCCATTTACGTCATTGAATTTTGAGGGGAAGCAAATACATGTGATTATAGTTAAGACCCTGTCCAGAAAGGGCGAATTCGCCGCGATTTACTCGCGCGTGTTTCGCGCGTTCATCTGGACGCAAACAAGGCGCTCCTATAGTATCTCGATTCGCGCAAGCCTCGTGCGAGCCGAGAAAATTCGCGCGATGCTTGTGGACGCAATGTATTGACACCCAGTACCTCGCCTACGCGCGTAGTAACTCGCGAGTAAAAACTCGCGGCGAATTCGCCCTTTCTATAACTTCCCTAAAATTAGCAGCAACACGCTCGATTTTCGACTTCGACCTCATGTGCACGTCAATAACATTCACATAAGCGTGCCTTGCAACGTGACTGTTACGACCAACGGTGACCTTGAAGTTCACAAAAATGAGAGAAAAGTATTTTTGAAGAGAAAACTTCATTAGCGGCACTTGTTTAGATGGGTAAAAAATATTAAATTCGCGTCAGATGTTGAGTCAGATCTCGCGTCAGATCCGTAGCCTGATCGAAAAAGCGTCAACTGTCAACCGTATTGTTATTACGATACGGGTTTTTATTCAGTGACATCAAAGAAGTACGCGAGCAATGGCGCAATTGACCCTTAAAAAAAGCATAATATTCAAAAATGCAATTTTTCACTTCTGCCGGCACTCCCGGAGTGCAACTCGTCCTTTTTTTCTGTTTTTTTTTTTAATAAAAAATGTGGGAGTAAAATGGTTACGAATAGGAAAAAATTACATATTATAGGTTATTTCAATTTTTGTTTCAGTTTTTTTCATTAAAATTCTATCTCGACCACATCACTTCTCATATATTGTTTGTTTGTTTGTTTGTTTTTTTTTTAAAGATAATTGCTATATTTAATGTAAAAAGTGGTTATGAAGTTATTCATTCTCAAGTTCATTCAGGAAGGCATACCCTTAAATTGCCACTTTGCCTCACTGATCCGGTAACAGCGATGACCCTCACAGGTTGACCCGGGGCCAAGATGACATGTGGGTCGCCTGATTGGTTGGATTGGATGCTGAAATTATCCGAATAGTACAATAGATCATTCATGTTTATGTCCAGTGTGGTACCGGCAAAGAATTGTACCAACCCATACATACCCGTGAGTGTCGTAAGAGGCGACTAAGGGTTACCTGGAGGATGGGCAGCAGCATCCTCCTTTATATGTTACACTAGCGGACCGCCCCACTGTGGGCTGAAATTAGCGTTTCATAGACATTCAATATTTTTTTTGAGTGACGTTTAGTTAGTCACAAAAATCAAAACAAATGAAAATACTTGTGAAAAATGGCGCGCGGAATTCTTGTTGCGGGCGCATTTCTTTTTTCAAATGAGGAGCTGTGACGAAGCAGTGGCAATGCTCCCAAACAGCGTAGTCATTGAAAAAGTACAAAAACTTTAAATTTATTGCTTACAAAATCAATTAATGTTAATTTGTTGTCAAATTTAACTAATCTCATGCAACAAAATGTTTATACAGGGTGTTAATTTAATTGCGTGCCATAGCTTAAGGGGTGCTTCAGTTACGATAAAGGAACACAAAAAAAATATTTAAAAAAATCCTACTGAAAAATAAACTAAAACTACATTGAAACTTAACTAACGCGGAGCACCGCGCTATCACCGAGCCAGCGCGCGAGAATCAGTGGATAAGGTAGGCACATACGTAACTGAAACTCTTTCGCGCGCTTTTGATAGCGCGGTGCTCCGGGTCATTGCCCTCCGCGTTAGTTTAGTTTCAATGGAGTTAATTTTTTTTAGGTAGGATTTTTTTTAATAATTTTTTTGAGTTCTTTTATCGTTACTGAACCACCCCCTAAGCTATGGCACGCAATCAAATTAACACCCTGTATATTATATTTTCATCAACCTTAGGTATATGTATATATTTACGAAAATGTCATAAATTTTTTAGACATTAGAAGTCCTTGCTCTTTGTTTACATATTAAAAAAAAACAAAAATTAAATAACTAGTGATGTAATATATAATGAGAAAAGCACGCGTTTTTAATAAGCTGGATTATGGACCTAAATACAGTGCAAATAGAGCTGTTTTATGAGCAAATGTGTTGAAAAGTAATATGAAAAATTTTAGATGACTAATTTCTAATGTGTGGTGCCGGCAAAGAATAGTACTGTGCCGGGCACAACCCTTTTGCAATGCAATTTATTTATTTTTAGTCTATGCAAAGAGTTGGTATTAGTCAAAGGCGTTTAGTTTCCAAAATCATTGGGTTGGCCGTATGAAATTACGAGTATGAAATACAGTTTTGTTTTTGTTTGCAGGAGAATTAGAATCGGACAGACGGATGTCAGCGGGCAGTCAGTGTTGCGGGGCGATTAAAATGATGAAACTTTATACGATAAAAATAGTTTTAACAAAAACTAATCACCTCCTTCAAAATTTTGTAAGGAATATATTAACACTAAAAAGGTTGAAATAACCATAGCGATTAATTATCAGCAACATAGTGGCATAATAGAAAAAAACAAGCCTATGTTTTTTCATTTCAATTTTTTTTTTAAGATATCACAATATGGACAATATTTATTATTTCATAAAACAACAAAGGACTGTAACAATAAAAGATAACAAGGAAACATAACAAAATATATAAAAATAGGTAACACTTATTCAAATAGACCACCCCGAATCGTACCTGTAGGGAAAGTTCCCATTACACTGGCAGCATTTCCCCGTTGGATCGCCAGCGAAATGTGTTGAATCAGGTACGATTCGGCGCGGGGGTCAGCCCCACTCTGCCTGAGACGCCGCCCAAGATCGCGTACGAACGCTTTTGCCTCCGCACACCAAGGCCCAGCCACCTCAACTGCGAAAGGGACAAAAAAGTAAGACCCCATCAGGTTGCCGTACTTTATTTTTTTTTAGATGCCGCCCATTCGGCTGCAGACCCGGCTTCCTTGGAGGCGCGAGGGAGGTGAGTAGCAGCAAAAGTGCTGACACATGTCGCGTCCCAGACCAGACATCGCCCCCTTTGCCAAGGCACCATAGCCCATCTGGGCGCTTACCGTCATGCCGGCTAAGACCCGGTGGTTCAAGGATGCAAGGAATACTTGCGGACACCAATGCCCGACGAATGATTTCGTTTAGGGCATGATGACGGGGAAATCTACCCGCACTCTTACTGCAGCTCAGCCCATGATAGGCTCTTGATCTTGAGTCAACTATAGTGCCACATCTACAGTTGTGCGGCTCACAAACGTCACAGCCTAGTCTTAGAGCCACAGCCACCCTTAAAGAGCCATCATCTAAGATGGTACCTAAATGTGGGTTAGGAAGTGCGTAAAGCCAAGCTCCAGACTCAGGACGGGCTGCTGCGTTAATTCGAGCCACATCCACTACTGAAGCTGTGTCCAGTAATCCTGCAAAAGTGGCTTTACATATTGGGTCATCCCAGAGACGTTGGACAGTCGGGTCATGTGGGACATAACAAGCGGGACACTTAAGAGCCCATGCGCTCAGTGCTCCCTCTACAAACGGGATGGCAATGTTGTCACCATGTAAATTTAGTATGCTAATGACTAGATCACTCACCCCGTGAGAGGAAGCCAAGAATGCTGGCACTCCCACATCTTGCATTCTTCGAATTCCTAGGCCCCCGTGACGTACGGGCAACGAAGCTTGCAACCACTGCGAGTCACTTATGTTGACATTGAGAAGACTTCCCAACGTCTCCCTGAATTAATCATCCAGAAGAGATACCTCATCAGGACAAAGCCATGTAGGAGAAGTTCTCATGAGGTACACTAGCTTCGGTAGTGTAAGAGAGCTTCTAAAGAGAGTCAAGGCGACATGGGCAGGTAATTTAATAAGATGCTCCTTGGCTTGGGAAAGCACTCTCTTTTTAGTTCTTAGCGCATCTGGCACAGCATTTACAAGAAACAGTTAATTTTGGAGTTGGTGCCAAGTGACATAATAGAAAAAACCAAGCCTATGTTTTTTTATTTCAATTGTAAATTTACAAGAAACAGTTAATTTTGGAGTTGTTCGATCGTACAATAATACATAGTTATGTGAAAAGTGCTCATTAAGCCATTTTACTTAATACCCAACACTGTATCATAAAAACATTTATTTCGTTCATGACTTAATCTCTTCTAGAGGGCGCTACATTCAATTAAATGTAACATGTTATACTGTATCCTTTAACCAGCAGATGTTCAAGACGCTTCTATAACCATACCTCATTTGTCAAATTACGATTAATAGTTTAGAAGTTATGAGGGAACAGATGGACATACATACACACATTCATACATACATACATACATACATACTGGTCAAAAACATAAGCCTTGTTTTTGCCATAGTAGGGTAAAAAGAGACACAATTCTGTTTTCTTGAAATAATGACGAAAATTTCTGGCCAATTTCTCTGCGCCAAGTGTCGCAAAAAGAACATTACTCAACGAGTACTACATAAAATTCTATCAAAAATCGGCCTATCCAATTGACAATTCGTATGGAGCGGCCGATTTTCGAAAGTTGTTCAGTTACGTTAACTAATTACCTATTCCGTTTTAGTTTTCTGAAACCCTTAATAAACCTACCTAGCCGATTTCAACTATGCTACGGTGACTGTTTCTAAGGAAGAAATCATGCTTGACACATTGCAGTTTATACCATTTTTATTCAATAAGTATTTATAAGTCCTAAGATTATGCAATGTGCAATGCCATCAAAAACATAACTTGTAAAAAATCTAAGTTTCGCAACTCACTTCTCCTAGCGTAAAAATTTGTGGGATTTCGGGAGTCGGTTAATTTATTTAGTCGCTACTGAAGGGTCCTTCTGTCTTAAGTTATTACGTAGTTAGCTAACCGAACAGCATCTTATAGTGACCATATCAATATTAAAAATCTTTGGTTTTAAATGCAAAGACTGACTTGGCAATCGCACTACACAATCAAATTTAATAAGTATAATATGTACTAATTGTGAGATACTCGTCTATGTGTTTTCAAGCGATGGCCAAGTCGATCTATTTATTTAAAACAAAAGTATTTTAATATTTTATTCGGAAATTTAGTAATGAGATGTTTAGTTTTGTTATTCGAAGATCCATTTTTACTAAGGAGAAATGTAGTTTGAACAGCCTCTTATTTGTTAGTTAAATAAGTTTTTTTTCGGTAGGTACATTTTGGGTTTTTTGTCGGTAGTTCATTATAACGCTGGTTAATTAGAATAATAGTCGGCCACAGATCGGTGGAGATTAATTAGTTTTTCGGAACCATTATTATTTCCCTTAAAATTCAGTATAAATATTCTATGGTGATATGATAAGTAATACCAGAATATTTATGCAGTATGTTGATAAATTTACGCTCATGCGGATTCATATCCGTCCTTCCTGTTCGGTCTTCAGTTTTTTATTTGACAGCGTGTTAGATACGCGAGGTAAATCTGCAGGTCTGAAAACCAGAAACAATTTATTTGAATCGTATCGGGTATTAAATAAATGGTACAGCAGCACTGCACTTACTTTCTCGCAATACTCAAGGAAAAGTTATCAACCGCAAACTTAAATTTGTAATGCCATACACATAGTATGGAAATACAAACTTTTATTTACATTTTTCCAAAAAAATGTTCGAATAAAATATACAGATCAATTCAGAATTCAAATGTCAAACATTAAAACAAACAAACCTCAAAAGATTTCGAATAAATCACATGTTTAACTTTTGGTAGTAACTACTGGAACACCCTTTATATACATTTTCACAGATCAATGGATACTACCGTAGGATACTTGCATGGAGATTTTCTTAATTTCCCAACATGTTCCTTATGGATAATTGTTCAGTTTAGTCTATTGAGCAAGCCTTTTCAGTTTTTGATACACCCTGTGTACTAAATTTTATTCAAAAAATCATAAAGAATATCTAGTCAGGTAGACAACCAATCCAGGATTAATATTATAGAAAATTTTAATAAACTCAGTGGAACCAATTTTGGGTAAATCACATATTTACGATTTTGTGGTACAGGAACACCCCTTATATGAAATTACACAGATCATTTGATACTGGTAAAAGATATCGTACATGAAGATGCTTTGTCATGCAAAGTTTTATCAAGATTCTATGAGCCGTTTTTGAGAAGCTTTATTTACGTTCTACCTACTGAAAACTTTTGGAACCATAATTCGCTTCTGGCACTCGCCGGCTGCTGCCGCAGTACACTTGCTACGCTCGCTCGGCTCGTGCGTTGTGGTCAAAAGAATACCTAACACAACTTAACCGATCCCTTTCGAGATCGGTTAGGTTATGTTGTTGCCTTTCCTAACGAAGTTATAGTCCTAAGATTATGCAATGTGCAAAGCCATCAAAAACATAACTTGTAAAAAATCCAAGTTTCGCAACTCACTTCTCCTAGCGTAAAAAAATGTGGGATTTCGGGAGTCGCTTAATTTATTTAGTCGCTACTGAAGGGTCCTTCTGTCTTAAGTTATTACGTAGTTAGCTAACCGAACAGCATCTTATAGTGACCATATCAATATTAAAAATCTTTGGTTTTAAATGCATAGACTGACTTGGCAATCGCACTACACAATCAAATTTAATAAGTATAATATGTACTTATTGTGAGATACTCGTATATTGTGTTTTCAAGCGATGGCCAAGTCGATTGATTAATTTAAAACAAAAGTATTTTAATATTTTATTCGGAAATTTAGTAATGAGATGTTTAGTTTTGTTATTCGAAGATCCATTTTTACTTAGGAGAAATGTAGTTTGAACAGCCTCTTATTTGTTAGTTAAATAAGTTTTTTTTCGGTAGGTACATTTGGGATTTTTTGTCGGTAGTTCATTATAACGCTGGTTAATTAGAATAATAGTCGGCCACAGATCGGTGGAGATTAATTTGTTTTTCGGAACCATTATTATTTCCCTTAAAATTCAGTATAAATATTCTATGGTGATATGATAAGTAATACCAGAATATTTATGCAGAATGTTGATAAATTTACGCTCATGCGGATTCATATCCGTCCTTCCTGTTCGGTCTTCAGTTTTTAGGGTTCCGATACCAAAATGGTAAAAAAAAGGAACCCTTATGGTGCCGCTCTGTCTGTCTGTCTGTCTGTCTGTCCGTCTGTCTGTCACACCTCTATATCTCAGCAACCACTTACGCTATCGAGCTGAAATTTGGAATAGTTTTAGAATATAGTTGCCCAACTTAATTGCACATGAAATTTTTTTGAAAAAAGTATGATTATTAATGTAAAGGGGGCCAAAATAGGGGGGGCCAAATTTAAAATTGTCGCTACTAGGTCGAGTGGGGTATCATATTAAAGGGCTTTACTTGTACATTTTAAAATATATTTTTGTATTTTTTTAAGTTTCTTAGTTTTCAAGTTATGATGAAAAATGTCAAAAAAAATACCATTCCCCCCCCTTATCTCCGAAGTTTGAGTAAGGGAAAATCTGAATTAATTACAGTTGACAGAGGTTTATGTAAACTTTACAGCAAAAATAAAACGATCTTTCTAAGTTGCACAGTTTTTCAGAAATCTGCAAAAAACCTTTACAAACAAATTTAGTTTTGCGGTCCTGAAAATGGACTTTATTGCTTCCAAAAATACTATAGGTATATCGGAACCCTCGGCGCGCGAGTCCGACTCGCACTTGACCGGTTTTTTTTATTTGACAGCGTGTTAGATACTCGAGGTAAATCTGCAGGTCTGAAAACCAGAAACAATTTATTTGAAACGTATCGGGTATTAAATAAATGGTACAGCAGCACTGCACTTACTTTCTCGCAACACTCAAGGAAAAGTTATCAACCGCAAACTTAAATTTGTAATGCCATAAACATAGTATGGAAATACAAACTTTTATTTACGTTTTTCCAAAAAAATGTTCGAATAAAATATACAGATCAATTCAGAATTCAAATGTCAAACATTAAAACAAACAAACCTCAAAAGATTTCGAGTAAATCACATGTTTAACTTTTGGTAGTACCTACCTACTGGAACACCCTTTATATACATTTTCACAGATCAATGGATACTACCGTAGGATACTTGCATGGAGATTTTGTTAATTTCCCAACATGTTCCTTATGGATAATTGTTCAGTTTAGTCTATTGAGCAAGCCCTTTCAGTTTTTGATACACCCTGTGTACTAAATTTTATTCAAAAAATCATAAAGAATATCTAGTCAGGTAGACAACCAATCCAGGATTAATATTATAGAAAATTAAAATAAACTCAGTGGAACCAATTTTGGGTAAATCACATATTTACGATTTGGTGGTACAGGAACACCCCTTATATGATATCTTACATGAAGATGCTTTGTCGTGCAAAGTTTTATCAAGATTCTATGAGCCGTTTTTGAGAAAATTTCAATTTTTCATTTTCGTTGTATGACAGCTACCCTCAAAATGAGAGCCAGCAAAAAACCACTTGGAACCCTTCGATGGATTTGCATAAAACTCCTAAATTCAAAATATGGTGTCAATCAGACCATTCGTTTAGCCGCTAGGCCAAAGCGTGACGGACAGACCGACCGACGGACCGACCGACCGACGGACCGACCGACCGACCGACCGACGGACGGACATTTTTGGGAGACTTGTTTTTTATGATGTATAAGTGATATAGAACAAATTTTTGAGAAAATTTGAAAAACTTTTTTTCACGAATACAATACCTTTCTCGCTCCGCTCGAAAGTAAAAAATTGTTAAGTAATATTTTAGCCTCTTATTTTGGCCATGAAACTGTAGAACTTTTCCTAAGGTACATAGGTCGAAATAAGGATTTTTTTTCTCATTACTCAAGTTCAATCTGGTATGGTGAAAGTGAAGAGAGAATACTATACTACAGAGTAGTGAAGCTACAATTTTTTTTATCAAGTATCAATAACGCAATTGGTTATAAAACAATCTGATGGTCATAATGGTCGGATCCCAATCGGAAGAGTCATAAGACGACTGCTTGACTCACAACTTCATCAATAGTTATTGTATCAGTTTAGAAGGAGTAGAGTTGTTAGGATCGTACATTTGAAACGGCGCAAACTTACCAATAAAAATAAGGATCGCAGGTATTTGTTTACTCAGAGTGTTGGAAAAGGATTTTTTTTAAAACTCTCTTTAATGATCCTATTCCTGTTTATGGGCCAAGTTTCAAGGTACTGTACAGATCTGAAGTCCCTTCATATAGGATCCTCAAATCAGATACGTGAAAGTTTTGGCCAAGGTTGATCGTCTAGAATAATATCCTTTAAGAATATTATATTTTTTCCTGAATCCTACGTCATTCCGTTTTATATATTTATAATATCTTGTAATTTACAGATTCTGCTCGGTGGAGAGTGGCAATAGAAGAATGAAAAAGAAACACACTTGTTATTTTAATACTTATATTAGAATATAAACCTAATCTTTACATGTCTAGTTTGTGTTATTTATTTTATATTGGATCACTATTTATTTATATTTAGTCTCATATTGACGGGAGTAGTTCATCTGAATTCATGTAGTTTCATCAATTTAGGAAAGGTTTCATCTCGTTTACAATGCAATATTAGAGCCGATATGTTTCTGAAAAGAAACCTATGTTAATATAAACGAAGTAATAAAAATAATGTGGGGACAATCCCCAGGTTTGGGGCACCGCCATCGCCCCAAGCAGCTCGTCCTAGGCCTCCTCTACCCTAAGTCCTAGGTCCGAGGCATATCATCACCCAGCTCACGATGACATGACGCTAAGCTACCCTAACAATCCAACTGGATCGTCAGGATTCTGATCATCCTCGCGAAGCTGGATATCCCACCGAAAACTTAAACTACAGTAAAGACTAGGGTTAATGTATGTGGAGTGCGGAACCAACTAACCACAGTACAACCCAGACGGTGATGATGTCTCCCCCCGGTATGTTCATGCCCCGCGTCAAACCCGACTTCCACGTGGCCCACCTTTAAGGGACGATCACTGACTCATCCAGGGTTCACAGGGTATTGACTATTTCTTTTAGTCACCCATACCAGAGCTGGTCACCGAGCCCGCCAGGCACACGAAGCATACGGTCTTCCTTTAGGAAAACAGGGCACTCTCCATCATGAGCTATAAGAGCTCTTCCTGTAATCCCTCCGGGCAGACAATGATCGACATCATCGAATCCCTTAGTTTGTTTTGAAATAAGTTAAACTGAAAATAATTAGCCAGCTCCACACGTCCAAGTGTGAAGTCTGTACTAGATACGGGTATAGTATTATTGCTTGCATGGCCAGCCTAGATCAATAACGGTTTTATAACGAGAGACATAAAGAGTTTGAAGGGCAATCTCCCTCCCCCCAGTCACTGAGTGACTTTATTGCACCAACAAGGTCTCCGTATATCCTTCATAGCTCTCACTTGTGATGCGTAGCTAAATCTCTTTTCCGTTACCAACCCACGCAGGACAAGGATTATGTAGAGTAACCCCAGTCTAAACACTCATTTAAATAAAATGATTTGCATCTAAACTATAATGGGATTACCCAGCATATTTCGAAGAAGAACATATAAGAAGTAAGTATAACAAAAGATTACTGAAGGTAATCCTTAATTAAAAGTGAAGTATGATGACCAGAACCGAGAAGATACGGGATAGTAGTATCTAAGCTAGGTTGGGCCAAACATTTGTGATTTAAGATCTTAAAGGAAAATCAAAAGCATCGAGTATTCAAAACCAAGAACACTGGGAGAATTTAGCGTAAACAACACTAGCTAAAACTCGATGTTCTTTAAAAGAGGACTCAAAAGAAGTATAAAAATGGGGTTATTGTATATACTTAAATATTCGGAACTTATCTACAATGAAAAGAAACTAAACATTATAATTTCTGTTCCATTATTGTTTTCAAGAATCTATTTAGTAATGTTAAAGGTGGTTTCACACTGAGTCAAAGTATAATTTTAAGTATGATAATTAATGACAAGTTTTATTAAGGAAGATTAAAACTTAGAATCTTATAAGGTTTAGATTCCTGTATGATTCAATGAAGATTAAATAGACTAGTTAACTACTTTAGGATGACACACATAAAGTTCAGAGGTCCCCCAAGGTCAGAGTGTCGTACAGCCGTCGCAGCCTTGCGGGCGAACGTCGTCAACACACTTTACAAGAAGCAACCCACGAACGAACGTAATGTCTCCATCAAGAATATTCTTCCTATTGATTCAGGACAATTCTAATTTATTCCTTATAAACAATTTAATGTCATTAGACTAAACTAGAATGTCCCTTCACATAAGAAGAAAGTTTTATGTTGTCTAACTACTCTACATTTGGTAATCTAACGCTAAGATCAGGAGGTCCTCCCGCGGTATATGCCACTCAAACGACGCATCCAATAATGGGCGAGCGTTGTCAGCACATAACACAAGAAACACTATTTCCAAAATCCAACGTTAAAACACCTTGCTAATATCCTTCCATTTGTATTGGAGTAACTCCAATTCATCCCACACATACAGAAGAGGGAATTCAGGATGAATCAGCGAAACCTCACACAAATAGAAAGAGAAGAACTTTAGTATCAGACCCTTTTAGGCTTGAGGGCTCCGGCCCAAGAATGATTAAAATAAATAAATCCGAAGGTTGATATTATCAGATAGACTTAGACAGATACTCCAGTGACACGCGACTTACATTAGCCACAACCAATATAGTGGACATCGGGGACACATGACACGAGGGCATCCATCCATGCTTGGTTGAACTAAATAAACCTGAGAGCAGGCATTTCTTAATCTCAAAAATCTGGGACTCCTATAGTATGAAAGTAAAAGGAAAGATAAGCACCTCCTATGAGCTTGAGTACAGAGATGTAGCAATGCTCTCAGCATGTTCCAATTTTGGGAAATTGAGGCAGAAGATTCAAAATCACTATCAAAGCAATTTATTATTACTTGAAATATTATTATTTATAATATTCACTCTACTTAAACTTACCCTTTATTTCACAATAAAATATCACAATCTATATCCAAGTTTTAGTTTTCAGATATATTATTTTAAGATTTTGAATTGACGTTCTAATTCTTTTGATCTGACGGAATATTTTTCAAATTTTATCATAAGATGACACTAGTATATCAAAACTGGAATTTTGATTTAGGGCCAAAGATTTTATATTATTTTCTAAAAAAGGTAATTATTTAATGTATTAATATTTTCTTCCATTTTGATTTTGGGTTTTGATTTATTTTTAGTTAAAGAGATAAAAAATTTATAAAGATTTCAAAATAGCGTCTAGCTTTGAGTAAAACTAAATCAAAAATGATTTATTTGTTGACTATTTGACAATAATGTCAAATAGACAATTCTACCTAAAAAAAGTATAAAAAATATACATTGACTAAAGTCTCCTTGAATTGATGATAATAATATACATCGTCCAAAGTCTCTTTGATATGTTGACAAAATATACAACATCTAAAGCCACCCCTAATCGATGACAATATATATACATCAGAGTCCAGTTTCCATGATTTCACCAAGGACTATTTTAATCAATTTCTCTGTAAAGGAAAGAATTAAACACAATGAAATTTACATTACCTTTACAATCCAAGCAATACCTTTTTTTAGCCTTCACGATTTATCATTTGTGGTTTGCTTTTCCATGTCTATAATGTTCCTTGTAATTCCTGTACCTGTTTAGAAATAGAACATTATCCTGCCTAGCTATACGCGAACAAAGACACTTGTAGAACTAGTTTATACTTAATTATGGGAAAAGAAAATCTTTATTACTATCTACAAATAACGACTCAGATTAGAAACACAGTATGTTATAATTTCCGCAGAGTTATTAATGTTTACAAACGAAAATCATTAAGTGGGAATATCAATTTACTTAAAGTATCACACAGTACAAGCCTCTTATGACCTCGCAGGTAGATCTGTAAAGCTGCAAATATTCTCCAATCAACTCTTCCTCTTTTGACATTGAAATCTGATTTTCTCAACGTTATTTAGCTCACATAACCTGGAAGAAACTATAAATTTCATTAAGTCACATTTCACCTTAACTCAAATACACACAACAACTTTGAACCGAAAATAAATAAAAGATGGAAAACCACAAAATTGAATACTTACATAACATTAGTTTCACTCCACTTATTCTTTACACTTTGGAATCAAACCCTGAATGTTAGCGTCTTGAAATTATACGCAAATAAACCTTCCTATACTATATCCTACACGGAGCAATGCCTATCTATGTCTCAATTGAAGGGATCCGAAATCAAGGATCTCGGTCTCCTCCAAAGATTCATCACATCAGCTATTTGATAGCTTCCTCCACGAGCTACAAAAATATATATAAATGACTTACTGATGTCTGGAATTAAACCTTCCTTTTTTTTTTACCAAGACTATAAGATGGTCCTAAGATTCTTCCAAAAATTTACACAGCAGCAGAACAATTCGTTTCACGATTTTGCTTGTTAGGTTTTTGCCCAGCAGTGGACCTTTGTCTTTCGGGATTTCCTGAAACTGATTTAAACACGTAAAAATTCTATTTTCAGCTCCATTGCCCTCACTATTCAACAAAACCTGATTCTTAGTTTTCTTCTGTTGCTTTCGTTTATCAAAATTTTAGCAACTATTCATTTTTATCAGCAAAAATAGCTTTTTTCTTCATTTTCCCTTTTCGACTCTTTCCCGACCCTGTCACGACTGTCACACCTTGTCATATTTTTCTACTCCCCGTTTCCCGTTACACTTCTTGACACTTCCTCTAAATAGTATTTTATGCATTTAAAATTTTTTTAGGGTTCCGCAAGTGCACAGCCTCCCCCAAAATTTTATTATTTCGAAAAATCTATGAAAACATTTTTTTTTTTTCGAGAATTCTAAAATTTTCAATTTTAAATTAATTTTTTTTTATTATTATTATTATTATTTTATTAAAATAAAACCTCCTATATTGGCCCTTAAATTTTTTTATTCACAAATACAATAAACAAAACAAATAACTAAACTACTAATATTATAAATCATTAAACTAAATTAATTTTTTATTCAAAATTATTAAAATTATTTAACATGTTTATCTAAATTTAGATTTATTTCAGTTCAACCCTGATTATATAACCAAATTAAATTTGTATTAAATTATAAATTATTATAATTCATTATATTTTTTTAAAACGAAGTCGATTTAATAATGCCAGTCAATTCACTAACAAATTGACTCACTATATACTATAATCAAAATAGTCCTTTAATATTAGTTATTAAATTATAACTAATAAAATTATATTAATTAGGTTGTGACCAGGAATATCTCAATTCCTCTAAAGTTAAAATTTATGATATAGTCCCGTGAAAATCTCAATAGCTAACATCCTAAGTATAATATTTAGCCAAATGGACTGCATTATAAACTCCTTTGACACTTTGAGTTTCAGGATCAACGAGAATATACACATTAGCATATTTTATTCCTCCAATTCGATATGGTCCATCATATAATAAATCAAATTTCTTAGTTTTATTTCGACTAGAATCCGATTTATTAAGCCTCCTTAATTTTACCAAATCACCAACTTGAAAATCTATCAACTTATGAGTTCTATTGAATCTATCCTGCCGCTTCTGACTCGAAAGTCTAAGGTTTTCTCTAACTTCCTCTCTAATTTGGTCTAACGTTTTATTCGTGAGTGCCCGTGGTAGAAAACAGTCTACTTTAAGTTTCTCTGAATTTCCAAATAATATTTCATTAGGAGAAAATTTCGTACTCTCGTGGAACGTATTATTATACAATTCCTCAATCTCCAACAAGTAATGATCCCATCTAGTATGGTCATCATGACAATAAATTCTAAAGAATTTGTTTAATTCTTTATTCACTCGTTCTGTAGTGTTAGGTCGAGGATTACGAATAGTAGTATACAAAGTCTTAATTCTCAAGGCTCTGAGTCCATTTTTCCACTTGTGACTAATAAATTGTTTTCTGTTATCTGTCATAACAGCCTTAGGTTGTATTATTTCAGTGAACACTCTCATACAATAAAGCACTGAGTCTGCTGAAGCTCCACGAAGTCCGAAAAGTTTAATAAATTTACTAAAAGAATCCTGTATTACAAAAATGTAAATATAACCAGCCTCAGTTTTAGGTAGTGGTCCGAAGATATCAGCCATTACTAATTCACCCGGGTTTTCAGTTAAAATCGATTTACATTTCCCTACCCCTTTTATATAGTCAGGTCTAGAAAGCTGACAAACATGACACTTCTGAATACAAGACTTCACTGTCTTACCCATATTTATCCAATAACACCTTAATTGTAAATATTTCAAAGTTTTATATGCGCCAAGATGACCCATCTCTATATGTACCTGTTTACAAATCTCTTCTTGTAGAACCTTGGGCATAAACAAAACGTAATCTCCACGTACAGTTTTAAAATAAAGTAGATCATTATTGACAATACAACGCAAAGTTATACGCGTAAATCTATCTGTTCTTTCGGGAACTCTAGAACCATTTATTCTCTCCTTAATCCCACATATGACGTTATCAAGCTGTTGATATTCCATCATACGTTGTAATTTATTTTTCAAGTCACGGTCAGTAGAAACACCTACATACATAACAGTTGGATACCACACCTTCTCTTCTTGCAAAACTCCCCCTGGCGGATATCTAGATAAAATATCTACCCCAATATTTTCTACACCTTTTACATGTTCGACTTCGAAGTCAAATTGTTCAAGAAATAAAATCCAACGTGTGACTCTACTATTGTATAATTTCATTTGTTTCATGAAAGTTAATGCCTTATGATCTGTACGAACAACAAATTTCGCTCCTCTTAAATAAGTCTCAAACTTTTTCACAGAATAAATAATAGCCCACAACTCTTGTTCAGTTACAGTCCAACGTAATTCAGAACCCCGTAGTGCACGACTACAGAATCCCAAAATTTTAACCTCACCATTATTTCCAATCTGAAACAATGATCCGGCTATTCCGATCCCTGAACTGTCGGTCTGTAAATAATATAATTTATCCTGATCTGGATGGCTCAATAGAATCGTTGTAATAAATTCTTCCTTTATATTATTGAAAGCTCGATCTAATTCTTCATCCCAAAGCCATGTTTGGTTTTTCTTTAATAACCTAGTTAACGGAGCAGTCAAAATACTATAGTTCTTAATGAAACGTCTATAATAATTACAAAGTCCCAAAAATCCTCTTAACTGTTTTTGTTTCTTTGGAATAGGGAATTCCTTTATGGCTTTTATTTTATCCGGGTTAGGTTTAATTCCCGAAGTTGTAACTATATGCCCTAACATTTTTACTTCACTGCAGAAAAAGTTGCACTTTGCAAAATTACAAGTCATTCCAGCTGATTCTAAACGATCCAAAACTATATCAATATGATCCAAATGGTCTTGCCAAGTCCCACTCGTTAGGATTGCAAGATCATCCAAATAATTGACACAAAACTCTCTAACACCAGGACCCAATATAATGTCCATTGCGCGACAAAAGGACCCTACTGACGTTTTAAGTCCTTGCGGAAGCACGTTGTATACGTAAGACTTTCCATTAACTGTAAATCCAGTATATTTTTTACTGTCCTCAGTCAACGGTATTTGAAAATAAGCGTTATTTAAATCAATCAATGTTATAAATTTTACACCAAGAAAAGCATTAAGTATGTCAATCTGTAAAGGCGGTGCTTCTACTTCTGGAACCATATATTTATTGATTTCCCTAGCATCAAGTAATATTCTAACAGATCCATCGGGTTTTCCAGTGAAAGTTAGAGGACTACAAAAATTTGTAGTTTTCCTCGATATAATCCCTAATTCTTCCATCTCCCTCAACTTTTCTTCTACTTTTGCCCTATGTGCGTATGGTATAGGATAGGTTCGTTGTATCCTTGGAGTACCCTCAATCATTTTAATGTCATGAGTATAACAGTTTGCCCTTCCAAGTTTCTTTGTAAAAACTTGCATATGGGATCTCAAAACATTAAAAATTTGTTCCTTCTCTACATCAGACAAATCCATTCCCAACCGAATACTTTTAAACAAATCTAATAATTGCTTTTCTTCACCGCCTTCTTTTTCGTTTTGTTCCTCTATTCCAGATATTAGATTTATTCGATTCTCTTCTAAAAACCCACTAGAAAGATTTCGAAACGGAATAGTAATTTCTCCTTGTCCAACGATACCCAATTCTAATGTTTGTGGTTCTTTTAAATGCAAAACAGCGTTGTGCGCAACTAACCAATCTACCCCAAGGATAGCAGAACAAGTTAATTTAGCAATCACTAAAAATCCCGTATCAATATCAAATGAACCACACGTCAAAGGTATAGAGACTAGTTTTTTTATTTGGAGACTCTTTTGTCCAACGGCTCCCCTCACACATATTGGTCTAACTGGTAACGCAGGGAATTCTAACTTTAGTTCTCCTTGTAAACACTCTAAGAATTCTTCCGAAATACAAGTTACTTCACTTCCAGTGTCTACCAAGAGAACTATAGATTGCCCCAAAATTTGTAACTCAATTTCTGATTTAAATTTGGGCCCCTCATTCTCAAAGCAAACCTCTTCATCATATAAAGAGTTACCTTCATATTCTCTAATGAACTGATTATACATTGGTTGATTTTGTTTAATCACGGAAACGTCAAAAACTTTAATTAAATCTACGACTGTTTGTTTATTATTATATTCTTCTGAAGAATATCCTAAACCTTCTCTATCACAATTCGTTCTAGTATTATTCGGGGAAACAGGATATAAGATCCCTTCTTGGTCACAACCCAATCCTACCCCTGGCTTCCAACCTTGTTTTATTAAATATTTTACAGGAAAAAGATAATTTAGTTTTTTGTTAATTGCGGCCACCTCCTGCTTATTGGAAATGGCCCCAACTAGTTTAAATCTTCTTCTTGAATTATTTCATCAGTGATCCTTCCCCTTGAAGTCTCCCCCTCGATGTGAGCCACCACTTTTGGTTTTTTATAAAATGGCTTGTCTTTATTTGAAACGAATGGACTTTGACGCTTTGTTCCCCTATCAGCTCCAGTAGAGGAGTCAAAGGAAGAAGATCCACATTGTTTATTCACGTCATCCAATTCACGAAGAAACTCTGTTGCCTCAATCAAAGTATTTCCTTTCTTCATCCGCCAAGCATATTGTACATCCTTCGGAAAGTGTCTCATCAAATCCTCCACTATTTGCCATTCAGGAATTGGTCTAGACATCATCTTTGCTTGCCCTGCTAAACTAACGAAATGTTCTAGCATTGTTCCATTTTCCTTAGACCAAGTGCCATTTACAATCATTCTTCTCAAGGTGTTTTGTTCGGCTTCTCCCCAATAAGCATCCAAAAAATCTCTTTTGAAATCCGACTGTGTAAACCATCTCTGTCTATAAATTCTGGCCCATTTTCGAACATCACCTTCTAAACAACTGATTATAGTTTCAATTGTAGCATCTTCATTAGGCATTCTCCGTAAATAATTCTGAAGATCCTCCAAAAACGACACTGGATGTACCCCAAATCTTCCAGGAAAACGTGGTTTTTCGACTCTTGTATCAATCACCGGGCATATATTAATCGGTGCTTCATGCCTTTCAGACGAAGCTGATGCAGCGTTAGTTTCCCGTGCTTGCGACAGCTGATTCTCTAAACTCGACACCTTCTGTGTCAGAATCCCCATGTTTCTTCGAAGTTGGCGAAACATAGTGGAGTTGCGTAAAGAAGGTCGTGGACGTTCTTCTTGTTGACCTGTCCTTTCTAATTCATCTTGTCCCTGAGATGATCTAAGATTATAACGAGGAGGCATTTTTCTTTTCTTTGGATACTGAAAGTTTATTACAAATTATAGGTTGGAATTTTGTTTAAATTAAAGAATAGAAAGCTTATCTAATATTCTTTCCTTAACTTCCCAAAACTGTTGCTTTATGGAGCTAATATTTTGATCTCCATCGATAATCTCTATCCTGTCAAAATCTTCCTTTATATTAGGGTTCAATAACCATTCCTCATGAATGTTGTGAATCCTCTCTATATAATCTAACGTTATCCCTGTCTCTTCAGGTCGACCACGACTTAGGGCTCTCTGATAAGAAACCATAGGGGAAGTCCTAAGATAAACCACTAAATTAATTCGAGTAACCAATTGTTCTTTGAAATAAGAATAAGTTTCATCTAAAACTGCAAACTCAGCCGGGTGCAACAATTCACTCTCTTGCAATTCCCTAATAAAACAGTTTTTGGCTGAATAGATGGAACGTTCCATAACTTTAATCTTAGCGCTAGATTCTTTCGTATGATTCTCTAACATTGTTAGAAGAACATAATTTTGAAAACAGAAACCCCACTTCTTAGGATTTTCCTTAAATAACTGGAAGAGATTGACGCCAGATAAATTAGTCCATTTATCAATTGGTTCTGGTATTATCTCAAAATCAGAGTTGCCTCCCAAAGCTGCCAACAAAGTAGACTTCCCTGACCCTATGTTTCCTTCTATTGAGACTGTAAAATTTCCCATCTTTATTCTGAAACAAGGAATGCATCATATTTTCTATGGTTTCCAAAACAAATAACCCTAAGCTAAAACCAATTCTAACGTCCCGCTTAACAACTTTAACTTAGATAAACTTTACTCTCAAGTTTCTTCAGTTCAAAAACTCGAAATTAGTGTATTTTTCATTTTGTTTCTTTTTTCACTCCTCAATACCTCTCTCGCTTGAAACCAGCATATCCTGGTCACGGCACCAGCTGTACAGATCTGAAGTCCCTTCATATAGGATCCTCAAATCAGATACGTGAAAGTTTTGGCCAAGGTTGATCGTCTAGAATAATATCCTTTAAGAATATTATATTTTTTCCTGAATCCTACGTCATTCCGTTTTATATATTTATAATATCTTGTAATTTACAGATTCTGCTCGGTGGAGAGTGGCAATAGAAGAATGAAAAAGAAACACACTTGTTATTTTAATACTTATATTAGAATATAAACCTAATCTTTACATGTCTAGTTTGTGTTATTTATTTTATATTGGATCACTATTTATTTATATTTAGTCTCATATTGACGGGAGTAGTTCATCTGAATTCATGTAGTTTCATCAATTTAGGAAAGGTTTCATCTCGTTTACAATGCAATATTAGAGCCGATATGTTTCTGAAAAGAAACCTATGTTAATATAAACGAAGTAATAAAAATAATGTGGGGACAATCCCCAGGTTTGGGGCACCGCCATCGCCCCAAGCAGCTCGTCCTAGGCCTCCTCTACCCTAAGTCCTAGGTCCGAGGCATATCATCACCCAGCTCACGATGACATGACGCTAAGCTACCCTAACAATCCAACTGGATCGTCAGGATTCTGATCATCCTCGCGAAGCTGGATATCCCACCGAAAACTTAAACTACAGTAAAGACTAGGGTTAATGTATGTGGAGTGCGGAACCAACTAACCACAGTACAACCCAGACGGTGATGATGTCTCCCCCCGGTATGTTCATGCCCCGCGTCAAACCCGACTTCCACGTGGCCCACCTTTAAGGGACGATCACTGACTCATCCAGGGTTCACAGGGTATTGACTATTTCTTTTAGTCACCCATACCAGAGCTGGTCACCGAGCCCGCCAGGCACACGAAGCATACGGTCTTCCTTTAGGAAAACAGGGCACTCTCCATCATGAGCTATAAGAGCTCTTCCTGTAATCCCTCCGGGCAGACAATGATCGACATCATCGAATCCCTTAGTTTGTTTTGAAATAAGTTAAACTGAAAATAATTAGCCAGCTCCACACGTCCAAGTGTGAAGTCTGTACTAGATACGGGTATAGTATTATTGCTTGCATGGCCAGCCTAGATCAATAACGGTTTTATAACGAGAGACATAAAGAGTTTGAAGGGCAATCTCCCTCCCCCCAGTCACTGAGTGACTTTATTGCACCAACAAGGTCTCCGTATATCCTTCATAGCTCTCACTTGTGATGCGTAGCTAAATCTCTTTTCCGTTACCAACCCACGCAGGACAAGGATTATGTAGAGTAACCCCAGTCTAAACACTCATTTAAATAAAATGATTTGCATCTAAACTATAATGGGATTACCCAGCATATTTCGAAGAAGAACATATAAGAAGTAAGTATAACAAAAGATTACTGAAGGTAATCCTTAATTAAAAGTGAAGTATGATGACCAGAACCGAGAAGATACGGGATAGTAGTATCTAAGCTAGGTTGGGCCAAACATTTGTGATTTAAGATCTTAAAGGAAAATCAAAAGCATCGAGTATTCAAAACCAAGAACACTGGGAGAATTTAGCGTAAACAACACTAGCTAAAACTCGATGTTCTTTAAAAGAGGACTCAAAAGAAGTATAAAAATGGGGTTATTGTATATACTTAAATATTCGGAACTTATCTACAATGAAAAGAAACTAAACATTATAATTTCTGTTCCATTATTGTTTTCAAGAATCTATTTAGTAATGTTAAAGGTGGTTTCACACTGAGTCAAAGTATAATTTTAAGTATGATAATTTATGACAAGTTTTATTAAGGAAGATTAAAACTTAGAATCTTATAAGGTTTAGATTCCTGTATGATTCAATGAAGATTAAATAGACTAGTTAACTACTTTAGGATGACACACATAAAGTTCAGAGGTCCCCCAAGGTCAGAGTGTCGTACAGCCGTCGCAGCCTTGCGGGCGAACGTCGTCAACACACTTTACAAGAAGCAACCCACGAACGAACGTAATGTCTCCATCAAGAATATTCTTCCTATTGATTCAGGACAATTCTAATTTATTCCTTATAAACAATTTAATGTCATTAGACTAAACTAGAATGTCCCTTCACATAAGAAGAAAGTTTTATGTTGTCTAACTACTCTACATTTGGTAATCTAACGCTAAGATCAGGAGGTCCTCCCGCGGTATATGCCACTCAAACGACGCATCCAATAATGGGCGAGCGTTGTCAGCACATAACACAAGAAACACTATTTCCAAAATCCAACGTTAAAACACCTTGCTAATATCCTTCCATTTGTATTGGAGTAACTCCAATTCATCCCACACATACAGAAGAGGGAATTCAGGATGAATCAGCGAAACCTCACACAAATAGAAAGAGAAGAACTTTAGTATCAGACCCTTTTAGGCTTGAGGGCTCCGGCCCAAGAATGATTAAAATAAATAAATCCGAAGGTTGATATTATCAGATAGACTTAGACAGATACTCCAGTGACACGCGACTTACATTAGCCACAACCAATATAGTGGACATCGGGGACACATGACACGAGGGCATCCATCCATGCTTGGTTGAACTAAATAAACCTGAGAGCAGGCATTTCTTAATCTCAAAAATCTGGGACTCCTATAGTATGAAAGTAAAAGGAAAGATAAGCACCTCCTATGAGCTTGAGTACAGAGATGTAGCAATGCTCTCAGCATGTTCCAATTTTGGGAAATTGAGGCAGAAGATTCAAAATCACTATCAAAGCAATTTATTATTACTTGAAATATTATTATTTATAATATTCACTCTACTTAAACTTACCCTTTATTTCACAATAAAATATCACAATCTATATCCAAGTTTTAGTTTTCAGATATATTATTTTAAGATTTTGAATTGACGTTCTAATTCTTTTGATCTGACGGAATATTTTTCAAATTTTATCATAAGATGACACTAGTATATCAAAACTGGAATTTTGATTTAGGGCCAAAGATTTTATATTATTTTCTAAAAAAGGTAATTATTTAATGTATTAATATTTTCTTCCATTTTGATTTTGGGTTTTGATTTATTTTTAGTTAAAGAGATAAAAAATTTATAAAGATTTCAAAATAGCGTCTAGCTTTGAGTAAAACTAAATCAAAAATGATTTATTTGTTGACTATTTGACAATAATGTCAAATAGACAATTCTACCTAAAAAAAGTATAAAAAATATACATTGACTAAAGTCTCCTTGAATTGATGATAATAATATACATCGTCCAAAGTCTCTTTGATATGTTGACAAAATATACAACATCTAAAGCCACCCCTAATCGATGACAATATATATACATCAGAGTCCAGTTTCCATGATTTCACCAAGGACTATTTTAATCAATTTCTCTGTAAAGGAAAGAATTAAACACAATGAAATTTACATTACCTTTACAATCCAAGCAATACCTTTTTTTAGCCTTCACGATTTATCATTTGTGGTTTGCTTTTCCATGTCTATAATGTTCCTTGTAATTCCTGTACCTGTTTAGAAATAGAACATTATCCTGCCTAGCTATACGCGAACAAAGACACTTGTAGAACTAGTTTATACTTAATTATGGGAAAAGAAAATCTTTATTACTATCTACAAATAACGACTCAGATTAGAAACACAGTATGTTATAATTTCCGCAGAGTTATTAATGTTTACAAACGAAAATCATTAAGTGGGAATATCAATTTACTTAAAGTATCACACAGTACAAGCCTCTTATGACCTCGCAGGTAGATCTGTAAAGCTGCAAATATTCTCCAATCAACTCTTCCTCTTTTGACATTGAAATCTGATTTTCTCAACGTTATTTAGCTCACATAACCTGGAAGAAACTATAAATTTCATTAAGTCACATTTCACCTTAACTCAAATACACACAACAACTTTGAACCGAAAATAAATAAAAGATGGAAAACCACAAAATTGAATACTTACATAACATTAGTTTCACTCCACTTATTCTTTACACTTTGGAATCAAACCCTGAATGTTAGCGTCTTGAAATTATACGCAAATAAACCTTCCTATACTATATCCTACACGGAGCAATGCCTATCTATGTCTCAATTGAAGGGATCCGAAATCAAGGATCTCGGTCTCCTCCAAAGATTCATCACATCAGCTATTTGATAGCTTCCTCCACGAGCTACAAAAATATATATAAATGACTTACTGATGTCTGGAATTAAACCTTCCTTTTTTTTTTACCAAGACTATAAGATGGTCCTAAGATTCTTCCAAAAATTTACACAGCAGCAGAACAATTCGTTTCACGATTTTGCTTGTTAGGTTTTTGCCCAGCAGTGGACCTTTGTCTTTCGGGATTTCCTGAAACTGATTTAAACACGTAAAAATTCTATTTTCAGCTCCATTGCCCTCACTATTCAACAAAACCTGATTCTTAGTTTTCTTCTGTTGCTTTCGTTTATCAAAATTTTAGCAACTATTCATTTTTATCAGCAAAAATAGCTTTTTTCTTCATTTTCCCTTTTCGACTCTTTCCCGACCCTGTCACGACTGTCACACCTTGTCATATTTTTCTACTCCCCGTTTCCCGTTACACTTCTTGACACTTCCTCTAAATAGTATTTTATGCATTTAAAATTTTTTTAGGGTTCCGCAAGTGCACAGTACCTTATATATAAGTTTCCTTTGCGAATTCCGTACGGAATAATGCCGTTCCGAACGCAGCTCTTCCATAGAATATATACAAGTCGCAACACAAATTCGAAAATTTCGATAATTCCGAACGGAATACCAGTCAGGACAGTCAGTGTGCGTTGAACTCACGAAGCGAGTAGGTGTTTGTTTTGTTGTTAACTCACGCGCACGCCTATTTACGCGCGCGATGTCCGATATCGAACACTTATATTTATGGCTGTGGAAGGTTATCCATGCATATGGGACACAAGCCACGAAGATTACCACAACAGAGACCAGAGCAATCAAAATCAGACAAGCGCCGTCCATAGTCGCTGACATCTGAACTCAATGACTGGCATCTCTCAACTGAGCCTTGTTATTCCGAACGGAATTAAACGTATGTGTGTGTTGTTTATACGGAATTCCGAATCGATATTCCGAATCGGAATTCCGTTTCGGAATTCCGACTGTATGTGGCCGCCCTTACGCGGTAACGTGATTGACTCATTTTGTATGGAAAGTATTTTTTTTCTTTAGGAAAGTTTCTCCTTTCAGCCTTTCATGATTAGACGGGCTTCGATAGCGAAACCATGGACGAATAATAGCGAAACCTACAAAAAACCGTCCTAAAAATAGAAGGGATTATAGTCAAATGAGCTACTCTTACTATAGACTTAATACACGGATGTGTGACTATAAAAGAAAAATATAAACGATGACGTAATTTAATGTTTTAACATTTTTATAAACTTGAAAAGGACATGCCCAAATAAAAATAAAATTAAATACAAATTTTTTAAAGGTTTTGTAACAAAATTTATCATTATTATTTATGTAACAAAAATGGTGGCGGGGTGGGTTAGTGTGTATAATTATGTTATAATTTTTTAGAAAATATTTATTTTTGAGGTAGTAAATTAGAAGCTTCATGAATATAACCGAGTGATATTCGAGTCCCGTGTGGTGCCGGAAAAGAATAGTACCAACCCATACATACCCGTGGGTGTCGTAAGAGGCGACTAAGGGTTAACTGGAGGATGGGCAGCAACATCCTCCTTTTTATCTTACATCTTACTTACTGCGGTCACCTTAAACTGCGGTCCATGGTGCCAGCCATAACGCTAACAAGCGAGGTGACTACGGTACTTCCCCTCCACATTTTTCCAGCAAAAGCTAGAATTCTGGAGGGAGCTCCCTGTCCTGTAGTGGACGTTGTATGGGATGTTATGATGATGATATTCGAGACAAAAAATTTATTAAAAAACAAAAACCTGTCTGCTCAACAGAAAAGAGGAAAACAAGCTCAAATCTATAGGATTTCGTAACTTGAATAAATATTATTGTAAAAGATATTGCAGGCGAGGACGAACAAAAAGACGTAAACCACCACAAAACGTATCTTCGTCACCGCCTGCATTGTCTTATACATTTCAAATTACCAAATCTTATAGATTTTTGCTTATTTTTCTCTTTTCTGTCAGTCGGGTTTTTTGTTTTTTAATAATTATTTAATCTTTTAAGTTTTTTCAGATTAGTTACGTCAAATTATTCTTAAACATTTGCTTAAACATATAAGTTGCAAAATTTTTTGTAATTTCTCCTCTTCAAACTCTTCATTTTGATACCCGGTACCCACAGCATAGGGAGAAAAAATTTACTTCGTCATGCTCAGTTTGGACTTAAAAATCCACCATATTGACTTTTCATAATTTTAATATACTCAGTGTCACTCGCGCTATTAAGACAAATTAACCGATGCATAATTCGTCAAAATCAGTTCCGCCATTAAGACGTTACGAGGGAACCAAGAAACGGACATATAAACATACATACTTACATACAAACAAGTCAAACACATACCTTACACACACACCTCCTTTTGGACTTCGCCGCAGTCAGGTAAAAAAAAACCATACAAGTTCAAAACGTGAATATATTGCTGACACTGCAATCACTGCTTAGAAGTCGGTTCATTTCTGTTAGCGTGCATTTGTCCAATACGATCGAATACAGATTTGAACCGGACTAGAGCGCGCTTATGTCAATGTCACTGAGAAAATATTTTTTCGTAATTTTTGTATAGAAAAATTAAGTAGATATTTTTTGGATTTTTTATAGAAGGTTTGTCTCATGTAGTCTACATACAACGATCCGCTTCGTTGCCTAGACTAATTATTGAGAGACTTTTTTTGGTGTTTTTGGATTAAATTATCTTATAGAATAATCTATAATAATAATAGTAATAAGCCCGCAGGGCAGCTTGTGGCGAGCTGTTGGGGAGAAGCGACCCCACGGACCCGAGTGCTCCCGGGGGAAGGTCCTGTTCCTTACCTCCGGCTTGCCTTCACCGGCCGGCTGGAGTGAACACTGACGAGTAACAGATCCCCCACCTTTGGCTTGCCTTGGTTGGCCGGCCAGAGTGGAGTCGCAAGAGCTTTATGCTCGAAGGGTGGACGTGCCTGCGTAAGTGGCGAGTGGGCACGTGATGCTGGACCCTCAGCGAGCGCGTGATCGTCGTTTAAAGTCCAGGGGCATCTCTCCACCCTTCAGCCGCTCAGCAAATGTTGCCCCCTTGCAGCATCGTACGTGCAGCCGTTTTCGGGGGCCCATTGATTCGAGTTGGCTAGTCACCGTCTGCCCATTTTTCCGTGTTATTAACATTGGTCGGGCAGGCGCCATAGTACCTTCCACAGTCCCAGTTACCCAATCCACGAGCCCCTCAACCAAATAACCCAATTTCATTTTCGTCCAATTCTTGCAATAGTCCTACACTTACCGGGGATTGTCCTTGGATGCATTAGTATTAATGTAGACAGGGATAATCGCCGGTTGGTGTCACATCACTTTTGTAAATTAAACTGTTTAACGGGCCTCTACGTGTTGGCTTCGGCCCCACGCACGCCTTCCAAAGGTCCGGGACTTAATTGCCCGAGATTCAGGAATGATAAACAACATAGTAATAATAATAATTTATTGTGTTATAATAATCTAAGTTTTATCCAAAAACACCAAAAAAAGTCGAAAAAATCTATCGAAAACATGATAGATGACAAATGTCAACTGAATTTGACGTTTCGCACACGCTGCATTAAGCTGCAATACCTATTTTCTGTGAGTAATGATGGTCGGTTCATATAAATTCTATGTGATAATGCGCTATCGTGACGTCACTCATGACGTCATGTCGCTCATACGAGTACACACAACACATTTTGGAACCACGGTTTTGAACCGACTCTTAGCACGCTGTCGGTGCCCACAGCACAAATATGCGTGTATTGAACCGTTCTGAAGGAAATATACTCGTACTACTCAAAACAAAATAAGGGCCAGCAGGTTTTTTTGTTATATCAAAAAAATTATAAAAGTAGTGTATATTTTTATGTACGATTTATTTAGCTTATTCTATTGTTTACAATTTGAACTAATAAATGTTTCAAATAATGTTCAGTGGAAATTTTTATCGAATTTCAATTGAAAAATTACAATTAAAGTTATATCAAAAAATCCTGGTGGCCCTTATTTTGTTTTGAGTAGTATACAATAAATAGTAACTCGTGAAAATTCTGAAAAACTCGTCAAAAGTAAAATATATTTTTAATAACTATAAAATTGTGTATGATTTATTTCACACTTATATTATGATTTACTTTTTAATAATTTTTCGAAAATCACTCGATGTTATTCAGGAATTGGTGCCCAGAAATATATTTATTTCGACGTTACAAATAAATAAAAAACTACCTTATGTAGACCAGCTAACAGAATTTTGACAAAAGGCACATCAATAAGGCCCAATAGTAATTTCACTATGAAATTCGATAACGCTGCATTCCAGGAAATTGAGCTAGATTCTGCTATTAGGAACATAAACTTATTAATTATTGTGACCAGGTCTGCAATCTAGAACAAAATAGAAACGAAATATCAAATAATGTAACCAAAGCTCAAAAGCAAAACCAGCCAAGTGCGAGTCGCACTCGCGCACCGAGAGTTCAAAAGTACAGTTAAGGCAAAAGTACAGTCTTAGTCGGAGACGCACGCGCAGTTGCGCAGAAATGTATTAAATGCGCGCGAGTTGGACTCACATTTAACCAGTTGTTACCAGCAACATGGCAGCTACTAGAAGCAAAATAGCTACAAGAAAACGTACTATGGAGACTAACTCAAACCTTTGGAGATATTTTGATCTACATTTACAGATTTTAGAAAAAATGTACTGTCACAAGAAAAATTGCAATTTTTACCAAAAAAAAAAAATATTCCATTTGATATTCTTACTGATAAAGCACACAATTCTCTGTCGGGTAGACCGAGGTCAAATTATTAGAACTTTCAGAAAACACAAAATTTGTTTTCCATATATTTAGTAGGAAAAACAGAAATTTACATGAATCTTGTTTTCACACCATTTGATCCTCTGGCTGATAAGGAAGAGAAGCCTTTATAAGGTCAACCGAGGTATTAGAACTATCAGAATTAAATTTCAACTGGCTTTTGTGGCGATATGCATTTTCTAAGAGTTCTAATACCTTGATCTCGGTAGACTTCATAGAGAGACTTATGTTCCTTATCAGGAAAGGTCGTATGGTAAGAAAAAAAGTTTCGTTACAAATGCATTTTACTTGTTAATACGTAATTTTTTTAAATCTGTAAACGCAGATAAAATTATCTTCAAAAGTATGGGTTTTTTTCCTCAGTATGTTTACTTGTGTTTATTCAGGCTGAGAAATGTATGTGCCAATATTAGCCGAGGCAACCCTGTTGATTACGGAACTCTCTGCACTTTGATTACAATTATCTAATGTGCTGTGTGTGTATATCTATTGATCACCGAACAACAAAATTTGTTTATGTGTCCAATTCATGTTAAAACAATATTGCAGGGAATATCAACACGTCATCATCATATCAGCCGAAAGACTAGGCCTCCCCTAAAGAACTCCATGACGACCGGTCCTGCGCTGCTCGCATCCAGCGGCTTCCCGCGACCTTGACCAGATCGTCGGTCCACCTTGTGGGGGGCCTGCCAACGCTTCGTCTTCCGGTACGTGGTCGCCACTCTAGAACCCTCACGCCCCATCGGCCATCGGTTCTTCTTGCGATGTGCCCTGCCCACTGCCACTTCAGTTTAGCGATTCTCAGGGCTATGTCAGTTACTTTAGTTCTTCTGCGGATCTCCTCATTTCTGATTCGATCGCGCAGAGAGACTCCGAGCATAGCCCTTTCCATAGCCCTTTGGGTGACTTTGAGCTTTCTGATAAGGCCCATCGTGAGCGGCCACGTCTCGGTGCCATATGTCATCACTGGCAACACACACTGGTCAAAGACTTTCGTCTTGAGACACTGCGGTATTTTGGACGTGAAGATATTGCGGAGCTTCCCGAACGCTGCCCATCCGAGTCGGATTCGACGAGTAACCTCTTTCTCTAAGTTGGATTTACCCAGCTGGACTGTTTGTCCCAGGTATACGTACTCATCAACAACTTCGAGCGTAGAGTCTCCAACTTTGAGTGGAGTGGGTACAACAAGGGCGTTAGACATAATTTTCGTCTTATCCATGTTCATTTTAAGACCCACTTGTTGTGAAACTCTACTGAGGTTATTGAGCATCGTGCCGAGATCTTCCAGGGTCTCAGCCATTACGACAATATCGTCGGCAAATCGAAGGTGGGTTATGTACTCGCCATTGATGTTGATGCCAAGTCCTTTCCAGTCCAGGAGTTTGAAGACATCTTCCAATGCAGCGGTGAACAGTTTAGGAGATATGACGTCTCCCTGTCTCACTCCTCGCTGCAATTGGATAGGTTTCGAGTCCTGGTCCTGAAGACGAACTGACATAGTGGCGTTTTTGTACAGGTCCTTCAACACTTCAATGTACCGATAGTCGACTTGGCACCTCTGGAGAGATCGTAGCACGGCCCACGTCTCGATCGAATCGAAGGCCTTCTCATAGTCCACAAACGCTAGGCAAAGTGGCTGGTTATACTCTTCGGTCTTCTGTATAACTTGCCGTAGCGTATGTATGTGGTCTATGGTACTGAAGCCTTTACGAAAACCGGCTTGTTCGGGAGGCTGGAAGTCGTCGAGCCTGCGCGCGAGACGGTTCGTAATGACTCTCGAGAACAGCTTATAGACATGGCTCAGAAGTGAGATGGGTCTGTAATTCTTCAGCAGGGTCTTATCACCCTTTTTGAAGAAGAGTACCACCACACTTCTGTGCCATGCCTGTGGCGTTTTCCCTTCGAGTATGACAGAATTAAACAGCTTCTGAAGAGCTTTAAGCACTGGCCTTCCGCCTGCTTTCAGAAGCTCAGCCGTAATTCCATCGTGCCCGGGTGCCTTGTTGTTTCTAAGCTGTCTGAGAGCCATTCTAATCTCGTACAAGCTGACGTCCGGGATATCTTCGGTATGGTGTCGGGTAAGTCTAGCTCTTGGATCGTTGGCCAGACTGCTAACGGGTGGGCCGGTTGATGTGTATAACTGCCCATAGAACTTCTCGACTTCCCTCAGTAGCTCAGGCTTGGACGATACGGTTCTGCCATCCTCGGTCTTCAGCCTCGTCAACTGGCTCTGTCCAATAGACAGATCTCTTGCGAACACTTTGGAGCCTTTGTTCCGCTCAATCGCTTCTTTAATATGGTTAGTATTAAATAGCCGAAGGTCGCGAGTCAGAGACTTAGAGATCTGTTTATTGAGCCGCCGATATTGAGAAGCATCTTCCGGAGACTGCAGAACCATTTCGCGTCTTTCTTCCATTAGCTTGAGGGTATGGTCAGAGATCTTTTTGGTTCTTTTAGTACGGTGGGGTCTAAAATACTTTGACCCAATTGTATGGACAGTTTCCACGAACCCGTTATTGTAGTCGTCCACATCTACGCATTCACCAAGGCATTCAAAGCGGTTTTGCAGTTCGAGCTGAAAGCCGTCGGGGTTTTGGATATTGGTGGGTACTGGTCGGAGCGTAGACTTCATCAGTCGAGTTCTTTCCAGCTTTACGTTGATATTCAATGTGCCTCTTACCAACCGGTGATCGCTTCCGGTTTTAACCGCATTGATCACAGAGACATCATTGAATATTTGCTTCTTCGTCGACATGATAAAGTCAATCTCATTTTTTGTAGCACCATCTGGACTGATCCAGGTCCACTTTCGGTTTTCCGACTTTTTGAAGAAGGAATTCATCATAAAGAGTCCTTCTTTCTCCAAAAAGTCGGCTAACATGTGGCCTCTGGAATTCCGATATCCAACACCAAATTGCCCCACCCTCAGCTCACCATCGCCTCGCTTGCCTAATTTCGCGTTGAAGTCCCCCATGACAACGGTATAGTGGGTCTTAGGCGTATGTATGGCTTTAGATATATCCTCATACATAGCCTCGACTTCATCATCAGAGTGTGTCGATGTGGGGGCGTATACCTGTATGACTTTCAGCGAATACCTTTTGGTGATTCTGAGTATAAGGTACGCTACCCGCGACGACACACTCTCGATCATGACCACGTTGTTCACGAGAGACTTGTGGACCATAAACCCGACACCTCCCTGGGACAGTTGGTCGCCCTCCCGGAAATAGAGCAAGTTACCTGATTTTAGGATTATCGAGTCCTCCCCCTCTCTTCGGACTTCAGATAGACCCAAGATGTCCCAGTGTAACCTGCTCAATTCTTCTTCGAGTTCTGCAACCTTCTCGTCGGTCCGCAATGTGCGCGTGTTATAAGTGTAGTAACACGTCATACTTATAATAAAATAAAAACATGAGTTTTAGTGCCGGCATATAAAATCAATAAATATTAGGACGTCTAAAATCTTCAAATGGAATAATTTTATTTTATCACACATTTATTTTTATATTTATTGCCACCCTTCAATCGGGCCGACTCGTGAAAGTGCCCGGATTTGGCGAGGCAACCTTGTTAATTTGTATGGAGACGTCAAAAATTTTTTTCATTTGCCTAAAATAGTTTCTTTGGGAAAGTTGTTCAGTTTCCTTGACTGAACACGCCCTTTCAGTTTTCGGTACACCGTCCCTTATACCCTGTATACAGGGTGTAATCGTTAAGTGTGTCCAGGCAATTATTCCGTAACTATTACAGATATCAAAAAACTTAAACTGATATAGAAAGTACGTTACCTAATGAGTAAAATGACATCACTACGTTTTTAAAAATTAAGGAAAAAAAAATTGAAAAACCCACGCCGGATACACGTGATTTATTTAGATTTGTTTCCCTTTGTCAATATTTAGCACTCAAAGTGGTGCTCTTCTTCTCAGCGCATCACATAATCCGTACCACCGGAGCTGACTTTATTGAAGTTTGTCTAGAATAGGCGATACTTTGAAACTGCCACTAACATGTACGTTCCTGAGTCTATCCAATTAAGTTCCACCGGCCCATCTAAGCATTTTCATCTCGGTTACATGGATTTTGGTTACATAGTTTTATTAATTATCCAACATTCGTCCCTGTAGAGCATCGCGAGTCTACCACAGATTTTCAAACAATCAATCAAATCGTTTATTTGCTAGAAGAACATCTTTCAATTTGAACACATCCTCTAGATTAACGCTGTGTCCCCATAAATAGCACACCATAGCTAAGGACTGACGACAGACCTGATATCCATGATATGCAGTTAGTGTAGCATCTTTTGATATTGTTTGGGAAACTCTCATTGACGCAAATACGAATCTACTGAGTCTTTCACGCACTGAGTTGACACGAAATTGCTAATAAAGATGCTCATTATCATTGAGACTCAAAAATGTTGCTTCTCCACTATTTTGTATACTTGTATTTAGTGCTCTTGGTTTCAACTGACATCCTACAGTCACAGAGCATGCCTAACAGCGATCACCATTTCAACCAGTCAGCATTAGCTGTGTGATCAAATTATTTTGTTTCGTTTCATTTCATTGCATTTTGTTTTTATTTAATCGGTATTCATTCAGATTTCGTTATTTCCATTTTAATTTTACAGACATCTGGTTAATCTGGTTAATAATGTATAAAAACACCGTAGGAACACATCGTCGCTACCGTACGTAACTTTGATTCCATTCTACAAAGTCGAAAATTACATAATTTCACAACCACAAGCAAGTCTTGTCTTCTTCGTATGTACCGTAAGCGCCTTTAACATCCTTTTTTTAAAAATTCATCAACGCCTTTCTAATTTACGATACTTTTGCAAATTACGCTTTTTGTCACCATCTAAGCGCATATAATTTTGAACATAACGACATATCAGGTATTAAAACTCATTAAACTTGATTCCTTTTTATCATAAAATGTATGTACAGCACCTAATTTTCTTGATTGTACTTGTTGCTCAACAATTTCTCGACACGACTGTACTTTTACGCAGATCCATGAAACTGAAATGCTTGCACACATGATTAAAATATTGAGCTGTGTCTCTTTATCCCACTTCTGATATCGGCGCAGGAGGCCATAATATCATAATCCCAAGTCTCACAAGGATATAGTGGGTTCAGGTATAATTAACCAGGATCGAATTATTGTCACATCACGTTTCGTGCTCCGGGCTTAAGATGAGGCACCCGGACCCTTCTGTTCCAGTCTGACCCTGGGTAGCTATTACAGTTGACTCCATGTTTGCACATCCTGTGCTGTGATACCACTAATCGTTAGTTCAGGAGTTGTTATTATGATTCGTTTTGGATCCAGGACGATCGCAACCCTCCACTAAGATGGTTTGTTGTGACGTCCTTTCACCTTGACGCTTCATAAGATCGACAGAATGATATATGAATAAATGAATTATGAATTATGACAGCTAACTAAATACTCAGCTGCCAGTCTATTCCTGAAGCAAGGAGGCCTCACTCGGTGTCGCAAAGAAGGTGCTGCTAAGTAGTATGTGCCTACATATATTTTAATCGAAACAAAATATACATTTCCTTCTTCTTTTTTTTCCTTTTTTTTTACTGTAAGTTTGGATCAATAAAAGAAGGTGTCTGTCTATATGTGTTTGCAACTTTTAAGGTCTTACATACACAATGGAAAAATACTAGCTTGATTTCGTTGCATCACCAATATAACTGAGGATTTCAATCCATTCGAGGATTATCGTTAAAACTAACTTTTCCTTTGTTTTGTTTTCGTTAGTTTATTTTGTGGCTTTATAGAATATCAAGACTCTTTTATGATAAAAAGCAAACACTCACACAAGTTGATATTTTGTTTTTACTCTTGGTACGTAAGTTCAGTACTTAACGAAAAGAAAACTAAGTGTGTTAAATTTGTTTTGCCTAATGTAAAGCCAACTGCTACAAGCCTTTTAGTGAAAAACGATAAATTGAGTCTTGTGGAATCAGCTGTGTTCCTAGGTATTACCTTAGACAACAAATTACAATGGGGACCGCATATTAATAAATTGTCGAACAGACTTAGTTCTGCAGCATACGCAGTGAAAAGAATAAGAGCTCTGACGGATGTAGACACCGCGAGGTTAGTCTACTTCAGTTATTTCCATAGTCTCATGTCATATGGCCTTTTGTTATGGGGTCATGCTGCGGATGCAAACAGCATTTTTTTACTACAAAAGCGAGCTGTTCGTGCAATTTATAAAATGAAGCCTAGAGAATCTCTTCGAAATAAATTTAAAGAAATCAACATTTTGACTTTTGTGTCGCAATACATTTATGAGAATTTAATATATGCTAAACGGAATATACATATTTTTGATAAAAATTGTGACAGGCACAGTGTCAACATAAGAAACAAGAATCAACTTGCTTCTCATGTCAGCCGTATTCACAAAATTAGTAAAACATATAAAGGTCAATGTATACGCTTCTATAATAAGGTACCCACTGATATTGAAAGTTTACCGTTAGATAAATTCAAAACTGTAATCAAGCAGAAATTATGTAAGAAGGGTTATTATAAAATATCAGATTATCTAGAAGAGAAAAATCCATGGGATTAGACTACGGTTCTAACAGGCTAATTCAAAATTAAAACTGACCTATGTATGTTGTATATCAACCTTGTACATTCAAACATATTTAAAAGAGCGCGTGGGTTTTTATTGTCGCTTCTTTTTTTTCCCACAATGGCGCCACATTGTTTGTGAAGCGATGTAGTTTAGCTGACGTCATTAAGAGATTTTAATATCCAACAATGAATAAACGATTTTGATTACTTGTTATTTTCAATAGGGTGTTTTCCCGCACCTTGTGAAAGTTCAACTGGATGGCGCTGCTGATTATCGTCAGGAAAATGGAAACACTGATACTAAAGTATAGTGAAAATATGTTCGCATACGTTATACCTCGGTATGTCTATTTAAATCACATTGATTTGTCTCTTTTATTGGTTTTTATTCTAATATTTTTTTTCTGTTTTAAGAAATAAATAAATATAAATAAATATATATTTAAAGAAATAATAAATAAGTAAATAAATAAACATGTTTTTTTTTAAGTAACCTCCACTCCGGTGCTGACTGAGAAACAGTACCATAAGCATTTGAACTCAAGTACTTGTTGCAAATCTCAACTAACGACAGTTAAAAACCGTAGTTGAAAATATCATAGAAAATTGACTATTATTGACATCTCACATCAGTCCGTTATATTGGCCAATAATGATGCTATGCGTATTTTACAAAACACAAAATATAGCTGTAAATCTCTTTTTTAATTACTAGCAAATCTTTAATAATTCATAGTTAATGGATATCACCTTTGTAATATTGCTCTAATTTAATAATTCATTAAGAGATGGTAATATCCAACAATGAATAAACTATATTTGATTTGATTGAAAAACTTTTTTTTTTTTATACACTTGACGAAGGAAAGTACTGCAGCACCACAAGCACTTTATTTCGTCTTATGCGGCAAATTATTTTTCATATGAAGTTTGTTTGACTTTCTTACTTACACCTACTTTCATCTAGGGATTCTGTTCTGCCACTGCTGGTCAGTCATCTTTGCATGTTTTCAATGTTAACCGGCACACAAGTTTTTCTCGAAATGTCTCCTCTACTCGAGTGACAATACTCAATGTGCCCAACATACTATACTTACTACTTACTTATCAACGAGCAACATTTGCTTTGTATAAATAAAAATATACATGTAATAAAAATGACTCGAGTTTCAATGAAATTTACTATTAGTGGTTTTCGGGCCGAAAATCGATCTAATCTCATGTGTACGAAACTTTTCATTTTGCCTTATTTTTTCAAGATTCAGGAAACCCCTGGTGCCTTGGTCTGCTTCGAGAAAGGTTATTCGGAGCAAGCTCAGTTGCCTAGCTGTACCTACTTGTATATTATACTTTGTAGGTAATATAGAAGTGTAATAATTATTGAGCCCATCTTTTTTACATGTATTTTTTTTTAGGATTTCATTTAATAACACTGCATCCATTCCGTACCTACTTACCAAGATTTATAATTAATAATAAAAGTTAATAAGTAGTTTTAAGGTGTTTTTTAATGATGTATTAAAAAATATTTGGTAGGTAGGTAATTATAGTTGGATCAATAGATATTTATAAGCAGTTAGCACAGTGAAATTTGTTCCACATCAAGAGTTGTTATTTATATACCTGCTTTATTTTTTATTCTTGTCTTGGTATTTTGGTCCTGTCTACCGAATGTCTACTTATTAATAATAAATTGTTTACAACAAGATTAGCTGGTATTGCTTCATAAGCAAGTTATATACATAGTGCAGGTGATTCTGTTGGTAATCTTTAGTTGGTTGCCTATATTTTGTTAACGTCAAAACACACGTCAAAACGTCGTCGTACTCTAGTAAGTTGGGTGTATAAGTAGGTACGGTACGACACATATTAACGAGTTTTATTTACCATTACGTCGGTGTCATAATAAGCACTTACGCAAGCATATAAGCATATAAGCACTTACGTAAAACCTCACAAACCCTGGTGTCAGAGTTACTGATCTGCCTATAATAACTAGAACAACCGTTTAAGCCTGCATCCCGAAGCACGCAATTATGTCTGTCTGTCAAAAATTATGGTTCGAGAACCGCAATTTCTAAGTTGGTACAGTCAAGAGCACATCAAGCCTGACACATTGAACTTTGTACCGTTGTTATTTCATTAGATGTACGGCTGGATTCGCACTACCAGTATCAAGCTTGACCCGTTGTTTACTGCACTATAGATTACCTACAGAGGCTGATAAAAATATTTTGTTTGCTTTGTTTTTGTATAAGTATTAGGTTATTTAAAGGAATTCACACACGTGTAACAATTTAGTTCTTGTGTAGGTATTACGAGTAGCAGCTACTAACTGTAAATTACCTAAATTAAATCGGTGACAGAAATAATGCATCATTAAAATACGGTCAGGCAGCCATCAGCGGAAACAATTGACGAAAGATATATTTGAAACGCATTTCCGTAATTTTATTTTTCTTGAGTGTGAGAAATAAGGCACAGCAAGGGCTATAGTAATGCCACACACATGAGAGCCTAAGCGAAATTATCTGTATATTTTTCGAAACCTACTTGTAACATTGTTTGGGATGGCGGTCGAACACTTGTAAACAAACGGTTCAATTTTATTAATCAATGCATAATTTAGCAAATACGTGCACGGAGACATTTTTCAGTGTGGATATGTGTCTAATCCTCCTTTTTAGGGTTCCGATACCAAAATGGTAAAAAAAAGGAACCCTTATGGTGCCGCTCTGTCTGTCTGTCTGTCTGTCCGTCTGTCTGTCACACCTCTATATCTCAGCAACCACTTATGCTATCAACCTGAAATTTGGAATAGTTTTAGAATATAGTTGCCCAACTTAATTGCACAAGAAAAATTTTTGAAAAAAGTATGATTATTAATATAAAGGGGGCCAAAATAGGGGGGGCCAAATTTCAAATTGTCGCTACTAGGTCGAGTGGGGTATCATATGAAAGGGCTTTACTTGTACATTTTAAAATATATTTTTGTATTTTTTTAAATTTCTTAGTTTTAAAGTTATGATGAAGATTGTCAAGAAAAATACCATTCCCCCCCCCCTTATCTCCGAAGTTTGAGTAAGGAAAAATCTGAATTAATTACAGTTGACAGAAGTTTATATAACTTTACAGCAAAAATAAAACGATCTTTCTAAGTTGCACAGTTTTTCAGAAATCTGCAAAAAACCTTTACAAACAAATTTAGTTTTGCGGTCCTGAAAATGGACTTTATTGCTTCCAAAAATACTATAGGTATATCGGAACCCTCGGCGCGCGAGTCCGACTCGCACTTGACCGGTTTTTTTTTCCATTGCTTGAGATGGCAAAGGTTTTTCTAGTTATTTTTTTTTTTTGCGGATAATTTGAAAATATTGTCACAAATTGTTTTCCACTCACCACGCTTTCATTTCATCGTCGTCGCCACTGTTGCGTCCGGTAGGACGTACTGTTATTTATCGGGATGCATCTAGTAAAACTAGCTAATAATGGTACGTAGGACACAGACAGAACATCCCCGCTCGCCGGCTGGCTGTGAAGTGATATTCTCCCCGAGTACCCACATTTATTGTTTACGTCACAATGACAATAGGTATAAATTCCTCAATTATGCCCGTCAGGTCCACTCATTGAGAAATTGATTGTTTTTAGTAAGTACCTTCTTCCGTTTTCAAGTTAGACCGAAAAGAAAAAAATAATTTGTATGAGTCCTTAATTTTTACTTTTCTTTTTTTTTGGTAATTCGCCATAATATCACATATTCTGTGAAAAATTCAAATACATAGCTACAGTTAAACAGATACAGTCATTTAAAGGTCGGACAGACAGACGACTTAGACGACGTAGTTTGTAGGCTTAGAATAGGGTCCATTGCATATTTTGGGTACGGAACCCTAAAAACACCAAACACAGTGGGCTTCACTGCAATCGGGAGTACCCGTAGACGAATAAAGTTCCGCTTTACCTTTGAATCTTTCAGTCGTCGTACGTACTAAAAGCAATTGTCACTGCAACGGCTATATTTTTTACAACTTTTGTTTCCTTGAAACAACTTTGCAATTTGGGGAACAAATACGAATAAATGTGAATACTAGCGCGGTACACACTGGTCTGTGAGTAAATAGGATATATCCAACGCAGAAGAGTCAAAATACGCATTAGCTTTGTACCAATAGCCATAACTTTAAAGTTCTGTCACCATCACATTGATATTTGATGATGTCGTACGTAGTTCAAAGGCCTCGTTTTTACAATAAAAAAACCGGTCAAGTGCGAGTCGGACTCGCGCGCCGAGGGTTCCGATATACCTATAGTATTTTTGGAAGCAATAAAGTCCATTTTCAGGACCGCAAAACTAAATTTGTTTGTAAAGGTTTTTTGCAGATTTCTGAAAAACTGTGCAACTTAGAAAGATCGTTTTATTTTTGCTGTAAAGTTTATATAAACTTCTGTCAACTGTAATTAATTCAGATTTTTCCTTACTCAAACTTCGGAGATAAGGGGGGGGGAATGGTATTTTTCTTGACATTTTTCATCATAACTTTAAAACTAAGAAATTTAAAAAAATACAAAAATATATTTTAAAATGTACAAGTAAAGCCCTTTCTTATGATACCCCACTCGACCTAGTAGCGACAATTTGAAATTTGGCCCCCCCTATTTTGGCCCCCTTTATATTAATAATCATACTTTTTTCAAAATTTTTTCTTGTGCAATTAAGTTGGGCAACTATATTCTAAAACTATTCCAAATTTCAGGTTGATAGCATAAGTGGTTGCTGAGATATAGAGGTGTGACAGACAGACGGACAGACAGACAGACAGACAGACAGAGCGGCACCATAAGGGTTCCTTTTTTTTACCATTTTGGTATCGGAACCCTAAAAAGCAATTCATTTACAATAATTTTACTAATTAAAATTATTTAACCCAGTAATGCGTGTCATAAACACGTCTATCCAGCTATCTGATAGTTTTATAAATGGGATGCTAGTAAGCTGTATCATAATTTAAAGAATCGAGGGTACAGACGGATTTTTGTAACTCCGGTGCTGACGGTTAACGCGAACAAAAATAAAATATCGCGTGGGTGAACGCATTCGTACAAATCGCTTATTGGCTCCCTGATCGGTATAGTTACAAAAATCGTAGTGACTTAATACTTCTTCTCAGTCGCTCCCTCAGTTCTGAGGATCGTGACCCACAAGGACTAGTGCGGTCTTGGTTATAATACTTCTGTTTGTACTAATTTATCTTATCACATCAGATTTGCTCGCAGTCAAAAGTACTTACCTTAATAATTCTGGGTGTAAAGTCGTAAGGAATAGCTACCCTTCTGTCGAATATTATTCTTTGCCAGTAGGAAGCACGCAAACGGCGTGTCTCGCATATTTCCCGCTTGATCACGAGAGGCCGTGCGAAAAACTGTGGGAACGACGTATGGCACCGCCATTGCGGACTTTGGATTAGTGCAATGCAGTCAGGACGACATTTTGGCAAGTGGCGGAAAAGGGGTTCTCCAATGTTGTTTTTAGGGTTCCGATACCAAAATGGTAAAAAAAAGGAACCCTTATGGTGCCGCTCTGTCTGTCTGTCTGTCCGTCTGTCTGTCACACCTCTATATCTCAGCAACCACTTACGCTATCGAGCTGAAATTTGGAATTGTTTTAGAATATAGTTGCCCAACTTAATTGCACATGAAAATTTTTTGAAAAAAGTATGATTATTAATGTAAAGGGGGCCAAAATAGGGGGGGCCAAATTTCAAATTGTCGCTACTAGGTCGAGTGGGGTATCATATGAAAGGGCTTTACTTGTACATTTTAAAATATATTTTTGTATTTTTTTAAGTTTCTTAGTTTTCAAGTTATGATGAAAAATGTCAAAAAAAATACCATTCCCCCCCCTTATCTCCGAAGTTTGAGTAAGGGAAAATCTGAATTAATTACAGTTGACAGAGGTTTATGTAAACTTTACAGCAAAAATAAAACGATCTTTCTAAGTTGCACAGTTTTTCAGAAATCTGCAAAAAACCTTTACAAACAAATTTAGTTTTGCGGTCCTGAAAATGGACTTTATTGCTTCCAAAAATACTATAGGTATATCGGAACCCTCGGCGCGCGAGTCCGACTCGCACTTGACCGGTTTTTTTTTTTTAAAGCGCCGTGCTTTTGTATTACATCAATGGGTTTTCCGGCTGATATGATTAAATAATAGGTTTTTATTTGAGTATTAATTTGTAGAAAAATAGTAATATAGTAGCTCTGTTAAAAGACATCTCCGTATAACAGAATCTGCGGAAATGGAAAAAAGTTCCTGATTTACAAAATGGGCAGTTTGAAACTTTTTTTTCTTCAGTTTATTTAGAAAAATAAAATTATTGAGAGGTGTCTTTTTACGTCCTATAGCCGTCTAATATATTAAAGAAAATAAGTACCTATCATTGTATCAGACAGTTATATTTTTGTATAGTTTCATATAACGTGAATTTTTATTGATATCACTTTGGAAGCCCAGTGATTCTACTCATGAAAATAGGAACATTCTCAAAGAAAAATCATTTTTACTATACATACTAAAGTGGTCTCGTGATCGACTTCTTTCCGTAAAACTGCTTGTTTTGATGAATAGAATCACTAGGCTTCGAGAGCAAAGCCAATAAAATATCTCGGTGTATTCTAGAAATTAAAGAATAATAATTCTGACCCCTCTTGTTATTTAAGGGTATACCTTCCTGAATTAACTTGAGAAGGAATAACTTCGTAACCACTTTTTAAAATAAATATAGCATTTAATCTCAACAGATAAAATTTAGTAAAAAACAAGATATTATAAGAAGTGATGTGGTCGAGATAGAATTTTAATTTTATAACTTTTTTATAACTGAAGATAAAAAATTCTAAATTACCCTTATTTTGTGCATTTTTTCCCATTTGTAACCATTTTACTGCTACATTTTTATCAAAAATATATATTTACAATATTTTAGACAAAACAATATTTCACATTTTTCATTTTTGTCATTTTTGAAATAACAGAATTTTCTCTCGTTTTTGTGAATTTCGAGATCACCGTTGGTCGTAACAGTCACGTTGTAAGGCATGCTTATGTGAACGTTATTGACGTGTAAATGAGGTCGAAATTAACATTGACGAGCGGGTAGCTGCAAATTTAAGAAAAGGTATAGTCTTAAGTATATTTATAGCTGTGCCGCGTGTCCTCAATTAACATTGACGCATCTTAATACTGCCAATATTGGTGTTGCGGCAAAATTGACCCCTCTAAATAGGTTAGGTCCCAATAGGAGCGTGTAGGCGTAGAAAAAATGTCTTGTTTCCTTACGTTTTAAATTAAATAACACCCTTTCTAGGTGTGTAAAGAGTACAGGGCAGGATTCTAAAACTGAGAGATTGAACGTACTGGTCTTGGAGAGCTATTTTATTTTATGTTAAAATTAGGCTTAACTTTTGAAAAGGATGATGGTTCAATATAATTTGCATATGTTTTGAGAATTGGTGATTATTATAATTATGTTTTATATTGGAAGTCATAAAGTGCATCACAGACAGAGATAGTAGCTAATACTATGTCAGACGAGAGTAATACCTACCAACGAATATTATGATAATACTTTCATAGTGGTTGGACAGTAGGTAAAGGCCCCCAAAGCTTTTTAAGCTTTTGCGCTAGATATTTTGTTTGACACTTTGATAATGCGTCTGCGTCTGCATTTGGGACAAGTTTGAGATGTTAAGCGGGCCTAGTTATAAAATTAAGTATAGACCATGTTGACAATTGATTTTCATAAAATTGATTCCGCGCACATCCTCGATAGATGGTGATGTTGTAAAATTTTTTGTGGAGTATTTAAACATTTTAGTCGTTTAATATATTGTGTTACGTTACATATAACCAAATCTATCTTTGGAACACTATTTTGTACCTGATTATCTGTTTGCCCACTTATTAGTGAGGTGAAAAGCAACAACTTTTTTTCTACGACTTTGTTAGCAACAACCGAAAAAAAAAACTTTCCATTCAAAGTAACTTAAGTGATCAACACATTTTGTATGGGACGTAAAAATTTTTTGTGCTGTTTTAGCAAAGTTGTAGAACAAATAACTAAAAAGTGGGCAAATGGATAGTCAGGTGCAAAAAAATACCTAGTATAAATGGAACACTGTGTAATTTGTACATTTGTGAGGTTTGTTGACTCAAACAAGGCTCTAAATGCGACTCTGTTGTTATAAAACTTGGACCGCCCACCACAGACTGTAACCTTGCGAGCACTATGCCAAAAATTCCCTTGAGCTGGCTTGCAAGCAATAAATATCCGGCAAAGGCGCGATGGCCGCTGGTCGCCACTTCGAATGGTTGCTCGATATTCTGCAGGGTTACTACTGGCCTTCTCACCTTGCATTGGTATAGTTTTTATTAAAACTTGTCTACTTTTAAAATATTTCTTTTATTTTCTTATATCTATCTAAAAACCCGCTGACTACAATCTAACGAACCTCCGAATAATTGTGAGCTCTATTACAGGACATATATCTCCCTCATCAAAAACCTATTCACAATCGGCGTAACTGACCGCCTTTTTGTAGGGGCTGCCTTGACGCAGAAGAGACGGTCAATCACGTAATCCGGTGCGGTGCGTTGGCCGACCAACGGGCCACAATCCTCGACAACGCATGGTCGCTCCGAGAAGCCTGTGAATATCCCAGGCGAATTCTAAACCAGCACAACCTGCATGCAAAAAGGAACAAATAAGAGTTTAATTGCGGAAACAGGAGCCTACTAACTAACTACATCTATCTAAAAATCATAATAGCAGAAACTCAAACCCTCGTTCTCTTTGTTTAAACTGAAAATGCTATACTGTGGTCCGGCTCGGTGTAGTGAAATTATCCATTTCTTATTTTGGGTGTCTTTCCAATAGAGCAGTTCTAGGTAGCTAACCTTGAGCTATAAAAAACAAACCAATAGGATTACTCCATTTTCCTAACTTAGAAACTTGGAACTTTGGAAATAGAGCATTCTTATTGGTTGAAATTTTCCCAGCTTGGTCGAAAGGCAACCTTATGCTCTGCTACTCTCTAGCCAGCTTCGCTGTACTTAAGATCACAATCGTGCCAAAAGGATTTTTTATTTCGTAGTAGAATACTATGCGAAAAATCGTTTAAAATTATAAGAGGGTATTTATTTTTAACATGAATTAAAAACAAACAAACATATTTCTGTTTGTATTTAAGTTTTTCGAGTTAGTTAAGATCCAGGACACATGGTATAGGTGGAGGAAATAGAATATATCGGCGCAGGAGGCCATAATATCATAATCCCAAGTCTCACAAGGATATAGTGGGTTCAGGTATAATTTTGTAGACACATCAGTAATTTGACTATTATAACTGAAGTACAATTGTCTGCTAGTTATACACTGAATCATTATTATTGATGATTCCACTACTGGAATATTGTTACAATTTGCGGATAAAATAGAACTTGCACAAATCTTTTTCCAAGCTAGATTTTTGTGACGTGTTCCTTGACATCCGCACTTTGTCAGAGCAACAGCTGTCTAGTCTACAATTACTTAGCTGAAACTCTATTCCAGAAGCCACGACCATGGAGTCTTCACTCGGACTAATGAGGCGCTGTTAGTAATATGCCGACAAATAAGATGATAGTCGGCGATGGCGCGCCAGCGGTTGTGGAGTATCGCCAGATATCAAATATTTGTAGGCCATATAGTACACCGTGCACTCACCCTGCGATAGAAAATTGTAGACATGCTTACATGACAATGAGCCGGTTTTTAAAAAAGAAAAACTAGTTTTAATTTTCTTGATAGATAGCGTTGTCGTAAGAAAATTTTACTGTCAACTTATTTTTTCCTATCTGTTATCTGTCTACGTAAGTGTTGCCTAAGGAGGTTTATTTACTTCACGCTTCATCATTATCTTAAATTCTTTAGCAACTCTCTTCAGCGCCATATATCGACACCTTTGAATACTTAGTTGACGCTTAGCTGCGAAACCGGCTCATTATCTCAAAAGAATAAAACTTTCAAAAGAATGAATCAAAATTTTCGAATTTTATTTTTATTTTAATCGTAATATCATTCATGTTGCTTTTCTCGATTTATTTATGTGTAATAAATACGAGTACACTTGGAATGGCTTATGCAAAGAAATTAGACCTTGTTTTCATTGCCAAGGGACATTGTGTACGCTTCCTCAACAAATATTTTTTTAAACCGACTTGACCAGTGTAAAGTGACAAAAAATGTGCAGTAAACAACACACCAGCTTAGATAGCCATATCAGCAAAGTTGCTGCACTTTAGAAAAAACTGATCTCTTTTGGTATCATCACCATCGCTATAACATTCCATGAAGCGTCCACTGCAGGGTCTGCAGGACAGGAAGCTCCCTCAAGAATTCTAGCAAAAACGCGAGGTATTTAGGAGGGGATTAAGCATAGTCACCACGCTTGTATGCGTTGCGGCTGGAGACCGCTTTTGTTGGTGACCGCAGTATGTAAGATAGTTCGATACATAGAAAGATGCTGCTGCCCATCCTCTGGTTCATAAACCCTTAGTCGCCTCTTACGATACTCACGAGTGGAGATGGGTTGGTACTATTCTTTGTCGGCGACACACGAGCGAAAGTGACACATACAAGTACCTATTTTTATACCTATTTTCAAAGAAACATTATGTTGGGAAATGAAAAAAATAGGTGGATATAAATTGCCCACTCTGGTCGGAAAGTTTGTATAGAGAGGTCAAATTTTTTTTTCATTTCCAAACATATGTTTCTTTGGGAAAGTTGTTCAGTTTCGTTGACTGAGCACGCCCTTTCAGTTTTCGGTACACCGTCCTTTACACCCTGTATGTGTCCGGGAGTGTATTACCGAATAAACGCGTCTAATGGAATATCCACCTAAAACTTTCTTCCCGCTCTACAATGTTCACAAAACGTAGAACGGGGTGGTATGTTTCACGTATGGGTGCTGAATTTTTACTTATTTAGTGTATACCTTGCCTGGTATGCCTTGTAATTTATCCTTTACAAAACCGCTCGTGACGTGACTTGTAGGAGGATTCATGCATCCACTCTCCTTGCTTCAAAAATTCATTTGGGAGAGGTGAAAACTCCAATTCTTCTTCTTGGTAGGTTGTTGTGAAATTTTCATGGGTTGCGTTTTAGCGCAACAGTTGGTTGGATGATTTGTAGAAAGGCTTGTTTTTGTATCAAATCTTAATTTTGTATGGGTTTGTAAGGTTTGCTGACAAATCCTATATTCTGGGTTTCATGCAAAAACATTTTTACAAATTATTTTTTGTAAATTCGTAAAAAAATAATTCACTCTCCATTAAATATGTACCATAAAATTTCGATTCTTAATGTTGGTAGGGTTCCGATACCAAAATAGTAAAAAAAAGGAACCCTTATGGTGCCGCTTTGTCTGTCTGTCTGTCCGTCTGTCTGTCACACCTGTATATCTCGGCAACCACTCATGCTTGGAAATTTGGAACAGTTTTAGAATATGGTTGTCCAACTTAATTGCACGTGAAAGAATTAAGAAAAAAATATGATTATTAATGTAATGGGGGCCCAAATAGGGGCGGGCGAAATTTCAAATTATCGATACTAGGTTGAGTGGGGTATCATATGAAAGGGCTTTACTTGTAAATTCTAAAATATATTTTTGTATTTTTTTACAACTCTTGGTTTTCAAGTTATGATGAAAAATTACAAAAAAAATACCGTTTCCCCCCCCCTTATCTCCGAAGTTTGTGAATGGAAAAATCTGAATTATTATTATTTCTAATGGGGACGCCTAATTACAGTCGATAGTCGTTTATGTAAATATTACAGTAAAAATAAAACGATCTTTCTAAGTTGCACAGTTTTTTTAGAAATCTGCAAAAAACCTTTATAAACAAATTTAGTTTTGCGTTCCTAAAAATGGACTATATTGCTTCCAAAAATACTAAAGGTATATCGGAACCCTCGGCGTGCGAGTCCAACTCGCACTTGACCGGTTTTTTTTAAGCCGTAGAACAAAAGTTGTTGCTTTTAGCCTCCAGAATAATAGACCATGGGACTCGGAGCCAAAGCTGAGTAAAAGGATGTATTTGAGCAGATCCGGTTTTTCTTTTTACCACGTTAGATAAGTTAAAAAGGATGTCAATAAAAAAATTACTGCTGTATCAAAGTGGTAGCTGACCAAAAAAGCAGTTGATCATGAAACTGAACAACTTTCCCTAAGGAACAAAAGACGAAATACGAAAAAAATTGGTATCAATTTCCCATAGAGACTGCGTTATTTATTTGATAGCGCATTTTGTATAGGAGTACAAAAAAAAGATTTTTATTTTATTTCGTTTTGACCTAGGGAAAATTGTTCAGTTTCAATTATACATGTAATTATGTAAATATTTCATACAATCGTTTATAATTTTAAAAAAGTCCTGTGCCAAATTTTAGTAAGTATCAACGAAATAAGGTGACATTAAAGACGACTAAAACCCATATCTGATGTTTCGATTTTAAAAGGCTTTGAGCTATAAATGCAAGTGTTCCACTCATGATTACAAACAACAGAACTTATATGGATCGGATTCGGAAATTGTTTTTATTTGGTTTAAATCTTGGCTAACGTTGTTGTCATATAAGCAGTAAGAGCTTCACTGGGTAATTTAATTGTTGACGAAGCGTTTAGAAAGAAATGTATTCATAAAATTTTCAACGTTAGTAAGACAGGTAGGTACATTTAACTTAAGCAAACACCTCAGTAAAAATTCCGAGTATGTAAAGAAAGCCAGTACATTTTTCATTTAGTGCTAAAACAGAGAACTTCGGAGTGAGTTCCGAGGTAAAGTAAGTGTACTCAGGCTTTTTATTTCCTGTTTTCACATTTTAAACAGACCTATGTAAAGTTTTAGATGCAAAGGTGTGTATATGTTATAGTCAAAGTCCGATACACAGTCTCTTCGCGGAAGGACTGGTTTATCCTAGGTTTGGCCAAAGCCATCAGGCAATCCCCGAAATACATTTCAATTTCGCCCTTTGCCTGAAGTATTTTTAGTCAAACCCAGGAGCTCCTAACTTTTCAGTCAAACGTCGAAAGTAAATTATTCTGTTTCGGTTTTGGCCTAGTCAATCCTAGAAGCGACTGCAAAACTCGGTCAAACGTTGATCTGAACATGTTTAAACAGGTTCATAATGTCTCTTTAGGTTAGGTTATACTTTATTGCACATCGTACAAAAGGCGGGCCTAATGCCACACGGCATTCTCTCAAAGCATCTCAAATATAAAAGTGAAAATCACGTAAGCTGACCAATCAGGTGTCAGAACTGGCAGAGTTAAGCGGTTCTTAAGACTTGAAAGCTGCTTAAATGATAAAATGCTTCCAAATATACGAAGATAAGACACTGCATACCTATATCGGAGTTTGACTCGTCAAACCCCGATTTAATAAAATTGTGTTTTGACGTTTGCCTGACCAAATTAGTCTCTCCCAGGTTTGACGAAAATTGTTTAGTCAAAGGCCGAAAATTTACATTTGTTTGGGCTTTGACTAAGTCATTCAGTCTGACCTGAGGATTGACCAGTCCAACCTAGGAGCGCCGGAGCTTCGGAGTTTGCCTATAACATATTCATTATACTCTTCAAGGAAAAATAAAACGTTAAATAAGAAGGTATAATGATTCTATAGAATATCAATCTGTCCATGAAACTAAACAAAATTGGTCAATATACAATAAAAAACCGGCCAAGTGCAAGTCGGACTCGCGCCCTAAGGGCTATCTAACATATGATATACTAAAAGCTTTCGCCCTGTGATTTTAAAAACTCCGCGACCGTCCAACTTAACCCCTCTTTTATAGAAAAGTTCTTAAAACGGGAGCTCACCTTAATTGGTTACTATCAGTTATGAGAAAAATTGAAATATTTAATGATTTTAGACTTTTCCCTTTATTTGTACTGTGAGACCTAGCTTCTTGCCGAATTTCATAATTTTAGGTCAACGGAAAGTACCCTATAGGTTTTGCTTTTTTGCATAAATGTATGGAGATGAGGACGTAAAAAGCCATATCTTTTGATTGCGTCGTTGTAAAAAATTTAAATTTTCAGATCTTGTGTGGTTTATGGAACTTAATATTCGTTATCAATTTCAACCTGATACCTCTTCTCGTTCGTGAGAAAAAGGGTCTTGACAGACAGACAGACAGACGGACAACAAAGTGATCCTATAAGGGTTCCGATTTTTTTATTTTGAGGTACGGAACCCTGAAAATAAGGGGGTTCTCTACTAAAAACTTCTTTTTAGGCGATTACTGCTCGATTTTTGTTTAAGTTCTATCGTATAAACGGAAACACTTACAAGTGTAAAAATTATAAAAGAACAACAAGTAATAAAAACTGGTCAAGTGCGTGTCAGACTCGCGCACTTTTAGATCACTTCTGTTCTGCGTGACTGCGCGTCTACAACTTAGACGGTAATTTTACCTTAGTAGTACGGAACTCTCGGTATGCGTGTCCGACTCACGCTTGGCAGGTTTTTTAAGATTAGATAAAATGCGCACAGCGGAGAAGTGGAACACTGCATGTGTCTGCATTTCTGAGTTCTTATAACCGGAACCAATTGAAGTTGCGAGTGAATAGGCTTCTTCTAGGCAAGCTCTTTCCATCGTCGACCTAATCTCTGTCCTCGAGGCTAAATCGAGGTCAAGAGTAAGCCCATAGCCATAGACTATAAAAATTAAGATACTGCATCAGCTGATAGCGTACATGGGTAGTACACCCGAAAAAGGAATTTCATTTCGAACAAAAAGCTTTTTGTCTCTTAAAGCTTAACTAAATTACGAATATGCAACACGTCTGCAACATTAATAAATAAAAGTAGCGCATTGTAAATAAAAGCTGGAAACTAGTGGGCTCTCTTGAAGTGGAATAAAAATGAATATTTAAAATCCCGCCCCAGTGCACTGTGCAGGGCAACATTGGGGCACTTTTATTTATTTTACTTTGCTACGCTACACGTAATTTTTGATAGCTCAACCTTTTCGAGGTGAAAAACATTTTTCGCCGTGGCTTCAGTATTCTTTTAAAAGTAAAATTATTTAAAAAAAACCGGCCAAGTGCGAGTCGGACACGCGTACCGAGGGTTCCGTACAAACCTGCAGGTATATAAAGTAAAAGTTATAGTATTTTTATTGTTATTTTTTTTATTATGTGATGTAAATAAAAATTTAAGGTTTTCGGAACTTTTCCTTTATGTGTGTTAAAAAACGTTGCTTCATGCCAAATTTCAAGATTCTAGGTCAACTGGAAGTATCCTTTAGGTTTTGATTCCCTTGCGAGTTTCAAAATATGCGGCTTAAATTGCGGCTTCCTTTGATTGCGTTCACATAGAAGTTTAACTTTGTTACAGCAGCATAATAGTAGTTTATGCCACTGTCAAGTAAAGATAATCATTTAACATGAGTGCTTGTTTGTGACATGAGCCGCAGCCAAATGTCACAATAGACAGCACGAATGTTACAATGACTTGTTTGCAATCAGTGGCATACATTACTTTTTCTACGAGCATAAAAATCATTAAGAAAATAACGTACCGACTTTGTTTACTTTTGTTGTAGTAGTAGAGCACTAGAACACCTCCACTTTTTTGGCAATAAAGCCCTGTTGAGTTTCGTACGCTGCCTTAATTGTTTCGGTCGGCGTGAATATTTTACTCATATTTACAAATATTCAATAGAAATCAAGATGTTTATCGTTAAATTATAAATTAAAAGTTATTTTTTTGACAGATTTAATAAGCGCGATCGTAAATCACTATGTTCATGTATTACAGTGTATTCTTTCTCTTTCTTTCACACTGCTGCATCCCTCTCGGGCAACCATCAAATAATACTGTGTATGGGGGGTTCAGTTCATAAGTGCATGCATTCTTTTTTGAAGTTGTCTTTTATGGCTTGGTAACTAGCATATTAGCTGATGGCATCTAATACAACCTAGAATTAACGTAATTTTGTTGCCAAACCTAACAAAACGGTGAAAAAATTATATTACCGTATTGTAGACAGTTGCATTTATAAATATTACGCAACTGTTGTCGGAATGGCAATGTTTGTGATACTGTTTCCAGTTTCGTATTTCGAACTTAAACAAATGGGAGTAAAAAAAGGTATTTAAAGAACCAAACCAAAACGTACAGAGTAATTCCTCTTGATTTAGATTCTTTAAATTTGGCAAGAAGCTAGGTTTCATAGCACAAGCAAAAGAAAAGACCTAAAACTCTTTTCTTCTCACAACCAAATATAACCAACTAGCTGTTGCCCGCGACTCCGTCCGCGTGGGGTTCAGAAAAAGTAGCTAATGACTTTTCCCATGGTTCAAACTATCTTCGTACCAAGTTTTTATCACAATCAGTTTATCGGATGAGTCATAAAAGCGTAACAGACAACAGACAGACAGTGCAGTTCTCGCTTTTATAGTAATAGGTATACAAAGTAGGTACAGATAGTGCGGATTTTTTGTAAATTAAACACCTCTTGTTTATGTGTGGACTGTTAGGTCGCCCACTATCCTCGTAAGTGTAAAATTATAGTCGAGTTCCTCGCGAACGATCTGTGATACGGTTTTCGTTATTTCTTATACAAAACAAAGCCCTCAGAATAAAGACCTTGCTTCGCTCTGACAAAACCTAACTAAATCTGAGGCGCAGTCACTTTAGCTTCTGTGGCTACTGAAAAAAGAGCTGTACAAAGTCCAACGTGTCTAGCTTCACATCCACATTAGTGTACATGTACCTATATACAAAAATGATGGACTTTACTTCTGTACAATCTTTGTAACTTATTTCTCCCCTTAAAAGACAATTCCTAAAAAACAATAATTTACATCTCTCTTTATTTTTTGAAATATTTTGATTATAAATACCTACTTACCTAAGTTTTCAAAACTCTAGAACTTTCATAAGTTTTTTTACATTTGTTGCACCGTCCGCCATGCCATGCCGAAATAGATAGGACTTTTTTATAATTATTTTTATCGTAAAACTAAATCTAGATTTTACCAATCTTTAGCTGTACTCACGACTTTTACACAAACAACTGGACCGGATCAAACGGAATTTTCAACAACGTATTTGGCTTTCTTCCGTTCAAATTTGTAAGCTTTGTTTGATTTTAGCTCGGCTTCACCTCTTGAAACTTTGAACTCGTCTATTTTATGTTTTAGTGAACCGATCGCAATAACAAAACGTTCAAATATTGCACGAAAGCAAGTAGCAACTCAAATACGTTATTGAAAACCCCGTTTGAGTCGTTCAAGTAATTTGTGAGGTATTGGTGCGGCCGCTTAAAATCTCGCAAACCTTCTGTTTGAGTGAACCGTTTGCAACGAAATAAAGCTATGTTGCACAGAAAGAAGCCCGACGCGTCATTGTAAACCTCGTTTGAATCAGTTCAGTAAGTGAGTTCTTGGTTCTGCAGTTTGAAACTTTACGTATGTTCTGTCAGAGTGAACCTTTTGCAATGAAACTAAGCTTAGGTATACATATATTGCACAGGAGTTAGCCAAACGTATTGTTGAAAGCCACGTTTGAATCGGCTAAAAAATTTGTGAGTTATTCGCGCCTTCGCGTGAAACTTTGCGTAACTTCTATTTGAGTGAACCGTTTTCAACTAATCTAAGCTTTTATGTTGCACGGAAGTACCTAATCCAAGCACGTCATGGAAACGCCAGTTAGAATCGGTACAGTAGTTAATGAGCTATTGGCGCCGCCGCCGCTTGAAACTTCGCGCACCTTCTGTCTGAGTGAAACGTTTTCAATGAAAGTAAGAACTAAAAAATCTCCATGCAAGTATCCATATGCAAATATTAATTGATCTAAAATTCATATAAAGGGTGTTCCAGTACTACCAAAAGTTAAACATGTGATTTACTCGAAATCGTTTGAGGTTTGTTTGTTTTAATGTTTGACAATTTGAATTCTGAATTGATCTGTATATTTTATTCGAACATTTTTTTGGAAAACGTAAATAAAAGTTTGTATTTCCATACTATGTGTATGGCATTACAAATTTAAGTATGCGGTTGATAGTTTTTCCTTGAGTAAGTATTGCGAGAAAGTAAGTGCAGTGCTGCTGCACCATTTATTTGTCTAGCCTTCAATGTCCCACTGCTAGGCAAGGGTCACCATTGTCAGCCATCATACCATTGCATTTGGCAGCTATTCTATTCACGTCATTAGCGCGAATTTCTGAATAATTCTTGCGGGCTGCTCAATCGCTAAAGTATTTAGTACAAGCCTTCGTGAACTTAAGATACTGATCTAGAAGACTTAAGATTTCTCTTGCATTCTGCAGTGGTATTAATAAGGATTGCAGAATTAATATTCCTTGTAGCTGTGCCACAGGGACTTAATAAAACCTGGACATTATTTAAAACGTTCGAATCATCCCTTTTTAGACAAAGCAAAACGAATCTGGGGGTATAGGCAACGTACCATTTGACGAAAGCAAACGTCATGAAATGTATGGGATGACATTTGACATGTTATGTCATCCCATACATTTCAAGACGTTCGTTTTTGTAATTTTTAAATTTGTTGGCAAGTTGTCTAGGATCCTAAGGCCAAGCGCTGATTGCTATTTTTATAAGCGTATTTTTTTACAAATAAAAAACCGGCCAAGTGCGAGTCGGACTCGCGCACTGAGGGTTCCGTACCACCACATAATCATAATTGTATTAGTTGAAATTTCAGTAAGTTAATGTGCTAGATTTTTTGAGTCCGACACGCGCTTGACCAAATTTTGGTATTTGTTGTTATTTTATAGCCTATGCCCTATAAACGTACCGATTTTCAAGTTTGTAAGTGTTCCCGTTTTTAAATAGAACTAAAACAAAAATCGCCTCAGCAACCATCCAAGTTGACCCCTGTCTTATATGAATGTTCTTGAAACGGGAGCTCACCACAATTGGTTACCATTAGTTGTGAGAAAAGTTGTAATATTTAATGATTTCAGACTTTTCCCATTATTTGTACTGTGAGACCTAGCTTCTTGCCAAATTTCATAATTTTAGGTCAACGGGAAGTACCCTGTAGGTTTTTCATTTTTGAATAAATGTATGGAGATGAGGACATAAAATGCCATATCTTTTGGTTGCGTCGTTGTAAAAAATTGAAATTTTCAGATCTTGTGTGGTTCATGGATCCTAATATATGGTATTAATTTCAACCTGATACCTTTACCCGTTCGTGAGATAAAGGGTCTTGACAGACAGACAGACAGACAGACAGACAGACAGACAGACAGACAGACAGACGGACAACAAAGTGATCCTATAAGGGTTCCGTTTTTTTCTTTTGAGGTACGGAACCCTAAAAACAAAACAACAATTTCATAAATCTTTTTAATCCCTGTTGAAAATTTCAAAATTCATATTTAATGAAAAATTATGCAAACAAATACCAATTTAGTTTAATTTTGCACGCGGGGCCTTAGGAGGCCCTGTTATTGTTTTACTATTGACAAGCACTAAATTATTTAATTAGTGGGGTCGATTCTGGCAGACCCAAACTAAAACTAAACTAAATTTGATAGGTCTAAAAATGATGCTGTCCTTTATTAGTCTGTAGGGAGTAACAAAGACAGCAACAATTTTAGACCTGTCAAATTTAGTTTAGTTTTAGTTTGGGTCTGCCAGAATCGACACCAGTGTAATCATTACTTTAAACCTTAGAAGAAGCACAGATTAAAGAATAGTAAACTAGAAGAAGGTACTAATGGTTTACTAATTTATTACTTAGAAGCATATTTCTAGGCTTTTACTTTTTCTACCATTACCTACCTTTTGCCACCCAAAAAGGTTCATTCTGCTACATTCAATAATTTTCGTTCTAATACAATTGACTTCAGAATCCTTAGCTGCTTTCAGAATCCAACTTAATCCTCATTATCATCATCATGACATCCCATGAAACGTTCACTACAGGACAGGGAATTCCCTCCAGAATTTCAGCTTTTGCTGAAACAATGTGGAGGGGAAGTACCATAGTCACCACGCTTGTTAGCGTTACGGCTAGCACCATGGACCGCGGTTGTTGGTGACCGCAGTAAGTAAGATGGTATGATATACAGGAGGACGCTGCTGCCTATCCTCCAGCTTATAACTCTTAGTCGCCACTTACGACACCCACGGGTATGACTGGGTTGGTACTATTCTTTGCCGGCAACAAACGGGTTTGATATTATAACAACGGTAAATTAAATAGATCTCAAGGTGTAGGAGTTTCACCGAAAGCCTGAATGTATAATTTTCCGATGACAGCTGAATTGCAATCCTCTTTGTGATCTCCTGTCCAAGGCTTAGCAGTCTTAAGTAGTCGGAGGTATTTGCCGCAGAGATTCTGCGCTACAAACGGTCGAACAGAATACTACTAAACACCAACTATGCAGTATCTCATAATCTAACTATATAAAACGTGTATGTTTTTTATTTTAGCTAGTTACTCAGAACGTCAAAATCAACAACTCTTCCCAAGGAACATAGGTCGAAATTGCTTCAGCGAATAGCGCATTTTCTAAGGAAGGTAAAAAAATGCACAATCCATTTAAATTGCTATGATTTTAGAAGTATAATACGTCATACGTCTTACGTCACTGAAAAACGACAACGCCTAATAAATGGAGACATTAATTAATTTCATTGTTAACCATGTTGACATAATTTGACGTCATTGTAACCATCCCACCACAAATATGTATTTGTTTAAATGTTTCAATGTGAATATTCACTTTTGTCACTCAAGCCGACCGCCGATGAGCTCATTTTTACTTACACTAAAAAATAAACGCTTTCCACGCGCTTAAAACGACCAAAGAGGCTTACAAAAATTTGTCTGATATTTTTGCCTATTTGTTAGTTAGGTCTAAAGCAACAATTTCTTTTCAACGACTTTCGCATCCTTGTTCAAAAAATTTTCAACTTCCCACACAAAATGTCTTGGTCTGACCAACGGGTGCGTATCATTTCGTATAAATATTTTTCGTATATCAACGTTTCCATAACATTCAATTGATATAATAAACGTTTCATATAACAACTATTAGCATAATTTTGTTTGACATAATGAACGTTTACTATAATGAACGTTTTCTATACTAACATTTGCCATAACTATCATTTCACCTAAATATCTTTCATATAAAATTCATTTGATATATTAATATTTTTTTTTATTTAATTTATAATAATAACAAAAATATAATAATAATCAATTAATTTATAACTTTTGCATAGGTTGTTAGCTTATTTGATTAAAATTGTTGCAAAAAGGATACGATAGTAAATGAAACAATACAGGTAAAGGCTCAATAAAATTGATCATAGGCGAGCGAAGCGAGCAAAAGTGTTCGGGGCACCCCGACACAGTGGGTTAGGTTCGAAGGGTATGGCGGATTTGAGCGGAGGTGAGCGGAGCGAGCTCCGCTTCATTCCGCCATGCCCTTCAGGTTAGGTTGACATGATGCATGCGCATGCGTGCTTGCTTGTATGCATGCTTGTTGTATGCATGCTTGCTTGCAAGAACTTAGTAAAATCGATAATAGGCGAGCGAAGCGAGCAAAAGAGTTCGGGGTACCCCGACACAGTTGGTTAGGTTCGAAGGGTATGGCGGAATTGAGCGGAGGCGAGCGGAGCGAGATAGATAGATAAATACCAAAGAGATTTTAACCTCGCTGCGACCGAGCGTAGGGAGGTTCAAATCTCTTTGATAAATACTTTATTGTCACACACAAAACACATTAACAATAAAAGGAGACTCTTAAATCTAGGCGAGCTCCGCTTCATTCCGCCATACCCTTCAGGTTAGGTTGACATGAATGCATGCGCATGCCTGCTTGTTTGCATGCATGCATGCTTGCTGTATGCATGTTTGCTAACTTGTTTGTTAAAGGCAAGGGCGTAGTAGAACTCATAATGGGCGAGCGAAGCGAGCAAAGATTACTTGGCACCCCGACACAGTGGGTTAGGTTCGAAGGGTATGGCGGAATTGAGCGGAGGCGAGCGGAGCGAGCTCCGCTTCATTCCGCCATACCTTTCAGGTTAGGTTGACATGGATGTATGCGCATGTCTGCTTGCCTGCATGCATGCATGCTTGCTTGCTTGTTTTGTTGCTTGATTGCTTGCTTGCTTGCATGCATGCCTGAATGCCTTTGCTTGCTTTTTTGCATAATGCATGCTTGCTTGTTCATTTACTTAATAATTAATGTGGAAAGACTTGGACTTAAGAAATATTAAATTAACAGCTCATATTTTATATTGCTTTTCTTAAATATTCAGGCGTTTTAGTTGCAATTTACTGAATTGAATTTATTTTTCAGGTCTATTAATTTTACATTTGAATTTTATATCATCATCATATCAGCCGAAAGACGTCCACTGCTGGACATAGACCTCCCCTAAAGATCCCCATGACGACCGGTCCTGCGCTGTTCGCATCCAGCGGCTTCCCGCGACCTTGACCAGATCGCCGGTCGTCGATCGTCCAAGACTTTGACCAGTGTGTGTTGCCAATGATGACATATGGAACCGAGACGTGGCCGCTCAGGAAACTCAAGGCCACCCAAAAAAAAAAAAAAACTATTTATTTCGGACAACATGATCCGGGTTAGTAAGCCTTAAAACTATGTTAGTAATCTATAACTAAAAGAGATCTGCACCTGTCGATCATACTTCTGATCAGTGGACAGTCCCCACTGTCAACTATCGCGTTGAGCTATGGAAAGGGCTATGCTCGGAGTCTCTCTGCGAGATCGAATCAGAAATGAGGAGATCCGCAGAAGAACAAAAGTAACTGACATAGCTCTGAGAGTCGCTAAACTAAAGTGGCAGTGGGCAGGGCACATCGCAATAATCAAATGGAAGACCGAAGACTAATGGTTCTAGAGTAGCGACCACGTACCGGAAGACGAAGCGTTGGCAGGCCCCCCACAAGGAGGAATTTTATTTGAAGTGATTATTATACGAAATGATATTATATAAAATGGGTATTATACGAAATGATGATTATATGAAAACTTTTTATAGGAAATGTTTATTATACGTTTTGAAATTATACGAAATGAAAATTTGTGAAATGTTGATTATATGAAATAATTATTATATCAAACAAAATGATATGAAACCATAGATTTATATAGTCAAGATAGGGTCTTCGGAACAAGCGGTTAAAAATTTCCCCATACAAGAAAAAATAGCGCCATCTGTGAAAAATCGCGTGAACTACGTTGTGTAGTACTTCGGTCGGTGCTAAATACACGGAACGGAAATAATATGGCGGGAAAAAACAAAACAAACTTTTTACTGTTTATATGTGATTTAGGCCAGGTTTTTCAGTTTCAATAATTGGATTATAGTCAAAAACAATAATAAGAAATAACAATAATAATAGTAAAGTAAATTGTTTCTTCAACTAAGAACAGTCCATTTTGTTGGTAAGTTTATTTGCATCCAATGTTGACAATATGCCTGACAACGACTGACATTTGTTGGTCCTAAACGTCAGATTTCGGACCAACGAATTGGGGACATTGTAACGTGCCGATGGGCTAGTACTTATATATAAGTAAATGTATGAAACGTTGTTATATCAATTAAATGTTATATTAAAAGTTGTTATATGATCTATTACACACCCCTGACCAACACAACTTGGTCACTTACGTTACTTTGTATGGGAAGTAATTTTTTTTTAAAGTCGTAGAATAAAAGTCTTTGTTATGTGTCTTGCTAAAATACACAGTGTTGTATGAAGAAAGCAATTCGTAAATGGCTAGATACCAGATAAATACTACGAGCTTTTTTGATTTCCCGCGGTTGTCTCACCCATAGATGCAAGTGTCATAGACAAGCTGTCAAATCTGAATGACGTCATTGGCATTTGTAAATTTGTGCAGAAAGATACCAAATTTCCAAATTACGGTGAAAATCTAAACATATTAATATGTTTTGATGTAAAATATAATATTTCAAAGCTTAGATAAGTTTGTGCATGAAAGTGATGTGCTAGATTAGTGAAATCTGAAGACGACGGAAGAATACCTAAGCCTCCGTTAGAGGTTACAAAATTATAACCTGAAGACAATTACTCATATCCTTTTTCTTTGATGGAAAAAGGGCATATGCCCCTTTTATTTAACGCTGTGCACCACCATAAATACCTATCCATTATCTATCATGTTCACATAGGTATATCATGTGAGTTTGTTTGTACGGTATTTATCATACCTATTCACTAAATTACGGTTTCATCATTCATTGAATGTTGTTTAAAGAAAGGTTGAATGAAATTCTTTAGAAACTTTCTATACCTACTGATTTCCATTAAAACGCTGTCAAAACTGCAGACAGATTGTACCTACTTAGGTACCTATTACACCTAAATTTTCAAGAAATTAGGACAAGAAAACTTTTCACTCACGTTCATATACAAAGCAAGTCCAGGATTATTGACATAACAGTTTATAAAGTAATGAATTGCTTTGCCTCATCTAAGACTAAGTGAGTACTAACAAACTGCTTACTAATAAGGATTGATTTTATTATCAGCAATGCTATCACTATAGAACAAGTTGTAGCTGGTATATCCCATGCTTTACTGTATCAAAAACGGCTGTAAAGTCAAAGATCAAGGCCACAAAATAAAAAAGTATTTATAGTCAGAGCATCAGAAAATGGTGATTGATGCGTTAAATGTATGTATTTTGGGTAAGTACCTATCTTCTCTAGAATTTTGTACTCATTTCAGTTTCCATAGTTTCTCACAATGCTCCTCCTCCTCCTCACAAGAATGCATAATAGTAAAAGGCATTAAATCCTCTTCCTTCAGGTAAGGGAGGGGAGTGGGGGGGGGGGGGCACAGACATGGCTGAAACCCTCTGCTTCCATGCAAGCCAAGAAAAATGCTTCTTTTCAAAAGAATCTTTAAGATAAAAGTTCTTAAGATTCATAAACAGACAAACTGTAAATTTATGAGTGTTATTGTGAATCGTTACTTCTTTTTAAGGGTGTCAGGTTGCGGAAACTAGCCCAAACTTATAATAGAAAGTAGCTGCTGATGCCTACCGTATGGCTCGGATGATGCCATGCCACAATGCAAATCTAATAGCGTGGATGTGTTTGGAAACTAATCTTATAAGTTTAAACTGTACAATACCTACCTTATTTTATATCCCTATATATTAGACCACCAGGTTATAATAACTAAAGGAAAATGACTAGACACACCGCGGTGCGTCAGCCAAGTTCATGAATTCCTGTTTTTCAACTAGACGGGTTTAATAAATTAATCTCGAGTTTAAGAGACATGGTTGGTTAATATCCTATGGTATATGTAAATAAATACTAACTAGGCAATTACAGATTGGCGAATATGGCACCTCCAGCATTATACCGACTTCTATAAGGACCAAATCATTTTTAAGAAGAAGTGTTAAGAGATAAATAATGAACTTGACTACTTCCGTGCACTTTCTTTAACTCCACGCAGTGGTAGTCTGGAATTAAGTATTTGAAATAAGTTGACCAGGTCTCGGAGACCCTTGTAGTTGTATCATCATCATATTATATGGGCTGTTAGGTCAATGACCGACCTCATAAACCTTGTGTCAGAATTGCTGAGCCGCCAAAGGCCTCTGACATGGTACATGTTTGTAGTCGAACGAAGGACTCATATGTTGGCTGACCGGTGGTCGCGGAGACTACCAACTCCAATATAGCACTTGCTACCCCTAACTACTGCGGAGGTATTGGGGCGGGGCCAGACATTGACCTGTTGGCATCAAGGTCGCTCTTAAAATAAGTTATAGTGCGGGACTGTTTTGTTACCTAAACTTAAGAGAATCACTGGCTCTAAAAACCTGAAACCGAGAGAACTGTTAAGTATACCAAAATAAACCCACTTGCTTAAAACGGACAGAGAGTGTTGGAAGAACGAACACGGTGTCAAGACCTGGTTGTTGTTATTTGAAAATACCCATGCTGATAGGTTATTTGTAAGAAACCATTTGTGGGAGTAAATAAACTAACTTTATTATTATTAAAGGTGTGTACGGATTAGAGGCAGCCTCAGGCGAGGCATGCCTCACCACGCACGGCTCGCTACGTGGCGGCCTCGGTAAAACAGGGCCTGTAGGGCTTGCACAACTGTTATACTGACCCTATCCTTAGTGCGTTGGTAGTTATGGGCCAGTGAATGAAGAAAAAGTTAAATCTTACTGACACCACACACAGAGAATGCAGTCAGGTGCACGCACCTCAATAAGGGCCTAATCAACATATTAGGAACTAACCGAGCAGCTCAAACCAACGCTGTCGGCCGCTTACTTATAAATCAGTCAACGGAAAAGCGGATTGCCTTTAGGTCGAGAAATCGACCAGCTCCAAATTGTTACCTGTTACCTCAGGCTGCGGAAGCCTGCTAAAAAACCTAACCTAATGATTTCAGCTTACCAGGGAAGGTCTGACGAAATGGTGAATCATCAGCAGTCGACAAATCGATAATTCGAGTGGGACCTATGGCTACGGAAGCCATTACATATATTTATAAAAGTGAGCGTGCTCTGGTCTAGTGCGGAACTTGCCCACGTTCAAAAAACAACTCAATGTGACTATCAAACCTTGCTTGAGTTTATTTTTCTTTTCTCCTTAAAACTTTGAAATAAATAGTATCAAAGACGAATATACCTACATACATACTTAAAAGTATAATATTCCCACATATCTGAGTGGAATCCGTGCTATTAGATGGCGGACGTCTAGACACTTTGAAGAATCCATTTTAGATATGGTCTTATGAATTATCCTAGCGGAATATTCTTTACTGTTCCTGCAAGTGTGAAAACAGACGGAACTACTGAAACCTAAAGTAGATACTAGTAAGCAATAGTTGACGGACATCTATTCTTACTACATTGTAGTTGTGAATATTATAGCACAACATGGATTTATTTGTGTCATAGTAAAGTCTGCCTCAAAACAGTGGTAACACTTTGGCCTGGAGCGGGTCTGGAGCTCCGGAAGTTGTAGAGTGGCACAGGTTCAGCTTATACTGGTTTTGCTACCAGTTACTTGCTGACATGCGTGTCAATAAAATGGTGTTATACTGCGTGCAAAATAACTCCGTCTGTGTCCGTTGATGCGCAGAAGTAAAAATAATAATAATAATAATAAATGGCCTAGGCCTGTGAGCATTCATACTACCGGTGAATATTTAGAATCCGAGCTGAATCAAAAAACAGAACACTCTATTGAGAGTGTGTGTTGGATCGTAATAATATAAAATAAAAATAAATTAGGCGCGGGGGTGAGCGAATCGTTCATTGGCTCTCTGCCTGTCACCCATGCGCAGAAATTAACCGTCATAGACAGGCTTACCCTGAACGCGCTGTACTGATTTTTAAAATTATTAATTTGTAGAATGTGTATCTTACAAATCACATAACTATACATGGAAACAAATTAATGGGACAACCCATTTAATACACTACATGTCATTTAAATTCTACTATAATTTTATGAGTGTTTCAGAAATATCCCAAAAAGAACTTAAAGCGACTCTTGGAAGTATTCTGTACGGTACCTAAAATAAAGGTGTTTACTGTTGGTTAAAAACAATAAGTACAAAGTTTAGAAATGCTATTGATTATATCAAGAAAAACTTACAATTCCTTTTTTTCGCCTTCGGAAGGCAAAAACAGTCGAATTTTACCTGAATCCCAGGCATTTCCAGGTAGAAATACCATGTACCTACATAGATATTTATCATTACGGCAACCAATCTAGTAAATTCAGATCTAAAGCAGACTCCTACGCAAAGGATATCAGGACCTACAAATATGTACGATAGAACAAGTAAGCAAACTTTGACTATGTACCTACAACAGGCACCAGTTTGGATTACGAGTCCAACTTGGATCGTTTCAATTAACCGATAACTCGGCGTCAAAAAGCTGAACAAAGAATTTTGCCATCGGAAAAGACCTGAGCTAAAGTACCTACCCGGGAAGTGTCTGAACATTCGAAAATATTATAATGATCTTATAGTAATTTAAGATAATTCACCAGATTGCCATCTCAGTAGAATTTAATGAACATTAAATACAAGAAATAAAGAATCTTATTTTTTCCTCTTATCTTCTTTTGAACATATTTTCACTGTGAAATACTTTCAGTCCATCATGGAACTATCCATTACTTGCTATAAGTATCAGAACATTGCAGAATCTTTGAAAAAATAATATTTTAAAGCCCATGCCATGGGACTATTTAACAGGTTAATTAATGACCTTAATCACAGATTTTCTACCTTCAATTGATTATTAAAATATATAACATTCTTTCATTTTATCTCTTGATTTGTTTTGCTAGTCTAACATCATTAAGAAATAAATAAGTTTAAGATTCTTACTTTCATCTAAAATTAGTATCACACTGAATAAAATACACTACCTACTACAAGTGGTTCATACATAAGTGTTGCCTTTATTGTATCGTTTGTTTATTCATACGTGGGGCACCTTATTACCACTAAAAGTTAATTATTCACATTGGCATTTGTATTTGTCTCACCAGCAGATATCAAACAGGTCTTCATACAACACTGTGTATTTTAGCAAGACACATAATATAAATGTTTTGCATTACAACAAAACAGTTATTATGTGTCGAATAAAATACACAGTGTTGCACCAAAGGGCCTTGCTGGTCTATGAAGACAATGACGTCATTCAGATTTGACAGCTTGTCTATGACACTTGCATCTATGGGTGAGACAACCGCGGGAAATCAAAAAAGCTCGTAGTATTTATCTGGTATCTAGCCATTTACGAATTGCTTTCTTCATACAACACTGTGTATTTTATTCGACACATAATAACTGTTTTGTAGTAATGCAAAACATTTATACTTTTGACCTTACTATAAGAGGGCAAACTCAAGTCAGGTAAAAAAAACCGAACAAGTGCGAGTCGGACTCATTGGGATGGCTATAGGTATATACCTATAGCCATCCCAATGTATCCTTTTCTATCCCTTTTTACTCCTATCTATCCCCATTCATCCCTATCTATCCTTTTCTATACCTATGTATCCTTTTTAGGGATCCGTACCTCAAAAGAAAAAAACGGAACCCATATAGGATCACTTTGTTGTACGTCTGTCTGTCTGTCTGTCGGTCAAGACCCTTTATCTCACGAACGGGTAAAGGTATCAGGTTGAAATTAATACCATATATTAGGATATATGAACCACACAAGATCTGAAAATTTAAATTTTTTACAATGACGCAATCAAAAGATATGGCATTTTATGTCCTCATCTCCATACATTTATTAAAAAATGCAAAACCTACAGGGTACTTCCCGTTGACCTAAAATTATAAAATTTCGCGAGAAGCTAGGTCTCACAGTACAAATAATGGGAAAAGTCTGAAATCATTAAATATTACAACTTTTCTCACAACTAATGGTAACCAATTGTGGTGAGCTCCTGTTTCAAGAACATATAAGAGAGGGGTCAAGTTGGATGGTCGCTGAGGCGATTTTTGTTTTAGTTCTATTTAAAAACAGGAACACTTACAAACTTGAAAATTTGATGTTTATAGTGCGTAAGCTATAAAATAACAACAAATAATAAAATTTGGTAAAGCGCGTGTCGGACTCAAAAAATCTAGCACATTAACTTACTGAAAGTTCAACTAATACAATTATGATTATGTGGTGGTACGGAACCCTCGGTGCGCGAGTCCGACTCGCACTTGGCCGGTTTTTTTTATCCCTATCTATCTATATTCATACATTTTTGTTCCAGTATATCCCTCTGTATCCATATCCCTACCCCTATCCCCACCCCTGTCCCCACCCCTGTCCCCACCCCTGTCTCCATCGCTGTCCCCACCGCTGTCCCCACCGCTGTCCCCACCGTTGTCCCCACCTCTGTCAAAGTATTGATGCCCCATACAAACTTGCATCCCCTATTTCACCCCCTTCCAGTTTCGATTTTGCAATCAAAAGAAGCCTATGTCCTTTCTTATGATTTAGACTATCTCCTTACAAAATTTCAGTCTCATTTTTGAAATCAAAAGTAGCTTATATGCTTTATAATGATTTAGACTATCTTAATACAAAATTTCATCAAAATCGGTTCAGCGGTTTAGCCGCGAAAGCGTAACATTAATTATTTAATTGATTTCCCATACAAACTTTCATCCCCTATTTCACCCCCTTCCAGTCTCATTTTTGAAATCAAAAATAGTCTATGTCCTTTCTCATGGTTTAGACTATCTTCATACCAAATTTCATTTAAATCGGTTCAGCGGTTTAGCCGTGAAAGCGTAACAGACAGACAGACAGACAGAGTTACTTTCGCGTTTATAATATTAGTTTGGATTTGGATTAGTTTGGATGGATTTAAAAATATCAATCTGTACAGAATACTAAGAGAAAAATATGTTTAAGCATTTCTTGATAAAAACTAAGTGCTACCCATGCGAAGGCGGGGCGGGCCGCTAGTATATACATAAATTTTTCCTTTCACACACTTCAGAGATAAGGGGGAATGATATTTGACATTGACATTTTTCATCACAACTTGAAAACTAAGAGTCGTAAAAAAATATAAAAATATATTTTAGAATTTAAAAGTAAAGCCCTTTCATATGATACCCCATTTAACCTGGTAAAGACAATAAAAAAAATTGCCGCCTTTGCATTAATAATGATAATTCTTTTTTATTATTTCATTTGCAATGAAGTTGGGCAACCACATTCTAAAACTGTTCCAAATTTCAAGTCGATCGCATAAGTGGTTGCTAAGATATACGGGTGTGACAGACGGACAGGCAGACAGACAGAGTCGCACCATAAGGATTCCTATTGTTCAGTGTCACTTGGGCCTAAAGCCAAGTGGCTTTATACTCGTACTATCGCAAACGCCAGTAGAATAGAATGAAAATGTATGGGATTGACATTAGCCAACGAAATGTCACGTGACAGCTAATGTCAAACCCATAGAGTTTTAATCTATTCTATAGCGTTTGCGACAAGTTTGCGATAATAGAAAGCCACTTGTCTTGCTATTGGTATTTCTATTATTTTCAGTATTATTATTTTATTTTACTTTTATTGGAAAACCAACAGCGTTACATCTAAATTAAGCACAGAGTTTAAAAACATAAAGCCAATTATAGGTTTTCACAAATAAAAAACAACTTATAACTATAAAAGACAACTGAACGCTGCACGTACAGAGAACCAGCAGACTGCACCCACGACACGCAGGTAAACAAGGTGAATATTTAACAATTAACTGCTCATAAAATCTTTTGTCAACAGATGTTTGATGGAAGCAATGCTCGTGTTGAATAGGTCTAATTCAAACTTTATGGATAATTCATTAAAGTTGCTACCCGCACGCCACATAAAGGAATTTCGTCTATAGTTAGTGTTAGCCGAAGGCAGGTGGTCAGGTGGATTGAAACGGAGAGGTCTACTAGGAGCTCTTAGGTAGATCTGTGCTAGAAGGTCTGGACAATCTATAGTTCCAGAAAATATTTTTAAAAAGAAAACTGCATCTGCAATCTCTCGACGTTTATTAAGAGGGAGTAGATGGTGTTTTTTACACAGGTCAATATACAAATCAGAGTTATAGCGATCTTTAATTCTGTAACAAACGTGTCGTAGGAATCTTTTCTGTATACCTTCTATTCGGTTGATGTAAGTAGCGTACCTAGGATTCCATGCCTGGGAGGCGTACTCAAGATTACTACGAACAAAAGCACAGTAAAGAATTTTGAATGTTTTAACCTGTGTAAAGTCCTTTGAGGCACGAATTACAAATCCCAAGGCTTTGTAAGCCTTAGAAAGCATATTATTGACGTGTGTATCAAAAATAAGCTTGGAATCATAAAATACACCTAAATCCCTGACTACTAAATCCCTCGCCAAGAGCTCACCTTTAACATGATAATTAAATTTTATTGTGGATCGCTTTCGTGAATACGTAACTACGCTACATTTAGATGGGTTCAAATCGAGTTGATTAGCAGCACAATATAATTCAAGCTGACTAAGGTCTGCCTGCAAGGCTCTAGCATCCTCTACAGATGATATCACAGAAAATATTTTCATATCATCTGCAAAACAGAGCAAGCGTGATGAACGGAAGCACAGGTCGATGTCGTTTACAAAAATAACAAAAAGGAGGGGACCGAGCAAAGAACCTTGTGGGACCCCACTTGGAATAGAGACCCACCCAGAAACGTAGTTTTTAACAACAACTGCTTGGGAGCGGTTGTCCACGTAGGACGAGAACCACCGCAGCAGATCCCCTCTTATGCCAATATTAAATAATTTCGTTAGCAAGATGTTGTGCTGAATTCTGTCGAAGGCTTTGCTATAGTCAGTGTAAACGACGTCGACCTGTGCTCCATCCTCCATAGCTTCAGTGAGGTATGTGTTTAATAGAACAAGATTTGACACCGTAGATCGCCCCTTAACAAAGCCATGCTGGCAATAACTGATAGACTGTTTTATGGCAGGATACACTTGATCATAAACAAGTTTTTCAAAAACCTTCGATATAACACACAGCTTCGATATGGGTCTATAGTTAACAACGTCCGTTCTGGCACCTTTTTTGTGAACCGGGGTTATAAAAGCGCGTTTCCAGATCTCAGGAACCAATCCAGTACTAAGAGATTTTTTGAATAGTAGAGAAATGGGAACAGCAAGAGTCTTCGCACAATTTATCAGAAACTTGGCTGGAAGGGAGTCAGGACCCGCAGATTTAGAAGGATCTAAATTTGAAAGAAGTTTGAAGATTTTGTCAGGATCTATCTCTAGAATTGATATATTGGATACAGAGTCAGAATTGTTACTACATAAATTAGGATTGACGGGACTACTACTGCTACAAGTACTCAAAAAAGTTAAGCTAAAATATGATGAAAGAGCATCACATATTTCTTTCTTTTTTCTTTATTTTGACTATGACTCGTTAACCTGTAAAGTCTTCTTAGCTGTGATAGTTTTCTTTTTAAATTCATCACACTACCACTACTGCGAATGTTTTCACGTTTCCGATATCAACAGTTTATCTGGCAGAGGGGGTTGGACACTTGACTTTAACGAAAATTTGCACATATCAGCTAAATATTTTGCAAACGGATCCTTAAATCAAAAAACGTTTTTAGAGGGACGGAAGGGACGGACTCCACTACTGCTATAAAAATATTATTCTACGTGCATTATTTCATTCACTTTTAGTTATGAAAATCCTTGCTAGCTTAGCTAGACAAATTCCCGTTTTTAATCTTGAAGATTAATCTGTAGTCAGCTTAAATCCGATTATCTGTTTCACCGCAGAATCGAAAAAGAATATAAAAAATGGTAGTAAGTAGTCTCCGTTTAAGTGGATTTGGCAACGCGAGGACATTTTTCTCCCTGAATCATGTCGGTAGAACTGTATGATAGAGTTGAGCATTTAAGATCTGCATATCAGGTATTTTGATGTTCTATTATTGAATAATTTACAGCTATTCGTTTTATTTTTATAGAAACTGCCTTGTGGCAGTTGTGAAAATTTATCGTCATAATCAGGTTTTCGTATTTTTATCTGGATAAGGTCAATAAAGAAGAGGTTGTGGTCGGGGAACTGTGCCTGTTTGGGGGTTAAAGAGACATTCTAAAAATATTAGAATAATAAAAAAAAAGTTACAATACTTATTTTATTTGCTATACAAGGCTGCAAAATGTTTAATTGGCGCGAGTGGCTTATGTTGAAACTTGTGCAAGCGAAGGATTCACGGCATAGCAAGGCTTTCAAGGCACGAGACGCTAATAACTGTGAGCCGAGCGAAACACACAATTCTTTACCTCACTTCAGCAAGGAGTACTTATAGGTTATTCTGTGGCAAGGATAATGCTACTGAATAGAAAAGTATGAAATAAATGTATTATAATTTCAAATAATTTTCCACGCTAGCTGCCAAAAATTACTTTCGCACGCAGATTTCGACCGAAAAATTTCAAAAATCTTTTCTATTGAAAACCAAAAATAACTTTTGTACCTTCGCCATTTTTGAACAATAAAGTAATGTCTGAGCTAGAGGTGAAAAAAAAAAGAGCTCTTTAAAAAAGTAGTAAATTAGGTGGTAAGAATTTGATGAAATTGTTATGTTAAATTTACAGCTCTAGTCTTAGTGGTTAAATCTGCATGAAAGTAGTTTTATCCGGTTATTAGGTAGCCAAATTATGAGCCTTGAATACCCCAACCTTTGAGGCAGATTTATAGGGTTGAGACGGGGCGTTTTGAATTCAAAACTAGCGCCTGAAAGATGGTTTGTAGAATTAAACTGGAATTATTCAACGAACTGTATTTGTGGTCCCAGTACGGATGCGGTTTCTACCGGTTTATGTAGACTGAGGACTAATTACTGTTTGTACATGGACGACCGATATTTGCTCTATACAATCTTTACCAAAGCTCACCGACAGATGGCACTGTAGGTTTCTGAAACGCGCTATTTTCAAGAAATGCTCAAAAAAGGGGAAAATGATTTTTTAAGACATGAGACCTACCTAGATCGATTTTTTGCCGCCAAAAAATCCCGCATAGTAAATTTTATTGAAATCGTTGGAGGCGTTTTCTAGAAACCGATTTCAAATATATTATATAGGTATAAGAATTTATATCACATACAAATATATAGTACCTGGGCGACCGAGCTATGCTCAGTATGATTAAAATAACATCGTGTGAGCAAGCTATGCTACCCAACAACAGATGGCGCGGTAAGTTTCTTGATCGCACTAAAACGTGGTAAGAAATATTTAAAAAGACAGTGAAAACGAATTTTCCCAGACATGATACCTTGCTAGATCGATTTTTTGCCCCCTAAAACCCCTGTATACAAAATTTGATCGAAATCGTTAGAGCCGTTTTCCAGAACTAAACCGATTACAAATTTATTTATATATAGGTGACTTTTAATTAGTTCTTGATAGAAAAAGGTATGAATGTACTCATGATACTGAACAACTTTCCCCAAGGAACATAGGTCGAAATAAAAAAATCTAGTTTTGACCTCCCATAGAAACTGCATCGGCTGATCGCGCATTTTGTATGGGAGGTCAAATTTGGTTTTTCGTATTTCGACCTATGTTCCTTGGAAAAAGTTGTTTAGTATCATGAGTACATGCATATCTTTTGCTATCAAGAACTAATTAAAAGTCACCCTATATATACAAATATTGCTCGTTTAATAGTATAGGATATATTTTTTACTGTGTATGTGCTTACTTACTCTTGACCTCGATCTAGCCCTGAGGACAGAGATGAGGTCGACGATGGAACGAGCTTGCCCAGAAGAAGCCTATTCACTCGCGACTTAAATAGATCGGGTTATAAGAGCTCGGGAATACAGACGCAGGCAGAGAATTCCACTCCACTCATTGCTCGAATTTATATTCTCCATGCATGTTTCTGTGTTTGTTTTTCTTGATTTTCATACAGGATGTAACAATGAGGCCGCCCATGAAACTGAACAACTCATAATGTGCCGTCAGCTGATGCAGTTTGTGTGGGAAGTCAAATTTTTTTTTCGTATTTCGACCTAAGTTCCATGAGAAAAGTTGATCAGCTTCATGCATAGATCTACCTCTTAAAATCTGGGTTGATAAAAAAATAAGCGTACACTTATGCTATAAATTACGCTTACTAGGCGAGAGTGAATGGAAACGTTGGAAGGGGAAGGCCTCGGCGAACGTACCAGGACCAAATTCAGGACGTTCTGAATAAAGGCCAGGTTAAAAGTACCCTAAACCGACGAGCATGTATGAAAGGATTGATGAAAGTACAGGAAGCAAGGGAAGTATGTCAAGATCGTAGCAGGTGGAGAACTGTGGTCTCTGCCTACCCCGACGGGAACAAGGCGTGATATTATGTACTTATGTATGTATGTAGTATTACAATGCAGGAGTAGAGAACTACAAGAGGCCTCCCATCCACCCACTGGATATCCAGTTCTATTCTGTTGAATTTTTCTATAAGATAAATTCTACAAACGCTGCCATAGATATCGGAGCAAGTACTTAAGTGCAGCCCATCTTGGAATGGAAGTTGTCTGCTTCAGAGCGCTAAGGAAATTGAAATAGCTTGGCATTAACGCCACCGATGGCACTATTAAACTTCCCAGGATTGATTATCTTTGAGAACTCCTCTCTTGTTCTCTGACGTACTTTGAACAAGGTTTCCGGGGGGGTTACCGATTACGCAGGCCATAGAAAACTTTTAATGTTTAATTTTGAGCTATTTTTTTCTATTGTTCGACTTTGATTTATTCTTCATCTTTGATTTGTAGCACCATAGTAGGCAGTTATTTTACAAAGTTACCCCTTTAGGTTCTCGACTAGCATTGTTACAAAAGTTATGTGTGTTTATGTGATAGTAGGAGATCTAAGGCCGAGCTTGTATGGGGTACCTTGCACCTAAACTTGCTGGGATGAAACTTGGCAGGAGTCAAGTATGTACATACCCATAGGTAAAATATTAGAAGTGGTGCTCCCCAGCGGACGCGACTGAGATGCACAGTGGGGCATAATGTTGAAAATGTGTAGTTTTTTACTAGGTTGAAAATTGTATCTGTTGAAATTATATAGGTAGCTGGTTGAAAATTACACAGAATATGTATTTTTTTAAACAAATATATCACCTTATAATAAAAATAAAAAAAATTAAAGAAATAAGGGGGTCGCCATACAAGAATCGTATTTTTTTTGTTTTTGCTCTATCGTCAGAATGGTTAGTAATTCGAGTGTCAAACTTGGTGTGAGTATAGATCACTAAAATGTTATTAAAATAATACGTCCTGACTGACTGACTGACGTCTATCCGTAACCGCTTTAGCTATACGTGTGAAATTTAGTATGCCAATTTATTGCCTGCCACAACCACCACCCAAGAAGGGATTTTCCAAAACTCATCCCCCAAGGGGGTGAAATAAGGGATGGAAGATTTTAAATTTTTTTACTAAGCTTTAACTTCCATCCCTTATTTCACCCTCTTGGGGGGTGAGTTTTGGAAAATCCTTTCTTGGGTGGTGTTTTTAAGGTGGTGGTCCACCACCACCACCTTAAAAACACCACCCAAGAAAGGATTTGAAGCGTTTTTGCCAAAGAGATTTGAACATCGCTGAGCTGTTTTTGCGAGGTTCAAATCTATTTGGTTTCGTTAGAATGACTTAATTTTTTCTCTCTTTCTTTTACAAACGCGTAGTTTTGTGGCCAAAGAAGTTGTATAGTCCCTGGTTGTATGTACCGCTTTGTTTATATCAATACTTGTGCCTAGCCGCGTGGCTTTCTATTATCACAAACGCTAGTAGAACAAAATGAAAAGGTAAGAGACAAGCTTTCACGTTACATTGTATCAGCTTATGACATCGCCATACATTTTTATAGCGTTTACGATAATAGAAAAAAAAATGCCCACATCTATTTAGGTTTTTGAACGAAGACAATATAACCTACTAAAAGTTTCATTGTCATTGACTAGGTATAAAATCTTATGTGTTTAACGTATTCAGACTGTGTTATAGGTATAGGGAGCACTTAAGTCTTATCTTAACGAAGTCTTTGAGTAGAGTATTAATATTTACTCAGCTGCGAGTATCGCGTGGGCTGCGTGTCTAGGTGGACAAGTAATCAATTTCCATTGTGGATCATTACGTGAGTACAATCTTAATGTATAATTGTGGTTTATAGATAATAAATATTCCTAATATCCCATGAAACGTCCTCTGTAGAACAGGGAGCTCTGTCTGAAATTCAAGGGACAATTCTGCCAGTGTCGAAGTTGGAGAATATACTTTTTGAGGCTTAGCCGCTGGGGATTTTTTTTTGCCTTTGACAGCAGCAATCAAACTGACTTAATCATGTTCATATTGATTACATGGTGGCACCAAGATTTTCCTTATGCTGATCCAGTCGAACTTTCGAAACTCGTCGGTTGAAAACTCCTTATTAGATTTTTGAGGGTAGAGGTTTAGTTCTTGCCTCAGTTTCCTAACAAGAAAATACACGAATTGAATAAAACTGTATGAAAAGATCACCAATTTTTTAAAATTATGGACATAGCATACTATTCTGTAGATATGATATTGATAAGATATAATTGTATGTAGATGTAATCCGCAAGTTTCCAACCTAGTCAATTGACCTACTCTTTATTGAACGTCAAAACAGAAATCTTCCATAGATTTTGTATGAAGTTTTTGAACTCTGACGTCATAATTCTTGCCATTGTTTAGTTACTTTTTAACACTACATTAATTATTAAAAATTTAAAACTACGTATGAAATTTAAATCTACTTAGTTTTCATAGATTTTAAATGATTATTTCTTAGACGCAAACAGGATCTCATTTTATTTTTGACCCAGAAAACTCGCGGATTCTAGACCATTCAATATTTTATTGAAGAGAGAGGCGTCTTGAAAAGTGACTGCAATAAAACTGCATTATCGTCTATGGGCTGCACTTAAGGAAGAAATTAATTTAAACCTCCTTCCGAGTCCCGAAGAGCTAGACTAGATCAATGACCTTAATTTGTAACTAGAACTGCTTTCAAATAATTGTTCAAGTATTTTCACAGATATTTACAGGGTATTTGGTATATGTCTGTAACTTAGGAAACATAGCTCGAAATAAGAACGAAATATTATGACTTCTCATACAATATAGGCAATCAGCTGATGCTGTTTCTATGGGACGTTAAATTCTTTTTCGTATTTTGACCTGTTTTTCAGGGAAACAGCAACCACCTGAGAGGTTTGCAGACATACCAAACACCCTGTATATGTCCAAATGAAATAGTAATAATAATTTTAGTATCTTTCTTGGACCATGAAACTGAACATCTTTTCCCAAGAAACATTGGTCGAAATACGAAAAAACTTTTTGGACTTCCCGTACAAAACGCGCTGTCAACTGACGCAGTCTCAATGGGATATTAAAAAACGTTTTTCAGTGTTCACTACTACCTTATACAGCGTGCAACGGAAATGTGTGATAATACAGAAGGGTGTAAAAATTTAACAACTTTTCCCAAGGAACTTAGGTCGAAATACGAAGCTGATGCAGTTTCTATGGGAGGTCAAAAATTGATCTTGTAACTAATATTTCATCTGTGCTAAGTAGGTACTAAGGTCATCATTCATCAACTTTCTTTAAATACGACTTAATGGGAAAGAAACCAATACCAAGTACACATTAACTAAAATGTAGAGTCCGGCTCAAAGGTCCATGAGACATTTTTGCTGTTTTGAATCCCCATTACCACACTTTCGCAGTATTGAACGCGCTGTTGCGTGTAAGGGAGATAGCGCGCTACATGTGAGCGAAAGAAGATTTAAGTCATGCGTACTGCGGCCTTTGGAGTTAGTGTACGCTTGTTTCGCCGGCCCTAGCAGCGGTCCCATGGTGTAATGGTTAGCACTTTGGACTCTGAATCCAACGATCCGAGTTCAAATCTCGGTGGGACCTGGTTCTTTTTATTGAGTGGTTATGATTGTAATTTTTCAAACGCTAATTTCAATTCCTTCTCTAAAATAAAAAATCCAATATCTCAGCAAAACAGTTGTGTAAATAAACGCAATTTAATTCGTTTTGCCTAAGCTTTCTTTTATTAAGCTCAAATATTTATGCTCTAAAATTTGTTTAGTAATTTGAAGGTGTTACTTCTTTTTATTTATTTATTTCATATTATTATATTAAAGATTACATAGGTAGATTGTTCAAACGTCAAAGAATATGATCGTCAAATAATATTTAAAATTAAAACAGAATACAAACAAACATGTCAAAAGACGGTAAAACTAATTATAATAATCATCATCATCATCATCATAACATCCCACGAAACGTCCACTACAGGACAGGGAGCTCCCTCTAGAATTCAAGCTTTTGCTGGAAAAATGAAAAAAAATGAATGAAATGTCCTGTGTGGTGCCGGCAAAGAATAGTACCAACCCTTACATACCCGTGGGTGTCGTAAGAGGCGACTAAGGGTTATAAACTGTAGGATGGGCAGCAGCATCCTCCTTTGTATCTAACATCTTACTTACTGCGGTCACCTACAACCGCGGTCCATGGTGCCAGCCGTAACGCTAACAAGCGAGGTGACTATGGTACTTCCCCTCTACATTTTTCCAGCAATTATAATAATAATAAAATAATATTCAATGGGCTATAAATACAACCCAATGGGTAGGGGAGGCCTAAAAACGGTGGCGCGACGACCTCGATGCCTTCATGAAGGGTTGGCAGGGCATGGCTCATGACTCTATGGTCATGACCGTGACAATTGGAAAGAAAACGGGGAGGCCTTTGCCCTGCAGTGGGACAAACCAGGCTAAAGAAAAAAAATATTTAGAATGTCACATTAAATGTAGTTCATATTGAGACAACACTAATAAATTCTTTAAAAAAGCAAAAGCAGACTTAAAGACGGTAATTATGAAAGCGCTCGAAATCAGCAATCAAATTGGAAAGGAGTTAAAAATAGGCAAGAGCTAAGACGCGACGCTTCTTCGAGATGGAAAGGTGCCAATGATAGCGGAAATAAATGCTTATAAATTTAAAACAACAATAAATTATTGTGCTCTTTATTTTATTAAAGTTTTTTGCCTCTTACAATAACATAGTTATTTCCTTTTGAATCCATATTTACATTTATTTTACTTTGTTTGCAGGGTCCCGTATCTCAAAAGGAAAAAAAAAACAGGTCAAGTGCTAGTTGGACTCGCGCGCCGAGGGTTCCAATATACCTTTAGTATTTTTGGAAACAATAACGTCCATTTTAAGGACCGCAAAACTAAATACGTTTGTAAAGGTTTTCTGCAGATTTCTAAAAGAACTGTGCAACTGAGAAAGATCGTTTTATTTTTGCTTTAATATTTACGTAAACCTCTATCGACTAGGTATAATTAATACAGATTTCTCTTTCGCGAACTTGCGGTTGCTGAGATATACAGGTGTGACAGACAGACAGACACACCAAGTCGCACCATAAGGGTTCCGTTTTTAAGGCTGAGTTCTTAAATTAAGAGATTGGTAATATGCTTCAATGAATAGAGAATCGAGTACCCTGAACCGACGAGCGTGTATGAAAGGTTTGATGTAAGTGGAGGAAGCGGGGGAAGTATGTCAAGATCGTAGTAGGTGGAGGACTGTGGTCTCTGAGTACCCCGACGGGAAAGAGGCGTGATGTTATGTATGTATGTCTTGTATGAAACGTCCACTACAGGACAGGGAGCTCCCTCCAGAATTCTAGCATTTGCTGCAAAATGTGGAGGGGAAGTACCATAGTCACCTCGCTTGTTAGCGTTACGGCTGGCACCATGGACCGCGGTTGTAGGTGACCGCAGTTAGTAAGATGTAAAACAAGTAAGATGTAGATGTGGTGTGTGTGTGTATGTATGTAAGATAAGAGAATTTTTTATTGAGTTTTTTTAATCCTCTAGGTTTGCTGGCACTAGGACCCGATCCTTAACACGGCGATTTAGTTAGCTCCGAAGAAAGAGTAGATAGCGCTTGTTCCTTTTGCATTTTTATTGAACATTTTCGTTCTCGGCTATTTGAATAAAATACCTACTTTTAGGACGGAAGTTACTTTTTCACTGTAGCGTAATGCTTGATTCTGACTCATTTGTATACGAAATTTTCAGTCTTGTTAGGATGGAATATTCAATTTTGTAAAGTTTACGACTATGGCATTCTTTGTTTCATTTGAACAAAATGTATGAAACAGCAAATAATTTTGCGTTAGTCGTGAAAAGTTGTTTGTAATGATTAGGATCTGATTTCGATTGGTAGTAGATGTGGGTGTCGTAAGAGGCAGCTAAGGCTTATTAACTAGAGGATGGGCAGGAGTATCTTACTGTCTGAGAAATTACTATATTTATTAAAGGATTAAACACATGATTACAATTTGAACATAAAATAAATAAATTTGAACATAGATAAAAATCTTTAGTCTAGTACCCCGTCCCTGTTCGCACCTGGTCCAAACGTACCCATGACGCTGGCCGCGTTACCGCGTTGAATGGCCAGCGACAACTGTTGGACCAGGAACGAGCCGGCACGGGGGTCATTACCGCGCTCCCTCAAGCGCCTTCCAATTTCGCTCACAAAACGCTTCCCTGCTATGCCCCACACCCCCGAGGTCTCAACTGCGAAAGGTACAAAATCATAGCACCCTAGCAAGTCCAAATATTTATCTGTCTTACATACTGCGGTCACCAACAACAGCGGTCGCCAGCCGCAGCGCTTACAAGCGTGGTAACTATGGTGAATCCCCTCCAAATTACCACGCGTTTTTGCTGGAGTTCTGGAGGGAGCTCCATGTCCTACAGTGGACGTTTTATGAGATATTATGATGATGATGATATGTATATTGATACTTTATGTTCTACTTATCTTAAAGAACCAAAATATGCAGAGGAACCAATTAAGAAGTATATAAATTTTTTAGCTCTATTTTATATCAGTGCTATATTTGTCAGTTCTTGCATTTAACCTCCCAAAACAAGCCTTACAAGGTAATACACTAATTTATAAAAGCTCAGTAAAAAAGATCACCACTTTTTTTACAAGAACTAAAGACATAGCCCGCATGCTAATAATAATAATATTGACGTCCATAATTCTAGAGATAGCCGTCTTGATAAGTGACTGCAACAAAACTGCATTATTGTCTATGGGCTGCACTTAAGAAATACATTAATTTAAACTTCCTCCTCTTGACTTCCGAAGAGCTAGATTAGATCAACGCCCTTAATTTGTAACTAGAACTGCTATGGAATATTTTTTGTTAATAGAAGAGGGAGAGGACGAACAGACGGGTCACCTGATGGTATAAGTGATCACCGACGCTCATAGACACCCGCCCGCAACACTGGGGGGTACACAGATGCGCTGCCGGCCTTTAAGATATTTGTAGGCTCCTGTGGTAGGCTCGTTTCTTAAAGGCTGCCTTGTTGTATTCGTCTGGAAATACCTGCGCAGCAAGCTGATTCCAGAGTGCGGTCGTACGTAGTAAGAAGTTTCTTGTAAAACGATTTTTGCTGATATTTTATGTAGAACCTATTAGTATACGATCAAAACATAGGTACAGAAGGGCAATTAAGAGGTATATCAATTTTCTCGTCCCTATTTCGTATCACCGCAGTATTTGTCAGTTTTTTGGTACCTCCTACCTAACAATTATTTCGTGAACGCATATAAATTTATTATACTTAGATCGATTTTTTTTTATACTTTGAAGGTTCTACTCAAATTATGCTTTCATTGCGGAAAAGCTTCTTCGGTACCAACCACTGAACTTCGCGACGAAGAATGACGTTCGGAGTGCCATTTCAGCGCTAAGTGTAAAGTCTAATCACAGTAGGTAGAATGTTAAAACGAAATTGACTTTTTTGAGCGATCCTGTCTTAAAGCTTAATTTATGTACCCTCGTCTGATATTGAAAAAGCCGTCGGCTTAAGAAGAGAGTTTTATTAGAATAAAAGAGTGGTTTTTGTGGTTTAATTTTGTAAAGTAACGATATCTTGGTTGTGTGAACAAAGAACTACGTAAGTACCTATAATTACATTCATGTTGAAATAGATTTTCTACTGGTTGATTACTTTCACAACCCCCTAAGCACAGAATATATAACTTTTGTTTTAAGTTTTTTATAAGTTCGATTTAAAATAGTTTTGGTGTTCCTGATCAACAAGTAAAATTTAGGGTTCCGTAGTCAACAAAGAACCCTTATAGTTTCGTCCTATCCGTTTATCTATCTGTCCACCTGAGGGAGGTATTTCACTAACTCCACCTATTTCTTTGCTACCAATCGAATGTCACCGATTTACTAACGTCACCTGCTGCGTGGTGGCGAACCTAAAAAGCATTAAATTATTAATTTTGTATTCCACTTTCGTCACCACACTCTAAGTAGGGTCTAGTGATGGGGTAAATGTTAGTTAAAAAACCTGTCAAGTGCGAGACCTATAATTATTTTTGGAAGCAATAAAGTCCATTTTTAGGACCGAAAAACTAAATTTGTTTGAAAAGGTTAGATATCTAAAAAATTGTGCAACTTAGAAAGATCGTTTTATTTTTGCTGTTATAACATAAACTTCTATAAACTGTAATTAATTCAGATTTTTCCTTTCACCAACTTCGTAGATTAGGGGGGGGGGAAATGATATTTTTTTTTTAAACTTTTCATCATAACTTGAAAACTAAGAGTCGTAAAAAAATAAATATTTTAGAATGTACAAGTAAAGCTCTATTCTAAAACTATTCTAAACAAGTCGATAGCATGAGTGGTTGCTGAGATATACCTACAGGTGTGACAGACAGACCGACAGACAGACGAAGTCGTACCATAAGGGTTCCTTTTTTACCATTATGGTATCGGAACCCTAAAAATGAAGTAGCTACATTATCTGAGACTGATGCTTAGAAGCACGCCCGGGTTGAATGGTGCCGTGATATAATAAACAAATTTTAAGCCGGCTCGTTTCGGCGTGTTTACGACATCATTATAAGTGATGAATCCTGGATTTATCAAAGTCCTAAAGCCCCAAAGTCCGTCTGGGGAATTACCACCCCCTTTCCTATTTCTGCCGTAAAACAGCAGTGTTTGCACTGCTGTGTTTCGGCTCGAAGGGTAAGGGAGTGAGTGAAATTACTGGCACACCAATACCATCAACAGCAACATACCATTTTAGTTTTCAAAGTGAGCAAGGCGCTTTGCTGTCTTATTAGTGTGACAAAATATGCCACTAATAAGACAGTGGGCGCTATGGGCGGTGGTGACCACTTACCATCAGATGGCCCACCTGCTCGTTTGCTCACTTGTACTTGTAACATAAAAAAAAATATCAATATGATCCAGAAACGATGCGCCAGTCGACGGTTTGGGTGTTTTAAAATGAATCAACGCTTACCAAAGTGAAGCGATCTAGAAGCGGGGGGAAGATTTTGATCGCGAGCTTTTTCAGTTTGACTAGCTATTTGGTGTCAATTCCTTCACGGAACCAAAGAAGCATCAACGTCGAATACTATACTACCAAATGCTTGGCAGAAGTTTTCTCTGTTGAGAGCAATAAGCGACCAAACACAAGGCTCCGCGGGCTACTGCTCCACCACGACAACGCGTCCACCCACACCGCGCTCAAAACGAGGGACTTCCTGGACAGCACACCGGTCAAACTCCTGGGTCACCTTCCTTACAGCCCTGTCCTAGCACCGTGTGACTTATTTTTATTCACGAAAATAAAAAATCTGCTCAAAAGGATAAAATTTTCGTCGCCAGAGGATGCACTGTCAGTGTTCGAGCAGGCTCTAAGGTGTCTGCGGCGGATTGGAAAAAGTGTTTCGTAAACTGGTTCAGACGCATGAAACTTTGAATAGAAGCTAGTGGAGAGTACTTTGAAAAGATTTAATAAAAAAATATTTACCTGTTGAAATTTTTTTTTGCAAAACTTTCCGAGTGTCCCACGTATATGTCACTGGGGCCGTTGACGTTTTTAGGGTTCCGTACCTCAAAAGAAAAAAACGGAACCCTTATAGGATCACTTTGTTGTCCGTCTGTCTGTCTGTCTGTCTGTCAAGACCCTTTATCTCACGGACGGGTAGAGGTATCAGGTTGAAATTAATACCACATATTAGGATCCATGAACCACACAAGATCTGAAAATTAAAATTTTTTACAACGACGCAATCAAAAGATATGGCATTCTATGTCCTCATCTCCATACATTTATTCAAAAATGAAAAACCTACAGGGTACTTCCCGTTGACCTAAAATTATGAAATTTGGCAAGGAGCTAGGTCTCACAGTACAAATAATGGGAAAAGTCTGAAATCATTAAATATTACAACTTTTCTCACAACTAATGGTAACCAATTGTGGTGAGCTCCCGTTTCAAGAACTTTTCTATAAAAGATGGGTCAAGTTGGATAATCGCGGAGTTTTGAAAATCAAAGAGCAAAAGCTTTTAGTATATCGTATGTTAGATAGGTACGGAACCCTTAGGGCGCGATTCCGACTCGCACTTAGCCGGTTTTTAGGGTTCCGTACCTCAAAAGAAAAAAACGGAACCCTTATAGGATCACTTTGTTGTCCGTCTGTCTGTCTGTCTGTCTGTCTGTCTGTCTGTCTGTCTGTCTGTCTGTCAAGACCCTTTATCTCACGAACGGGTAAAGGTATCAGGTTGAAATTAATACCATATATTAGGATCCATGAACCACACAAGATCTGAAAATTTCAATTTTTTACAACGACGCAATCAAAAGATATGGCATTTTATGACCTCATCTCCATACATTTATTCAAAAATGAAAAACCTACAGGGTACTTCCCGTTGACCTAAAATTATGAAATTTGGCAAGAAGCTAGGTCTCACAGTACAAATAATGGGAAAAGTCTGAAATCACTAAATATTACAACTTTTCTCACAACTAATAGTAACCAATTGTAGTGAGCTCCCGTTTCAAGAACATTCATATAAGAGAGGGGTCAAGTTGGATGGTTGTTGAGGCGATTTTTGTTTTAGTTCTATTTAAAAACGGGAACACTTACAAACTTGAAAATTGGTATGTTTATAGGGCATGGCTATAAAATAACAACAAATAATAAAATTTGGTCAAGCGCGTGTCGGACTCAAAAAATCTAGCACATTAACTTACTGAAATTTCAACTAATACAATTATGTTTATGTGGTGGTACGGAACCCTCAGTGCGCGAGTCCGACTCGCACTTGGCCGGTTTTTTTTTTATCTACATACCAGACACGTGCCAATGCAGGGGCACCCTAAGTTCTCGTGGTTAAACTGTGCTTCACACGAGAACCACACAGATCGTGGGTAGTGGGAACCGATCCGGGTTGTGAGAAATGCCGTTAATTTTAGTCATGGAAAAGGGTACCAAGTTTAGTAGTTAGTTTATTTGATTTTTGAAAGTAGAATGACAAAAGTGTTTAAACAAGGACAGCCTTCCGAATACTGAAAGGGAATAATCAGTCAACGTAAATTTACTATACGGAGGTATGCGGGGGCGAAAAATCGATCTAGCTAGGTCTCATGTCTAGGAAAAATCGTCTTAAAGCATTTTTTTTATACCGCGTTTTAAACAGAAAACTACAGCGCCATCTGTTAGCGGGTAGCAAAGCTTGCTCAACCGGTGAATTTTCATGTTCAGTCGCCCAGGTAATATAATAAAGAGCGAAGCTCGGTCGCCCAGGTACCTACTGATATCATTAACGTCTTTAATATTCGATGTCTACCTCGATGCGAGCGCCTGATGTTTTTCTGATTTCTTCTCTTTTACACAAAATGCCTATAATTTTACTCTGAGAAATTCGCTTTAAAATATGTTTTGAAAACTTAAAACTTTAGACATCACTATAGAATAAAATTGTCATAATAATGCATAAAGGTGTATCGCATTAAAGATTTTTTAATATGTATGAAAACAGCAACACTTGACAATTTGTCCTTCGTGGACTGTACGAAGTGCTTTCGGTCCGTCCGTTCACAACAGCGTACGTTCACAAAGGCTAGTAGACGGAGAGCGCGTGGTCGTCAACCCTACCTCATCGATTACCAAGATGCGACTAATCTAGGGTGATGCACGTTAAAAAGTTATATCCGAATCAACAGGGTTGCCTGGGCGCAACCTGGCAGGTTTTGTACAGTGGGCAAAAAACTTGTAATTTTTTGGGCAAAAATTACCTCATCGAATACCAAATAGGTACATAGTACATTTGATAGTACTCATCAAGGAGTGCCTAAATCAACAGGGTTGCCTCACTCAATCCTGGCACATTCGGGGGTTGGCTTGATTTTAAGGTGGTCAAAAATGAGAAAAATTACCTCATCGATTACCAAGTAGGTACTTATTACAACTGATAGAGCTCTTCAAGAAGGGGCAAAATCAACAGGGTTGCCTCGCCAAATCCTGGCACATTCGTGAGTCGGCCTGATTTTAGGTCGGCAAAAAAATACAAAACTTACTTACGATTCATTCATAACATCCCATGAAACGTCCACTACAGGACAGGGAGCTCCCTCCAGAGTTCTAGCTTTTGCTGGAAAAATGTAGAGGGGAAGTACCATAGTCACCTCGCTTGTCAGCGTTACGGCTGGCACCATGGACCGCAGTTGTAGGTGACCGCAGTAAGTAAGATGTAACAAATAAAGGAGGATGCTGCTGCCCATCCTCCAGTTAACCCTTAGTCGCCTCTTACGACACCCACGGGTATGTATGGGTTGGTGCTATTCTTTGCCGGCACCACACGGGATGAGTAATGAATTGAAACTTATACCATTTGAAGGATCTAGACATCTTAATAATATTTGCTATAGTATGCCGACACTTAAACAAGTTTCATATTATTATACAGGATAGAAAGTTAAGATGGGGTACACACGGCAGCTACTATAAAAGCATTATAGCTACAAAAAAATTTTGTTAAGAGACTAACCCTAACTTTTAGAGATATTTTGACCTACATTCACAGATTTTGGAAAAAATGTACAGTCAACAAGAAAAATGGTAATTTTCACAAAAAAAAAATCATTTAATTTGATCTTATTATTGATAAAAAACATAATTTTCTATGGGCTCAAAAGAGGTTAAGGTATTAGAACTGTCAGTAAGCACATAATTATTTTCCCATACATATGTAATAGGAGAAACAGAAATTTTCATGTACCTTTTTTACGAAACATTCCATCCTCTTGTTACTAAGAAACAGAAGTCTGTAAAAGGTCCACCAGGGTAAAGGTATTAGAACTCTCAGAATCCGCAAAATAAATTTTGACTTTTAGAGCCATTAGCAATTTCTAAGTGGGCAAAACACTTTTTGGGTAACAATGGATGTATGTGTGTCGAGTACGACCTTCATAGAACATTGTAGTTATTACTTTTTAAAATGTGGCTCGTCGGCAAAATTGTCTTTACGTTTTGGTTGTCAATCAATTGTTTGTAATTTTTCAAAATATATTTTAATCGGTCTAATTCTTAGTATTTCCTTTATAATTTCGTGTAGAAACCTGCAGATATCCTTCTATAGGTATTTCTGTACCTACCATCGTTAACATTTCTGGCGACCGTGACAGGACGATCGGTTGCAAGACAATTGTTCACGAAAGCTAAAAATGATCTCAAACTCAGCATAAATAGCTCAAGCGAGGACCGCATGGCCAAAATTCAAGATACTTTCAAGTATTTCTCGGAGAAAACTGAAAATTTATTCAACGTCGACGAACGTATAAAACCCAATGGCTTTCATCCGAAGATTTGGAAGAAGATACGTTCTTGAAGGATTGCGAGTCTGATGATGCCTATAAAAAAGAGTGGATCGAGCTTCAACGAATATGCGACAACATATTACAAAAGGAAGACCACCAATCCAAATACGACAGCGCTTCCATAAGCAGCAATGGAGGTTCTAGTAGAGCATTACGGCTACACAAGCTCGAACTTCAGAAATTTTACGGAAACGCCAAAAACTGGCTTACATTCTGGAGTTCATTTAAGAAGATCCATCAAGATTGTTCAATTGATCAAGATGACAAGATGGCTTATCTTATTCAGAGCATGACAGCCAATTCTCCAGCTGCTGAATTAGTCCACAGCTTTCCTTCATGTGGTGAAAACTACTCCCAAGCTATAGAACATCTCAAATCCAGGTACGCACGTGATGAATTCCTTATCGAAATTTATGTATGAGAGTTGCTGGCTCTAGTTCTTCAACAAGCCAAGGGAGATAACAGTAACACGAGGTGTCTTTCCTCTCTTTATGATAAACTGAAGACTCAGCTAAGGGCACTGGAAGTTCTTGGTGTCACCAGTGAAAAATACGCCGCCATGCTGTACCCGTTGGTTGAATCTGCCCTCCCCACGGATATTCTGCGTGTGTGGGAGAGACAAAGAAGCAGAACCGAAAACACCGACGTACTTAACAAACTCTTTGACTTCATAAAAATAGAAGTAGAAAGTAAAGAACGCATACAGCTTACTAGAGAGGGACTGACTGGTAAACCTGAAGGTAAAATTCTAACAGCAGCCTGCTTGATTACTGGAAATGCTGAAAGTACGCCAACAACATCTTCCAACAACATTATAATGTGCATTTGGTGCGATAAGTCTACTCATGGTAGCCACGAATGCATTAAGGCTCAAAAGATGACTTTAGAGGAAAGGAAAAAGCTTGTGAACAAGAAAAAAGCCTGCCATATCTGTCTGAAAACAAATCATTCATGGCAAAGGTGCAAAATGTACCCTAAATGTATCGGTTGTCAGAAGAGACACGCTGTCCTACTGTGCCCTGAAATAAACAAGGCATCTGGTACTACTGATAGCAGCTCCGACAACGCCGAACACACAATGTCAGCAAAGAGCAACGGGACTACTCTCCTGCAAACACTTCTTCTAAAAATTGGTGGAGAAACCATTCGAGCTTTGATTGACACTGGTGCTCAACGTTCTTATATTAGAACTGACATCGCAACGAAACTCAAGCTCCAACCAGTAGGAGAAGACACTATAAGGCACTACCTTTTCGGAGGAGTAGAAACTAAAGAGGAAACTCATAAAATCTTCGAGTTTACTGTTAAAAGCTTAAACGGGAAAACCTCCCTAAATATTTCTGCTTTAAGCAAAGAAAAAATATGTGGTTACATACCAAGAATCCGTGATGATTCAGCCATCAGTAAGAAACTGAAGAAGTACAATCTGACCCTTACTGATGTCGGCGACAACACGCCAGATGTGGATCTACTGATCGGTGCAGATTATTCCGGAGGAGTGATGACTGGTTCAGTTATCAATATTGGCAAGAACCTCTATGCCATTCAGACGAAACTTGGCTGACGCTCCAAGGCTTAGTGCCCGAGCTCTCCGAGCAGAGCGAAGCTAAAGGTATTGTGGCAACTGTGGATTTAACGGACCAGATCAGTCATGTTTGGAAACGGGAGACCCTGGGTATCGAGGACCCGAAAGATGAAATAAATAAAAGCAGTTATACGTATTTTGAAATTAAATATTAAATGTAATTTACATATACTTTTACAAATTTTTTACTTGTAACAACCGTTATCAATAAAATTTTCATTTTCATTTTCATCTGAGCAAGAATTGGCAAATTTCGAGGATGTCATTCCTGTTGAAGATGTAAAGTTGACTTGCCTAGGAAAATCGACTGCCCTATACTGCCAAAAAACAGAATCCAAGAAATAAGAGAAAATGCCATAAAAGAAGATTGGATGCAAAATCCTGCTTATCTTACTTCAAGTGACTGCTCCGCTAAGAAGTTAGCCGCTTTAGCCGCGCTTGGCCGGGAAGGCCCATCATGGTGGACAGAAAGCGGGGAAAAATGGCCAGTCTCTCTGGAAATAAACGAGGCACACGAGACTTGGAAGAGACACAAGAGGAAGAGGATCAAGCCGAAGCTACTCCGAAGTCTTAGATGTCCAAAAGCGGATACGCCATAAAGGTTCCGCGCCGCTTGGATCTTTGATCTTGCAAGTTGTAGCTTGCAAGGCGGGGAGGATGTCGAGTACGACCTTCATAGAACATTGTAGTTATTACTTTTTAAAATGTGGCTCGTCGGCAAAATTGTCTTTACGTTTTGGTTGTCAATCAATTGTTTGTAATTTTTCAAAATATATTTTCATCGGTCTAATTCTTAGTATTTCCTTTATAATTTCGTGTAGAAACCTGCAGATATCCTTCTATAGGTATTTCTGTACCTACCATCGTTAACAATGTGTGTGTCTGTGTGTGTTTGTGTGCATGTGATGTGTGTTTGTGTTTGTATGTGTGTAGTGTAGGATGTGTGTGTGTATATGTATGATGATGTAATGCTCTTTAAGAAGTGGCAATATCAACACGGTTGCCTCGCCAAATACTGGCACTTTCGGCCTGATTTTATTTTATTACTGAACCGCTGGACCTAGACATGAAATATTGCACATAGATACCTTATACAGTGTAGGCAACAAGGTTCCGTCCCTCGATCCCGTTACATTCGGGAGTCGGCCTTATTTTAGAGTAGTCAAAATTCTCAAAAATTTTCTCATTGATTACCAAGTAGGTACTAAATGGCAAAATGTATTAATTTTGTTATGTACATGTGTAATTACTATGTTAGTAGTATATTCTTAGCTTTTTAGATTAAAATAATTTAAAAAATTATGTAGATTAAAATAATTATGAGTTATTTATATGTATGTTTGTTTAAAGAATATATACAAAATTAATAGGGTTACCTCGCCAAATCCTGGCACTTTCGCGAGTCGGTATGATTTTAAAGGATTAGTGGTCATTTTAATTTTATTATGTTAACGTTTGTTAACGTTATATGTCTCAAAGAGATCTACATTACAAGTGTCAAATTAATATTTTTCCTACACTAAGTATTTTTATATCGTTAGTTTACGAGATATGAGGCTTTATTTCACTAGAAGTGAAGACCTATTCAAGAACACAATTTTTATCCCCAAACAGAGCTATACTAGTCTTTCATCGCTAGTTTACGTTTAGTTTTAATTTTGACAGCTGTCAGTTGAAACGGAGATCTCAACGAGATCTAGCATTATTACGAACATACGAGTAGTCTAGGGTCAGTAGTAACCGAGTTATAGTAATTGTGAGTTTGACAGCTGTCAACCGAAATAAAGTTTCCATGATTCCAATTTAAGTTCTAAATTCAATTCCAATTAAATTTTTATTCAGTTATGATTTAGTTTCAATTTTGTTCCATTTTAATTCTAACTCGAGTCAATTTAATTTCAGTTTAGTTCGAAATCAGTTCCACTTTAATTTCTAATCATTTCTAATTTAATTCAAATCTAATGTAATTCTACTTCAATTGCAATCAGATTATATCCTATTCCAATTCAATGTCAATCCAATTGCCATATAATGTAAATTAAAATTTGAAATTATTTCAGTTAATTTTAAAATCTTTATGATATTGCAAACTTGCATTTGCAATTCATTGTATTCTTAGATTCATTTTCTTACGTAAATCGTCAAAATAATTAGAGACCGAATCCTGCTAATATAGCAGTAACCAGCTTTTGTCTGGTCACTCTTCTATTTCCACGGCACGGCACCGCACCAGAGTACGGCACGGCGCCATGCCATAGTTTTCCACGGTGCACGCCGTAAATTTTTACGGCGCGGCGCCGTGCCGGAGTCCGGCGCTGCAACCGGAGCAACCTCACTATGGCAAGCCAGTTGATTTTGCCACTTCTAAAAAGCACTATCGAATATACTATGTACCTATTTGAAAATCGATAAGGTGATTTTTAAAGAGAAGTTTTTTCTCATTAAGAATACGAAAATTGCCCTAAAAGCCAGTTGAAATTTTATATTATGTTTTCCGAGAGTTCTTATACCTTGACCATGCTTGATCTTACATAGACTTCTGTTTCTTATCAGCAAAAGGATCGAATGGTATGAAAAAAGGTATGTAAAGTTTCAGTTTTAATGCTACTACTTAATGTATGGGAAACCAATTTTGCGTTTTATGAGAGTTCTAATACTTTGACCTCGGTTGATCCCACAGAGAATTGTTCTTTATCAGTAAGATGATCGAATGAAATGAAAAGTATAAGTTTTGTGAACATTGCAGTTTTTTTTACTGTACATTTAATTGAAATCAGTAAATGTGCGACAAAATTTCTCCAAAATATCGGGTTAGTCTCCATAGTATGTTTTCATGTAGCTAAATTTTGTATTTGGCGGGTAAACCTATTGATTTTGTATACAGGGTGTAAGGGACGGTGTACCGAAAACTGAAAGGGCGTGCTCAGTTAACGAAACTGAGCAACTTTCCCAAAGAAAAATTTTTGGGAAATGAAAAAAAAATTTGACCTCTCCATACAAACTGTTCGGTCAGAGTGAGCAATTTGTATGGAGAAGTCTAAATTTTTTTTTCATTTCCCAAAAATGTTTCTTTGGGAAAGTTGTTCAGTTTCGTTGACTAAACACGCCCTTTCAGTTTTCGGTACACCGTCCCTTACACCCTGTATATTCCTTATTTCACACATAGGTAAAATAAAACAACAAAATTAAAGGATTTCTTCAGCCAACCTGAAGCAGTGAAAAAGTGAATAGCAACGGGACACAATAGTGCAAAAGTAAAATTAAAATACTTTACATATAAATAACTTATCATAAACTAAAATAAATACTGATCAGAATGTACTTTAATTAATACATTTTGCCATTTAGTACCTACTTGGTGATCAAAGAGGTAATTTTTTAAACTTTTGACCACCCTAAAATCAGGCTGACTCCCGAATGTGCCAGGATTGGGGGAAGCAACCATGTTGCCTACACTGTATGAGGTATCTATGTGCAAAATTTCAAGTCTCTATGTCCAGTGGCTTGGGCTGGGCGTGGATATATCAGTCATTCATGCAGTATTCAGTAATAAAATAAAATCAGGCCGAAAATGCCAGGATTTGGCAAGACAACCGTGTTGATATTGCCACTTCTTAAAGAGCACTATATCAACATACACACACACACACATCCTACTCTACAACACAAACACACACACACTCAGACACACACATACGTTCACTACATTACATCTACATTCGTACAGGTAATTGTTACCCAAAAAGTGTTTTGCCCACTTAGAAATTGCTAATGGCTCTAAAAGTCAAAATTTATTTTGCGGATTCTGAGAGTTCTAATACCTTTACCCTGGTGGACCTTTTACAGACTTCTGTTTCTTAGTAACAAGAGGATGGAATGTTTCGTAAAAAAGGTACATGAAAATTTCTGTTTCTCCTATTACATATGTATGGGAAAATAATTATGTGCTTTCTGACAGTTCTAATACCTTAACCTCTTTTGAGCCCATAGAAAATTATGTTTTTTATCAATAATAAGATCAAATGAAATGAATTTTTTTTTTGTGAAAATTGCCATTTATCTTGTTGACTGTACATTTTTTCCAAAATCTGTGAATGTAGGTCAAAATATCTCTAAAAGTTAGGGTTAGTCTCTTTACTAATTTTTTTTGTAGCTATAATGCTTTTATAGTAGCTGCCGTGTGTACCCCATCTTAACTTTTTATCCTGTATAATAATATGAAACTTGTTTAAGTGTCGGCATACTATAGCAAATATTATTAAGATGTCTAGATCCTTCAAATGGTATAAGTTTCAATTCATTACTCATAATCGTAAGTAAGTTTTGTATTTTTTTGCCAACCTAAAATCAGGCCGACTCACGAATGTGCCAGGATTTGGCGAGGCAACCCTGTTGATTTTGCCCCTTCTTGAAGAGCTCTATCAGTTGTAATAAGTACCTACTTGGTAATCGATGAGGTAATTTTTCTCATTTTTGACCACCTTAAAATCAGGCCAACCCCCGAATGTGCCAGGATTGAGTGAGGCAACCCTGTTGATTTAGGCACTCCTTGATGAGTACTATCAAATGTACTATGTACCTATTTGGTATTCGATGAGGTAATTTTTGCCCAAAAAATGACAAGTTTTTTGCCCACTGTACAAAACCTGCCAGGTTGCGCCCAGGCAACCCTGTTGATTCGGATATAACTTTTTAACGTGCATCACCCTAGATTAGTCGCATCTTGGTAATCGATGAGGTAGGGTTGACGACCACGCGCTCTCCGTCTATAGGGCTGGCCCTAACAACGTACGTAACATTTCTCATTCTCACGGCAAACCAACCTAACTGTCAATTCCCGCCGTTTTTGACCTGCATTGTGACATGTCCAGAGTGCGCCGGGCACGCGACAAATTGTTCCCTTTGTGAGGTTTGGGGTGGGGCCATTAAATATAGGGTTGTATATTTAAACAATGGAACGAGCTGGCTTAAAAGAAGCCTCTTTGAATAGATTTGGAATTTAATGAACATAGGAACACAGACGCAGGCGGACAATTTCAGTCCTTAGCTTATTGTAATCCTGTTTTTATTTTTTGTTCGAGTAATTATTTTTTCTACTTTGTATTTGTTTTTTAAATCTTTTTTCAACACATTTGCTCATAAAACAGCCCTATTTGCACTGTATTTAGGTCCATAATCCAGCTTATTAAACACGCGGGCTTTTTTCATTACTATAATTTCACTAGTGTTGTAATTTTTGACTTTTTTTTAATCGGCAAGATGCAAGGAATTTTTATATTTATACCATTCATAATATTTTCATGAAAAAGTAAACTGTGTTCGATAATATGATAAATAAATGTTAATTACATGGAAATACTTATATTAATCAATCAACTTACTACAAATTTGTCTTTAAAGTAACAAAATATTCAATATTAAATAATTCAAGGGAATGAGCCTCAGAACAAAGACCTCCTTGCTGAGTAAGCTGTTTGGCAGTTTAGTGTTTTATTTTTGTTTTGTTTTTTATAGCGGCAAGGTGCAAGGAGTTTCTATATCTATAACATTCATAATAATTTAATGAATTAAGAAACTGTGTCCGATTATATGATAAATAAACGTTAATTAAACGAAAATATTGATTTTAATCAACTAACTAACTACAAATTTGTCTTTAAAGTAACAAAATATTCAATTTTAAAATAAATTGAAAAGTAGTCTGTTTGATAGCTTAGTCATTGTCTTCTGCGCGCGCATGTACAATCTGTGTCTTCGAAAAAAGTAATACGCGCGCCATTTTAACAGATATTTCTTGATGACTTCTACAAATAAGAAAAACAGTGATAAGTGTACAACGTCGAAAATACTTGAACAGAAACACAAGTCCGGTGTATCGGGTGAAAACGTCTACGAAATTTCCTTAGGAAAAAAAGGTAAGCGATTTTGAATCGTTTTTATTCGCAAATGTGTTGAAAAACGTCGTAAGAAGCTTGTGCGCTTTGGTGATTACACCCTCGGCTCAATTACGCCCTCGCCTGCGGCTCGGGCTGCAATTTCTGAGCCTCGGCCGTAATATCCAAAATAGCGCACGTGCATCTTAATGTACTATAATGCTTTTGTTTGCATTTCTATCCTCTTACTTGACGTCGGGTGGGCTCAAAACCAGCCCTACATATACTACTAAACAAGGCCTTATAATGTGCCCATACACGGAGAAAAAAAACTCCACCAGAAATTACAAAACTGTCTTGTAATAAAGGGAAAAACACAGTTTTAGTATTACTTATAAAAGTTTTGCTGCAATTGCAATAATTACTATTTTTTATCAAAGGCTTAGTATTACTAAATGTAATTTCTATTATACAGTTCTAGTAAATGTAAGATATTACAAATTTTAATGATTATCGCAAATCATAGTAAATGTTGTTAAAGTTTAGTAATTCCTGCAACTCTGCTTAGTATTTCTAGAAAATTCGTTTTTTATTAGAAGCAAGTGGTTTTTGTACAAGGCAACATTACAAACTTTAGTATTTTTTAATGACAACGTCCTTGTATTGACAAACAATTTGCTTGAAATTACTAAAATATTCTTATAGTAATATTACTAAATCGTTTTTGTAATTTCAATCAACCATTTTTAAAATCTAGCGTGAGTTTTGCTTGTGTTGCGTTTGCGTCTCATGCGACGCGCTTGGCATCTGCCATTTTGAGTGCAGACGCGCTGCAAGCTGGTTGTCTTGTAAAAAACGACGAAGTTCTAGGTTTTAATAGAGATCTAGGTTTTTGATTGTTTTCCTTAATGACTGTGAAGTGAACCGAGGAAAAAGTGTCCTTAGACGGCGCCGGCACGGCCGATTGCCAGTGGAAGTGTGTGATGTGGTTCAATCGCTTTTCAAATTCATCAGATGATGTTCCTTTCATCTTTAAGATATTACCATATTTAAGATATTTCTATTTGTGTATCTTTGTGTACTTGAAAAAGCTTTATTAAAAAAATAATTAAAAAAAGTTAAATGAGTTTTTCATCGACAACTTATTTTTTTTAAAGTGTTTCAGTTTTGGTAATTTGTGTTGTTGGTATTAAAAAACCCGTGCTTGCTATGGCGGAGGTGTATGAGGAGATTTTACGAGTCGATTCTATCTGTTATCATGAGCAAAATAACTTAGAATCATCCCCAAAATCTCTTACGATACGTCTACTACAGCCAGTCTGTACGGGTTTTTGCTTATACCTACTTACTAAAACTAAAACACTTTAATTAAAATTACAAAATGAACACTAAAATAAACAAAAAATTAGTATTTACGTATGACGTCATCATTTCAGATATTATTACAGTACTCCTAAAATTACAAAACATTTAGTATTTACCTATGACGTCACTTCCGTAATGACTATTGTACTCCTAAAATTACAAAACATTTAGTATTACCTATGAGGACCCCATTTTCGATTTTACTATTGCACCCTTATAATTACAAAACAGTATTTGTATTGAACATCGTAAATTACTAACACATTCTTGAAATTACAAAAATGTTACATGTAATATTTACTAACTGCATTAACAAAAATGAATTCATGGATATTACAGGGCATTTGTTGTCCTCGGATTTAGTAATATTTTAGTAAAAATTAATGTATTTTTGTTAGTTTTTCGCTCAGTGTACCTGCTCCCTACTAAATTTTATGTGATTTTTGTTTGGAATGAATTATTAGTATATTAATGTGGGCGATACCAAAAAAGTACAATGGTCTAATTTTGCGCTCTGCATGTACATATTTTTAGTTCATATTTTTTCATATAATTTTAGCACGAATATTTCAAAAGGTTGTGTCTCGGTAGTGTTTTACGAATTTTTTTTAAATATAGAAGCTTCCGAAAGAAATATCGTTGCGTTTTCTCATGCTTCGTGGCCATATTGTTAACCCTGCGAGTGTCGGGACCCGCAAGGAGTCGGGTTCGCAAGAGCCCCTCGTGGGAACGGGAACTAAGCATTTGACTTTTACTCACAAAAAAGATTCACACGACTCAAGGCGTTTGCTTACTTATTCACGTGTGTTTGTTGACGAACGTTTTTAAAGTTAAGATGCATAAAAAATCACAGCCTTCGGTAGGAAAATTTGCTTGCTTTCAATTGATTTCTTTATGCGATGGAGATTATTTACAAAATTCTTATTGAACGTCTTAGATTAATGCATCTGTTTCGGATCGTGTGCTATGGCAGCGTAAATTAAACTGCAAGAAACCACTGCAACTCATCCTACTTTGTGCAGTGTATTTTTTTCTTTGTCATTGATAGTTATTTATTAATCTATAAAAAGCTTTTGTACAAAGCTTTTGCTTTCTTACAGGCACATTTTTAGGTATTTTATTTAAGTCAACTTTGTGCTAAAACACGTTTTAACATTTTGTGATTTTTATTTTTATATTTTAATCTTGATTATTAATTTACTAACATAGTTTTTAAGTCTAATGTTACTAACAAATATGGATTGTACTTATCTGATTTAAATAAATTGAATTGAATTGAATAAAACAAACACAACTTCATTTAAACTATTAGAAATATATTTGACCCTAATAAAATAATTAATGCTTGTGTCAATAGAACAAGCATGCGCCCTTCGATTCAGTCGCCTCGTATCAAAATATACACTTAACAGGCTGGAAGCCCACGGACGGGAGGATAGCAACTATTTCACACGGGATAGCAACAAGACAGGGTGGGAAACGAACGATTTGCGGTTTGTAGGTACTCTATTATTAGCATTTCTGTGGAAACGAGACTTTGGGGCTTTAAATGGTAATTTTTTTTGTATGTTATATTACTGCGATATTTTTGAGGGACGTATGCAGTTGATAGAATAAGACAAATAATATAAAATTTAGGATATTTATGCAATTAAGGTAAAAAAACGCAGTGAGTCAGTTAAAAGAAAAACTTTGCTAAAACATACTTATAATTTAATGTATATAAATTTACTGAGTATTAACACTATTTTAAACTAAGAATCTAAAAAAAACAATACTCAACATAATTAGGGAACTGAATATGGTGTACATGTATTAAAAAAATTAATAGAAATTCAAAAAAACAAGCAACAAAAAATTTGACTGCTCAATTCACGAGTCCCTTGTATGTAACGTACCTTTCCGATAAACCACTTGCCCCATGCAGCGGCACGTGCCGTAGTTACTTGAGCTCTGGGAATCGAACTCAGACCCGTGAGAAATATTAACGGTAGCAGTTCTGTGAAAGCGAGGTATTTTTAGGGTTCCGTACCTCAAAAGAAAAAAACGGAACCCTTATAGGATCACTTTGTTGTCCGTCTGTCTGTCTGTCTGTCTGTCTGTCTGTCTGTCTGTCTGTCTGTCTGTCAAGACCCTTTATCTCACGAACGGGTAAAGGTATCAGGTTGAAATTAATACCATATATTAGGATCCATGAACCACACAAGATCTGAAAAATTCAATTTTTTACAACCACGCAATCAAAAGATATGGCATTTTATGTCCTCATCTCCATACATTTATTCAAAAATGGAAAACCTACAGGGTACTTCCCGTTGACCTAAAATTATGAAATTTGGCAAGAAGCTAGGTCTCACAGTACAAATAATGGGAAAAGTCTGAAATCATTAAATATTACATTTTTTCTCACAACTAATGGTAACCAATTGTGGTGAGCTCCCGTTTCAAGAACATTCATATAAGAAAGGGGTCAAGCTGGATGGTCGCTGAGGCGATTTTAGTTTTAGTTCTATTTAAAAACGGGAACACTTAAAAACTTGAAAATTGGTATGTTTATAGTGCATAAGCTATAAAATAACAACAAATAATAAAATTTGGTCAAGCGCGTGTCGGACTAAAAAAATCTAGCACATTAACTTACTGAAATTTCAACTAATACCACCACATAATTATGTTTATGTGGTGGTACGGAACCCTCAGTGCGCGAGTCCGACTCGCACTTGGCCGGTTTTTTTTAGGTTACCGTACCTCAAAAGTAAAAAAACGGAACCCTTATAGGATCACTATGTTGTCCGTCTATCTGTCTGTCTGTCTGTCAAGACCCTTTATCTCACGAACGGGTAAAGGTATCAGGTTGAAATAAATACCATATTTTAGGATCTATGAACCACACAAGATCTGAAAATTTCAATTTTTTACAAGGACGCCATCAAAAGATATGGCATTTTATGTCCTCATCTCCATACATTTATGCAAAAAAACAAAACCACTTCCCGTTGACCTAAAATTATGAAATTTGGAAAGAAGTTAGGTCTCACAGTATAAATAATGGAAAAAGTCTGAAATCATTACATATTACAACTTTTCTCACAACTAATGGTAACCAATAGTGGTGAGCTCCCGTTTCAAGAACATTCATATAAGAGAGGGGTCAAGTTGGATGGTCGCTGAGGCGATTTTTGTTTTAGTTCTATTTTAAAAACGGGAACACATACAAACTTGAAAATTGGTATGTTTATAGTGCATAAGCTATAAAATAACAACAAATAATAAAAGTTGGTCAAGCGCGTGTCGGACTCAAAAAATCTAGCACATTAACTTACTGAAATTTCAACTAATACAATTATGATTATGTGGTGGTACGGAACCCTCGGTGCGCGAGTCCGACTCGCACTTGGCTGGTTTTTTACATGACGTCAGAATCTTGGTTTGGATTTCATCAACGTAAATTGAGAGGTTAACTTTTTACAGTCGTTCTTATATTATTCATATTGTAGTGGTATAGGAGATGTGAATAATTAAGAAAATTAAGCCGAAATATGAGCCACATTTTCATATTTATCATTTACTAGCGGCCCGCCCCGGCTTCGCACGGGTACAAAAATACGTTCAAAAATACCTTATTTTGAAAATCTACTTTTTTGCTATAAATAGTTGGTTACTGTGGGTTATCCTTAAAAGATAGACAAATACTATCAAGGACTTTTCTTTAGAGCTCTTAAAGAGCAACAATACTTTCATAAATAACTTTCATATAAATGAAACCATTTACGCAGCGCACGCCCAGAAAGCACTTAAGAGGCACGTTTTTTTCCGACTCCATCGACAAACATCATCACAGTTCAGTTAATTTACACATAATATTTATGAATTATAAGCTTAAACCTTTCTATTGAGTTAATCTATCTATTAGTGAAAACCGGATCGAAATCAATATATATATATAGTAGTTCCTGAGTTTAGCGATCACAGACAGACATGATGGATGGATGACAACAGAAAAACGTTTCAGGGGAATTTTTGTTATAATATGTAGTGATACATAAATAAGTAGTAAAGTCTTAAATTACGGATAAACACAGCATATGAATACTTTATATCAGTCTTTAAATTATTTTATGATTTATGTTTTCCGATAAGACACATTACAATAAAAACATGCAGGAAAGTTCAATGGATCTCAAAAGGCATTAAAGCATGTAGTAAGAAGAAAAGGCACATGTTATGGCAATATAGATGTAAACCTAACGATTTACATAAATCTGAGTACAGAAAATATTCTAAGCTTTTAAAAACAATAATTAAACAAACAAAAAAGTCCCAAAATACATACAAAATCAATATAGCTGATAACAAAGCAAAAGCAACATGGGATATAATAAATTCATCAAAATTAAAATTGCCAACGGAATTGATAACTAAAATAGAATTAAATGGTAAAGTAATCTCTCAACCAGTAGGCCAATGCTTTCAATAATTACTTTGTGGACAAAATCGTTCCTTCAACTAGTGATGGTAAAAACGTTACCAACACCATAAAACCAAACAACTATTCTATGTTCATGGCACCATGCATACCATCAGAAATCACAAAAATAATTAATTCATTAAAAAATACCACTAGCGTAGGACATGATGATATATGTACTAAAGTCATAAAATTTGTTGCCGAAGTGATAAGTAGTCACCTTTGTTATATTCTAAATTTGTGCATTAGTGAAGGTGTCTTTCCAGAAAGTCTAAAGTTAACAATAATTAAACCACTTCATAAAAAAGACAAAAGAGAAGTAATGAATAATTACAGACCAATAGCATTGATACCGATAATATCTAAGATTTTCGAAAAATATTTATATTCCAAACTTCAAATTTTTTTAGAGAAACACTGTATATTAGTAAAAGAGCAAAAAGGATTCAGACGTAACATGAACATCAATATGGCTATATATGACTTCTTATATCCAGTGATGACAAATGTAGACACAAGAACTCCAATATGTTCAGTATTTTGTGACATGACTCAGGCGTTCGATTACGTTGAACATGATATCCTTTTGAAAAAACTCGAATGTTATGGGATACGAGGTAACATATTAAGTCTTATGCAATCATATCTGTCGAATCGGAAACAAGTTACCCAAATCACAAAGATAATTACAGAAACCAAAGAAGAACACGTATATAGATCGGAAGAAAGAACAGTTACTTTTGGTGTACCACAGGGCAGTGTCTTGGGCCCACTTTTATTTTTAGTTTATATAAACGATCTTCCCAACGTAACGGGCCAACACATGTCGTTGTTTGCCGATGACAGTGCTATAAGTATAAAATGTAATAACACAGAGTCATATGAAAAAGACATCAACGAGACAATCAATTCTGTAGCAAAATGGCTAGAAAATAATAATTTAAAAATAAATCTTAGTAAGACAAAAATTTTACATTTCAGTCAACGCGGACAAGTTCAAAAAACTAATACAAATTATGAAAATCAAACGCTTGAAATCGTCAATAACACCAAATACCTGGGCATGATCATTGACAGTAAGCTCAATTGGAAAATCCACGTACAAGAATTGTGCAAAAAATTAAGTACGTCAGCCTATGCACTTTACAAACTATCTCGAACCGTTAATGAAGATGCATTACTGACGGCTTATTACGGTCTTGTGGATTCACACCTTAGGTATGGAATTATCTTCTGGGGTAATTCAACCGATAGGGAACTTGTATTTAGAGCACAAAAAAAGTGTATACGGTCAATGTTCGGAGTGTCACAAAGAGACAGCTGTCGACCGTATTTTATAAAACATAAATTACTTACATATCCATCCACTTATATATTAGAATTAGCCTTATTTGTAAGAAAAAATCCCGCTTTATTTGAAAAACAAAGTGTTATTAGCAATAGGAACAGAAGGGATATGGATCTGATATACGTTCCTCAAGCCAACACGGCATTGATGTATAAAAGCGTGTTATGCGTGGCTCCTAAAATATATAATAAGGTACCAAAAGACATAAGACTGACAAGTGTAAATTTATTTAAAAAACGACTCAAAGAATATTTATTAGAAAAGTGTATTTATAAATTAGAAGATTTTAAATGAATTTGATTATTTAAATGTTTATAGAATTTGTAATTTTGTTGACATTATACATAATTTTATTTGTCATGTGATTAAAATTAGAATACTTTCTTGTCTAATGTCATGTGGTGTAAAAAAATTTGTATGCCTATAATGGCAGGACTTAGAGGTACGACTGTAACAATGTAAGACCTTTGTAACTTTACCTAAGTTCTACAAATAAACAATCTTATCTTATCTTATCTTATATTTTTATTTGTTTGCTTTTGAGTTTTGACCTCAATCTAGCCCAGAGGACAGAGATAACTTATCATATTACCTATTATCTTCACAAGTTTAGGATTTAAATTACTAAAATTTATCTATCGTACATATATAATCATCACTACTTACACCTACTACTAATACTAATACAAAATCATAAACTCAATATAAAGAAAAAATCATTTTGTGAGAGAAGAATAAAAAAGAAGAGGAACTATCAATAAATAACATAATATCATACATAACTATCCGAGTTTTAGTAAATATAGGTACATAAAATGATCGACGTTTTCGTGAGCATAAACATTATTTTGGTTTTTATAAAAGTGTTCATAAATCTGTAGCTTTTATTTTGAAAATAAGTTTGTTCAAATAATAGTTTTACCAGCCTAGGGATATCATCAAAATATTTCACTTTAATGACTGGACCGAGACCTCAAACTTCACAAATATTTGAATATTTCAAATTCCGAACATAATTTCCCACCCAAAAGTTCCCATGTAGGAAGTTCACACAGGAATCGTGGCGTCCCATGGGAACCATGCGGCCTTGCCAGTAAAGTTGGCCTCTTATGGTTATGATAATTCCATGGGAGCAAAAAATCAACTGAATATGCCCTGCCCTTTTAAACTGGCAGCGGAATTTCACACGAACGAAGTTTTTTACATACTTTTTCGAGCGCAGTTTGTGATTATTGCGGTTTTAGAAATATTAGATGTCAGATAAAAATTATTTGGAACTTTATTACATTAATATGGCCAATATTATGAATACAGTGAAGTGCCACACGTGTACCGAAGCATATCGAAGGGTAGATAATAATTGTAACATGATAATAAAAGTATTTTGCTACGATAACTTTTGCTTTGTTGCATAATCTTTTACGAATAGTTAACAAAAAACAATTTTAGAATATACTTTTTAACATTCTATGTACAGGGTGTAAGGGACGGTAAGTACCGAAAATTGAAAGGGTGTCAAGAAAACTGAAAAATCTTCCCAAAGAAACATTTATGGGAAATGAAAAAAAATTACCTCTTCATATAAACTGTTCGATCAAAGTGAGCAATTTTTATGAAGAGGTGAAACAACTTTTTCATTTCCGGAAAATGCTTCTTTGGGACCCCGGGAGGTCCGGCCTTTGAGGCCGACCCTGGGCCCCGGAGACGATGGCGCGATGACCTAGACAGCTTTCTGAGAGACTGGCAGTTAGAGGCTCAAAACAGAGAGGAATGGCACAATAGAGGGGAGGCTTTTGCCCAGCTGTGGGACCTATTATAGGCTATAACAAAGCAGCTACTGTAAATTATTAAATATTTTCTGTAGGACTAAATATTTTGAAGCGCAAATCAAACGTAACAGTAACATTTACGATTCAAGGCAATGAAAAAATAATTTATCAGCTAAGTTATCCAAAAGATGGTAAATACACACTCTGATTGTACGTTTAACACGCGCTTAATACCTACCTACTGGTCGGGTTAGTAGCACTTTGCCACAGTTTTATTTTGACACGATCGTTAAATACCTACCATAAGGTATCATTTTGCCACGAATCTGTTATGCAGAGTATTTATTGGAAAGAAAAGCGTTACGTTTTCAATATATTTTACTCTAATAAAATCATATCAGAATATCCACACTCTTTTCGTAATCATACCAAGCTTCGAAACCAAAAAACCAGTAGAAAAAGTACACCTCCACTAGTTTTTTCGGAATGACAATAGGCCGTTCTGCGAATTTCACCAGGTGTGCTCTGTCCTTCTTTTTTTTCTATTATGCTAAAAGGAGATAGTATAAACTGTCATAAAACCTCTAGGTTTAAGTTTGAATTTTATTGATGTGTTATTATTATTTTTGTGTTTGATTAATTTGTTTCTTTATGGACATTCGATTAATATTTATATATTATTGTTGATTATTTTCATTTGGTTGTTGACTATTTGTATTCGATTTATAATTTAAAAATGTTTAAGTGTTTGTGCAATCAATAAGACTCAACATTATAAAAAGTTATTATTTTATGAAAATTTTCTTTTCCTCTCACGTCTGTAGACGACTGAAATAATACAATATTTTAAAAGTAAACATCTTTCTTTGCAACTGTACTTTCCATTGTTTACAAAGAACTTAGGAATTCGTTGCAAAACGTTACTTTTTTGTAGGTATTTTAAGATCGAAGCAAAATACTGTGGCAAGATGATACTAACCCGGTCGGTTCTCACGACACGACACGGCATCGAACTCCCACGGAACCGATCATTCTGCGTGAGAATGGCCTTAACCTTCTTCGTTGAACATTTTGACCCCAACTGCACTAAAGGGTTAAATGATAAATTCTGTTTTAATTCACTTTCTTATCTAATGGAAAGAAGTTAAGTCATTGGTACGTTAACCTTTATAATAAGTAGGTGAGTTGGAATCTACCTAAGATTAGATTTTACTGAGTGGCGTGATAGATAACTGTAATCAATTCTGAAATTTACCACTAAATCTTAGGATTTACCGATACTAGGACTTTCACTGTAACGTATATAATACAATTGCTAATTTCTGTTCACTTTCTTTATTTTTGTGTAAAATTTAGTGATAAGAGAACGGTGTGGCGTAAAAGAAGACGTAGTGACCAAAATCGAGAAAGGGATGCTGAGATGGTTTGGTCATGTAGAGAGGATGAATGAACGAAGACTGACGAAAGAGATCTACAAAGCGAGAGTGAATGGAAACGTTGGAAGGGGAAGGCCTAGGCGAACGTACCAGGACCAAATTCAGGACGTTCTGAATAAAGGCCAGGTTAAAAGTACCCTAAACCGAGCATGTATAAAAGGATTGATGAAAGTACAGGAAGCAAGGGAAGTATGACAAGATCGTAGCAGGTGGAGGACTGTGGTCTCTGCCTACCCCGACGGGAAAGAGGCGTGATGCTATCTATGTATGTATGTATGTTCTTTATTTTTCATTAAAAACAATAAATAAATAAAAATAACTGATAAATTTTATTCTAACATTCTTAATCAAATTTTTAGTAAGTACGTGCGTTTTTATTTAAGTTTATATTTAATTTTAATTTTGAAATTCCCATTAAAACCCTACTTAATGGTAAGGAGACCAGTAGTATTCCGTCTGTTTTCGCACTCGATAACATTTTCCCACGACGCATCTTCGCGTTCCCACAGAACCGAGTACTTCGCGTGAGAGCGACCTCGACCCTCCTACTAATGTAACCGGCAACTTCTAATATACAGGGTGCATTGCACGATATTTCTGTCATTTCTTTTTATTATTATTTCTTCATAAATGCTTATTATGTGTTACTTAAATTGAATAGAATAGTGTTCAAAATTACACATCAATGTGAAAAGAAAAAAATAATGTATTAAAAAGGACATAAAAATTATTCTCCTAAGATTGTTGAGAAAATAATATTAATTGAAACCTACAATGAAAATGCTTATAAATATCAACCATAAATATAATATTTTGTGATATATTCTGCTTCTTTATTTTTGATAATTACTGTCTTGAACAGTGAATTTAATATTTTATGAGGTTTATCTTCATTTCTTCATGTATTTGATAAAGCAAAGTAAATTAAATAAAAAGAGGAGGATTATGACACTACAATAAAGTTATAAGAAAGTTTATATAGCACTATGTAACATCCTGTATATTTTCCCACGATTCCAGCTCCCACGGTCGTAGAGCGTGAAAGTGATGCTCTACCTGCTACGCTTAATGACTTCACAGCAAAAAAATATGCTTCTCGACTTTAAACTTTATCTCAAGTCGATAAAGCTGTATCGACTGCAAATTAAACTTAGTAAGACATTAACGGAAATTCACACGGCATTTTTCATGGGGCTCTGGTTGGGGAGCTTACCCTTGTTGGGTATATAGCGGTTTGTGAAGTAGAATGCTGACTATTTCTTCTTCAAGGGTCGATATAGGCAGATGACTTAGTCACAATTTCATTATTCTATTATTGTATTATAAACTATAAAACCATTTAAATACTTAGTCTAGCAAGAGCTGAGTTCCACAAATTTAGTAAAACCTTTGGATTATTTTGGATGTCTTATGTTTTGTATACTGGGTACAGCAAAAAAGCCTGAAGGATGTAAATCTGTCCATGAACTGAACAACTTACCCTAAAGAACATATGTCGAATTATTAAAAAAATCACCTCCCATAGAAACTGAATCAGGTCAATTGATTTTTGACCTAAGTTCCTAAGGTAAGTTATTCAGTTTTATGGGCAGAATCACATACTTCAGGATTGATATACCCTTTCTGTTCAACCTTTTAGAAAAAAATAATTGTAATTGTAGCCATCAAACAAAAGATTTAAATCGACTGTTAATTACGATATGTAATTTTTTTTGGGTATTTTGAAGACAAATATCTTTTAGTTACTCAGTATCTTGCCGTAATTTTCAGGTATGTGTTTCTTGACCATTCAAGTGATAATATCACAAGACCAAAACACGATTAGTGAAAATAGGCTCGACAAAATAAAAATCCAAAGCTGCCTCTTCAATTTTTGTGGAATCGGAGGTGTTTTAAGTAGTGAAATTAAGTATACAGAAAGATAATCGTAGTTGTATATACGATAGTATCCCCAACCTAATATTTTTTTAATTACTTAGTTTTTACAAAAAGTCGATATTTTATATGAGGCGCTTTCGTCATTTAGTTTTGGTAACACGCACAGTATAACTGTCGCAATCTAATTGCGCACTTTATCTCTTTCTGTCAAGCGAAAAGACTGCACATATAGTCGGTAAAATCTATTTTTATTTCATTTGACATTTGTTTTCAAAAAACAACTATACTAATTAACTTTGCGTGACCGTAAGTTAAAAAGCAGAATATATTATATTGCTGTATTCTACTGCTACTAGTGTGTCTACTAGTGTAGGGGGCTCAATTCCGGTGTATGCCAATAGATATCTTTACTTTTGAGAGTGTGAGTAGATAGTAGAATTGGTCTGCATCTAGAAAATTTCGTGGGTGTGCCTTAAGGGTGTTGAAAGAGTGTTTCTACCAGACCTTGTATAAAAAAAGCTGTGAATCGCGTCGCGTTGTTTACAAGGGACTCAAAGACTGGAATGGAAATATTGCTAAGCAAATAATGAGAGAGCTCCACTCCACTCCACTAGGCCCAAGATAAATGGAATAAAATCTTTGTTTTGTATAAAACCTGTTACAAAAAGGGATAAACTTAACAATCTTATAGTACTCGTAGTAAGGTTGCTGACGGATAAAATTTCTATCTGATTTGCTCGTGTCTGCTTCTTTGACTGATGATAAAAAGCATCCTAAAGGTACAAAAAATATTGGCAGAAATCCACATCCCTGCGTTTTTGAGGAATTTAGTGTTTACTATTTTGAAATTTGACAGAAACGTACACCTGGCAGACTATGACTGTTCGATTAAACCACAGAAAAAGAAACAGTGGTCACAGAATAAGAAACAGTGGTCTGCCACCATAATAGCCCTGCGTTGTAAAGTTACAGCGCTTCAAAATGCAATAAACCACTTCTTCATCCCATGATAATGCAGAGCCCTGCATATCTGCCTCTTCGATTTTCTACATCTTCAGAAGTATTTTAAACAGCAGCCACAAAAAAAACATGATTTAGTATCTTAATTAATTTTTTTTGCTTCAGCTCAAAAACTCAGCGACGCATAGAAAAACTTGTTACGACCAAATCGATTTGTATTGAGCAAAGTCAAAGTCAAAATCGTTTATTCATTGTTGGATATTAAAATCTCTTAATGACGTCAGCTAAACTACATCGCTTCACAAACAATGTGGCGCCATGGTGGGAAAAAAAGAAGCGACAATAAAGAGATGATCTTTCATCCCTATTAATATGAATCATGAGCAAATCATATGTCCAAATGGCAGACAACACTTACTATAGGATTCCATCTTCTGTTTTAATTTGACATTGGACGTACCCTGGTAAATGTAGTTCATTTTCATGAGCAGATTCACATCTAAAACAGAAGACATTTCTGACCTACCATAAAACGGTGCATTTAGCTTCTTAATGCTATTTATTACCTGTTACTTACGAGTATTCTTTTTCTTTTAGGATGATGATCTACAAAATCAATAAAAAGCTAAGTTTGGAACTTCTTATTTAAATCATCAAATAGATAGACGAATAGCTTAGCTTGATCATGATAGCTTTTGTCAATGGCGCAAATTCGCTATTCTTGGCTTTATAGCACATCACAGTGCTATCACAAATCTGGAATCCATCCGCCAGGCGTATCCATCAATTTCTCGTTTCGTCGTAAAATGGAACGTCATCGCATTGCCTTGAGTGCCTCTTTGCTAAAGAGCGAGTGCAATAACGTTCCGTTTTACGAGACAACGGGATAGCACCGAGAATAACGGGAATTAACCCCGTTTTTATTTAATATAGCTTTTTCTTCAGCATCGCTTTAAAATGATTATGTTCTTATTGGATTGCCTTAACTGCCGGATATAAAACTCAAATACAGATCTTTTCTTAAAATCAATAAGTTAAACTTAAATATCTTTCCTTAAAGTGGTTTAGATAGTAGAGGCAAAAGTTTCCATAAAACAAACACAGTACAGTTGAAATAAAGACATCAGAACAAAACATTTTTGACCTCTCTTAGAAATTGCATCAGCTGATAGTGCATTTTGTATGGGAGGTCAAATTTGGTTTTTCGTGTTTCGACCTAAGTTTCTAGGGAAAAGTTGTTCAGTTTCATCATCTCAGTTTATATAATTGTAATATCATTGAGTTTCATGAGCAGATTCACACCCTTCAGTATATCACACCTTTCCGCTACACGTTGTTATGAGCTATGCGTGAGGCTGAAGTAGGGCCAAAGAAGTCGTTTCCTTATAACCAGCACACAGAGTTAATTTTTCTTTGCAGGTCATAATTTTGACGGATGGTGATGAGGGAGTCTACTCTGTGGTTGGTACATTAACTGTAACAGATCAAGATCGATATTAATATAAAGGATTACTTTCTCAGTTTTTCTGATTAGTATAACGATGAGACAGTACGTACAAAGAATCTTATCTGACCAAACATTAACTAAAATAATAACGAAGAATTTCAGTGACTTAAAAATAAATATTATGAATCATGAAGCTAAAGGAATTTCTTCACGTTCCCACGTTAAATTCTCAACCTCATATTAATAGTGGAGGAGCCAGGGACATAGGATTGCACGTGCCGTATAGCTACCATAGATTACAATAACCTATACAATCTGTCCCTTAAGCAGTGGACCTTTAATTTCATTAGTCGGCTGATTAATTTAAAGGTGTTAGGAATTTTGAAGTTCGTCGGGCTATTGCTTCAAGCCCATCTAAAGAAGTATCATCTCCTATTTCCTTTCTGCTACACTGCTGCTGACTGATACTTTTGATACTTCTCTCTCACGACCCGAAGTCAACGGAGTTTCTCACGTTTCTCGTGTGAACCGAATAGTGGCCAGGGGTAGTTAAGGTGGCGCGTGCCGACTACGCCCTTAAGAAGCCCATTAAAACGACCTATACAAGGTTAATTTTTTGGACCTGATATGAGTATTCCTACCTTGTTAGTGAGTTCAAAAGCAACAACTTTTCTTCTACGACTTTGCTAACAGCGGTGAAAAAAAATCAACTTCCCATAAAAAGTAACGTAAGTGACCAACAAATTTTGTAGGTATGGGAAGTCGAAATTTTTATGTGCGTTGTTAGCAAAGTCTTAGAACAAAAGTTGTTGTTCTTATATCAGGTCCAAAAAAATAACCTTGTAGTTTTAGAAATAAATTAATTATTGTCAATTTATTTATTTATTATTTTTATTATTGATAAAATTTCGCTTGGTCTAACAATATCCAAAAACTAAAAATTTATTCCAATCTTCCCACGATCCGAAGTCAACGGAATTTCTCACGTTTCTGGTTTCGTTCTCGTGTGAACCGAAAAGTGGCCACGGGAAGTTAGGGTGGCGCGTGCCGACTACGCCCCTACAAAGCCCCTTAAAAGTTTGAAGTTTGTTAAAACTCTGTACTTATAACTTAAAAAAAGTAAGCCTAAAAAAAGCCTTATCAGTCTAAAAAAATCCAATCTGAAAGTTAAAAAGCGTAAAAAACTTTATTTCAAACTATACGAAGTTAACGTAATTATCTAATTCATAATATTCTCATGTGAGGCTCGGAGAGGGCATAAGAATAAAGTAAGGATGTGTTGATTAATGTATTTTTAGATTTCTAGTTTTAAACAACATGTTTCAAGTTTTAAGATACAAATTATCTGCTAATAATTTTGTCTTGAATATCAATTACTTTGATCCATATTTCAAAAAAATAAAGATCTAGCAGCCATGCGAAAGTTTAACATAAATTTTGATAAGTAAATTATCTGTTTCGATTGGCATAAATATCTTCACAAAATTCTATTTACTTAATTTATTTATTTTCTCACGTCTCTTATATGTGAACCGAAGATTGGCCACGGGAAGTTAGGATGGCGCGTGCCGTACGCCCCTAAAGTTTCGCATTGGTTAAACCCTAAAATTATACTATAATATAATTTTATTGAATCAATTGTTTATTTTTATTGCATGAAATCTAAAAAAATTGGAAGTGCCTAATCTGCCGGCACCGGGTCCCAAATGAGCTACCGGCGCCGGTTGCTAAAGTGGCTGCCAGCGCTGACTTTGTAAAAAAAATATAGTAATAGTAGAGGTATATTTTTGGTAAAGGTAATACCACCAAAAACATTCTGTAAAAAAATTGCCAAGTCTCGATGGAGCTGCTTGTTTATATCTAAAAAGTAATGAAATCTAGACAAAGTCGTACCAAGTCTAAGGTTCCTTACTGCGATTTCTTTATTATTATAGTTAATGTTGTGTGACTTGGCCGTTGAACATTCTTTATACGTTAGTGGGTACAATTCAATTTTGTTTACACGTTATGTTATATCTGTTGTAACTACCTATGTTTGTTAAGCGAGATAATAGCCCATACTGGTATTGGTAATTGGACGCTAGTCTCTTATTTTAGGCTGTTGTTGATCGTCAATGGGTCGCGGTTCTGGCGACAGATTGGTGCAATGGTGTCATGGAGCACCTGGTTTTGTACCCTTCAACGGCCAATTCACACAACATTAACTATAATAATAAAGAAATCGCAGTAAGGAACCTTAGACTTGGTACGACTTTGTCTAGATTTCATTACTTTTTAGAGATAAACAAGCAGCTCTATTGAGACATGGCTAGTTTTTTACAGGATGTTTTTGGTGGGATTTCACTTCTTTTTGTAGAAACGTGGGTTTATTGATTTATTTTTATTATTGTTTCTTTTCTTTTTTTTTGGTTTTTTTTTTTCGATTATCCTAGTTTTTATTTTCCCTTTATGTGGCCATTAAACCCTAACTCTGTACCAAATTTCAGCTCTCTGAGTTTATGGGAAGTACTAGTTTTTTTTGATGATCATGAGTGCGTGTATGTCATAAATGCGAAACTTTGCTTTCGCTCAACTTCGGAACTGAATGACCTGCTGACTTGAAATTTTGGATTTAAAGTATGTGATTTAAAGGATGACGAAAATTTCTGCGTTCTGGTCTTATCCAGAGATTCTCAAATAGGGGCCTGAAAATGCGGCGAAATAGTTCCAGTAAAGGATGGTACGGCAGTGTTTGCTTCGCGCTCGACTTGGCACTGCCGGCACTGCCGTGCCCCCAGAATGTAGTTTTTTTTTCATTGGTAACAGAACAAAATAAGTTAACCCCGATTTCAAGCTGCCAAATCTGTTAGATGGAGTTTGTTTTTATAAAGCCGAAGGAGCGGAGGGAGAGTAGCCCCCGCCCACCGTAACAAGAGCCAGACAACTCGCGAGCCGCAGCGGCTGAGGCTGGTCTTCGAAGCTGCGGAGACGAACGTGGGCGTCTGGCTCTTGTTACGCAAGGGCGAAGGGGCTGCTCTTCCCGCAGCTTCAGAGCTGCTGCTGCCGGTTCCCAACCGCGTTATTTTTGGGTGCTGGCGCCGGCAGCGGAGGCACTCCCAAAAAAATATCTGCCATCAAAAAGCGTTAAAAACTTTATTTCCCACCTTTTATTTTGGAATTCCAGTTTTGACTCAAATAATCTGTTTATTTTTCTGATTCAATTATTATTTTATGTGGATTTTTTCCTAATTCCACGAGTCAAAGATGAGGCTACCGCTAAGTTAGGCGATCACTTACACTATTATGTTATGATAGAAGCTTGCGCTTGGTAGCTCATTAAACGCCTTATACAGGGTGTTAATTTAATTTCAGTAACCATCAAGGAACACAAAAAAAATATAAAAAAAATCCTGCTTAATTTTTTTTTTACTATCAATAATAAATAAAATTGTTTTTTAGCATTTATTAGGTATGGGAGTAACACACAAAAAAAGAAAGACTACCTTTACCACTGATACTCGCGCGCTGGCTATCGGTGATAGCGCGGTGCTCCGTCTGGGTCATTGCCCTCCGCATTAGTTTAGTTTCAATGGAGTTTTTTTTTTAAGAGGATTTTTTTATATTTTTTTTGTGTTCCTTTATCGTTACTGTAACACCCCCTAAGCTATGGCACGCAATTAAATTAACACCCTGTATATCGCGGAAACATCAAAGTTTTGAAAATCAATTAATAATTGTTAATTGATTTACTTATTTATTATTATTGATTAAATTTTGATTGGTATAATATTATCCATAAACTAGAAAAATATTCCAATCTCCCCATGATCCGAAGTCAACGGAATTTCTCACGTTTCTGGTGTTGTTCTCGTGTGAACCGAAAAGTGGCCACGGGAAGTTAGGGAGGCGCGTGCCGTATACGCCCCAAAGTAGTGAACGTGTTAAGTGTTGCAAGATTATAATGGCCTACTTGAATTGTGGCAAGAGATAGCATAAATAAATAAAAAAAAAACCGGCCAAGTGCGAGTCGGACTCGCGCACAAAGGGTTCCGTACCACCACATAATCATAATTGTATTAGTTGAAATTTCAGTAAGTTAATGTGCTAGATTTTTTGAGTCCGACACGCGCTTGACAAAATTTTATTATTTTTTAATATTTTATAGCTTATGCACTATAAACATATCAATTTTCAAGTTTGTAAGTGTTCCCGTTTATAAAATAGAACTAAAACAAAAATCGCCTCAGCGACCATTCAACTTGACCCCTCTCTTATATGAATGTTCTTGAAGCGGGGAGCTCACCACAATTGGTTACTATTAGTTGTGAGAAAAGTTGTAATATTTAATGATTTCAGACTTTTCCCATTATTTGTACTGTGAGACCTAGCTTCTTGCCAAATTTCATAATTTTAGGTCAACGGGAAGTACCCTGTAGGTTTTGGTTTTTTGCATAAATGTATGGAGATGAGGACATAAAATGCCATATCTTTTGATTGCGTCGTTGTAAAAAATTGTAATTTTCAGATCTTGTGTGGTTCATGGATCCTAATATGTGGTATTAATTTCAACCTGATACCTTTACCGGTTCGTGAGATAAAGGGTCTTGACAGACAGACAGACAGACAGACAGACAGACAGACAGACGGACAACAAAGTGATCCTATAAGGGTTCCGTTTTTTTCTTTTGAGGTACGGAACCCTAACTAGGAATAATAAAAAAAATAACAAGGATTTTTTTTTGTAATTATAATTCTATTTATTGTTATATTAACTTCAATCAAGTAACGTGCTAATAAGTAAGTAGTATAATGAATGAAACTAATTCGAGAACTACCCTATTTTCTAATAAACATTAAGAAATATCAGTTAAAAATAATCATCATCATATCGTGTGGGTTGCAAGGTCGATGACCGACCTCACAAACCCTGGTGTCAGAGTTGTTGAGCCGCCAAAGGCTTCTGACATGGCTCATTAACGACTACATCCGTAGATAGTAGTCGGGACCAACGGCTTTACGTGCCTTCCGAAGCACGGAATCATCTAACTTTTCGGGCAATCAGGTGATTCATCCTGCAATGCCCTAACCGCAGGTAAGGTCGCACAAAGAGATTTTTGTTTGACAGTGTCCCCACTGGGAATCGAACCCAGAACCTCCGGATCGAGAGTCGAACCCTCTAACCACTAGACCACGGAGGCTAGAAAACTATAAGCTAACTCATGTTCTCAATAACATTGGGGAAGTCTTTCTTCAACAAAACAAAAATTGTAACGTGATAATAATGTTATATGTGTAGTAAGTGTAGTAACAAAAACTTTTACATTATTAGAAAACTTTTGAACAAAAAAACTATACCGCCGAAAAAACTGAAAAGCAGAAAATAATAAAACTTTTTTATTTAACTTTAATAAAAAATTATTAAACTAATGTAAGTATACCCCAGTAATTTTTACGCTTTACGTAATTAATTAATTTGCTTGTATGGCGCCGACTCAAAATTACTCGGGTATACTTACATTAGTTTTAGAACTTTGTTATTAAGGTTAAATAAAAAAGTTTAATTATATTCTGCTTTTCAGTTTTTTCGGCGGTTTAATTTTTTTGTTAATTTTTTTTTATTTTACAATTTTTTGTTACTATAAATTTTCCCACCATTAGGGTAAATCGGACTACTCTGTAAAAAGTTATGCGTGGTCATACTCGTACATTACAATCGGTCAGTGAACAATCAATCATCCCCTGTTTTCCTACCCTTAGGGTCGGATTTTTTTTCCAAATTTATATGGGACCAAGTTCGGGGTATACCCTTGCCAATAAAAAAAGAATTATCAAAATCGGACTACTCTGTAAAAAGTTATGCGTGGTCATACATTAAAAAAATATAAACGCGTCGCTTGAGAACCTCCTCCGTTTTTTTTCGTCGGTTAAAAAATTAAATGTTGTACCTTAAAACTCGATGCAGGAACAATTTAATTTTAACAATTTAAAATGAAAAAGTACCAACAAGTTCATTGAAGTCCGGCCACTGATAAAATATCTGGACAAATAAAAATGTCAATTTAAATCATCCAATAAAAACTCAACTTTTGTCATGTCTAAAGAAAAAAAAATATTCCGTTCTAAAATTTGGTCACTAGGGTCATCCTTAGAACTACACTTAGAACTTATCTATTATCCAGTATCTTACAACTATATTTGGAACACAATTTGCTGTCGAATACATTTTACGCGTCGCCTATTTTGCTAGAACACCCTTCCAACATCTGTCATAGAAATATCAGCTCTAACGCCAAAAGTTAGAATGCAAAGTAGAACAGAAATACAGAAGAAAATTTTCAAATGTTACATTCGAAGTGAGAAATTTCATTCTCGACGATTTTCGCGATTCCCTTCGCTGCTCCCCAGAGGATGGTCCGTTGATTTATCAGCAAGTATCCTTTTTTGTTACGCGTGTACATAAAAAAAATTGTTTTGTATAACACCTTGTCCTGTGAGAATTTGTACAAAATTTCTTGTTGCGTGTTCGAATTAAAATGGCGCTCGTTATGAATACAAAACTTTTCTTGTCTTGCTCTTCTGAGTTTGAGATTTATGTGTTCTGTTAAACGGAACGCAAACCTACATGGAATCATTGGGCCATTTAATAAAAGATACTGCCAAAATTTTAACCAAACTGCAACTTCTAGACTGATTTATAGCCGATATTTTTTTGTGATTTTAGTGTTCATTTTTATCATCATAACATCCCATGAAACGTCCACAGCAGAACTACCTCCAGAACTCCAGCAAAACGCGTGGTACTTTGGAGGGGATTTACTATAGTCACCACTTTTCCAAACTGAATGGATAATTATAGCAGGTTCTATTGAGTCTAGATATTAAGTATTCAGGAGCGTAAGATAAAACCACCATGTTCTATGAACCTCGATCAAAGACAAACTTTATTTCTTTTTAATCTGTACGATAGACATATACGTGGGACACTCAGAAATATTTGCGACACTAAAAAAAATTGTTCTACAGGTACATATATTTTTATTAAATCTTTTCAAAGTACTCTCCACCAGCCTCTATACAAAGATTCATGCGTCTGAACCAGTTTTCAAAACACTTTTTCCAGTCCGCCGTAGACACCTCGTTTACAGCCTGCTCGAACGCAGCCAGCGCATCTTCCGGCGACGAAAATTGTATCCCCTTGAGCTGATTTTTTATTTTTGGAAATAAAAAGAAGTCACACGGTGCTAGATCAGGGCTGTAAGGAGGGTGACCCAGGAGTTTGACTGGTGTGCTGTCCAGGAAGTCCCTCGTTTTGAGCGCGGTGTGTGCAGGCGCATTGTCGTGGTGGAGCAGTAGTCCGCGGAGCCCTGTGTTTGGTCGCTTGTTGCTCACAACAGAAAAAACTTCTGGTAAACATTTGGTAGTATACCATTCGGCGTTGATGCTTCTTTGATCTCGTAAGGGAATTGAGGCCAAGTGGCCAGTCAAATTAAAAAAGCTGGCGATCAAAATCTTCCCCCCGCTTCGAGATCGCTTCACTTTGGTAGGCGTTGGTTCATTTTGAAACACCCAAACTGTCGACTGGCGCTTGGTTTCTGGATCGTATTGATAAATCCAGGACTCATCACCTGTTACGATGTCGTAAACACGCCGAGACGAGCCTGCTTCAAATTTGTTCAGCATATCACGGCACCATTCCACCCGGGCCTGCTTCTGAGCGTCGGTGAGGTAGTGCGGCACCCAGCGCGATACTATCCTCCTCACGCGAAGATGCCCGTGTAGAATCTCGTGAACGCTTCCCGATCCAATCTTTAATATGTGCTGAATCTCCTGATATGTAATTCGCCTATTATCTTGGATTAAATTTTTCACTGCTAGCACGTTTTCTTCCGTAATAGCCGTCAAAGGGCGACCGCTTCTTTCTTCATCCCCCAAGGTTGGTCGACCGCGCCTAAATTCGTTATACCAACGATACAGGGTTGCCTTGGAAGGGCCTTCATCCATAAATGCCATTTGAAGTCTATCGAACGATTCATCCGGTTTCAGGCGACACTTGAAATCGTAAAAAATCATAGCTCTAAAATGTTCCCGGCGCAGATCCATTCAGTAAGACACGATACTTTGAATTGGCTCGCAAAAAATGTGGAGGGAAATTTTGAAAATGGAACACACATATTTTTACTTACAAGTAATCATATTTTCGAAAAAGATTCTGACCGGCCAGTCTCCCATATATAAAAACTATTTTTCGCAATACTTTCTGAGTGGCCTGGTATAGTGCTGCACCGAATCGTAAACTGACTTATAAATAGTTTTCTCAAAAAACCACGCTTTTAAGCGTTGCGACAACGCTTCAAAGGTGCGATATGGTGCGATAAAAACGTCAATTTAATAATATTAATAGTTTTGAGCACTCTACTTCTCTTTTGATTGACGCTTAGACTGAAACAATAAACCACGCTCGCAAAAACGCGTCTTAAGTCCCCTTTAAAGAAAAAAGTTATTGTCAGTTCAATGTTTTCGTTATAGAGGAGCGGTTTTTCGCTACGTGTGTTTTTATTTGTTAAGTGGTATATTTGATACTTATTTAGTGCATAACTGTTAGCACCGAAACACTCAAAGTAGGGAAACCGAATCTTGTACCCCAACGCACAAATATGTTTAATTGTATTCTTCGTTCTGGAAAATTCCCTGAGAAATTTTGCCACTCAAGCATAATTCTGCTTCACAAAAAAGGTGACAAAACAGACTTAAATAATTACCGTCCGATCAGCCTTATCTCCCACATCTACTAAATATTTATAAAGATAATAGAAAACCCGATAGCAGCCACTTTAGATATTTTTGACCTTCGTTTTTTTTCGAAAATTTTCATTTCATACCTATTTACTAAAGTCTTCTATCTGTTCTTTCAGTCTCACGTTTTCTCTTTGTGGCTTGGACCGCTTTGTTCTTACTAGTCTTCTTCCTCTTTCTCTAGGAGTCGTTGAACGGGAAAGTGAAGGTATCGATGGTGGATTATCCGTTGCAATAACGTTCAAAGCTCGAATCTTTTCCCTCCTTTTTTGTTTCTAATGTTCCGTTGACGTTTCTTCTGTAAATGTTCTCGTTTCGTTGTTTCATGTCTTTCACAAGCTTTTTTAGAGCAAGGTAACGCTCTAAATCGTTCCTTTTCACCTCTTCAACCTTTACAGGGTTGTTTTTTTCGTTTTGAGCGACAGCGTCGCTGCCTCTCAGCTGCTGACAAAGCCATCACTGGGAAGTCATGGCTATAACAAAAGATACAACCAATTCTAACATTAAAGAACACGACATTTTCCATTATTTAAACACAATAACGTTGAAATTTCAAACAAAAGCTACAACTCCGTCACATAATTTACCACTATGTCACGCCTGGTGTGACAGAAGCGTAGTGTGACGGAAGTGTAAAATAACAATGAACACGATTCTCACAATTTTATTTATCAATTAACAAAAAAACTTTGGTGCCCAGATGCAAGATTCACAAAATAGCGATCAATCTATAAAATATTGAACAAATAGAATGAAATTTGCTACTATAAACTTACGTGACGAAGCAGACGCCGAATTAAAATATGCACCTCCTGCGACAACTTTCGGGCGACTGGCCATCGACTGGCTCGACCAATTTTTTTTTTTTTTTTGTAGTGGACTCCTGTTGTTAGCCCTATTGGCTGTCACAACTTCACCGGACGGTTGGGGAGCGGAATGCTCTACCCAGAATAAACGCGGTAGGCTACAAGCCTAAGGGCGCCCCGCGGGGCTCGGACCTCGGCCTAGGTTGTTGCCGGGGATTGGAGAGAAGCGGCCTGGAATGTGCCTATAGTTCCCAAAGTATGGGACTGAACTGAAACGGGGGCGACCACGACCCCGCCGGCGGGGACGGGCGTTCGAGCTCGCGGATGTGGAGTGTAGCCTATTGTTGACTTTATTGATGTATGTCGTGATGGCGTCATCAGGATCGGAAAGGACGTTCCTAGGACGCCTTTTGAATTTACAAGTAGGGTGGGGGAAGTAGTCTGCTGCCTGCACCACCAACGGATTCGGGTGGTGCGGCGCAGAGTCGAAGTAACGCCTAGCTGCGTCTTGAATGAACTTTTTGATGGACGGAAGGCCCAAGTCAGCGTGTAATTCACGGTTGCGAACGTACCACGGAGCCCCCGTGGCACGGCGCAGGAAACGGTTTTGACTGGCTCGACCAGCGAAGGAGAAGGGACGTTGAAGGTGGGTTGAGGGAGGAGCGGGGCATTTGCCCGTGGCATCCGCTCAAGGTCAAAATAGCAGTTGTAAAACGATATCATCACTGCTAAGCAGGGTGCGGGCTAGCCCCAACAGTGTCCTGTCGGTCATTGCTGATAAAATCGACTGTCCCATTGTCAAACACTGGGTGGGACTTATAATTAAATAAATTTATGACATTGTTCACTAACATAGGCTAAGTATTTACTAACATAAATGGATTTTGTGGTCTGATCTAATAAATGATAATAATAATAATAATATAATCCAACAAAAATATGTGATCTAGGCGACTACTAAATTTGCCCTTCGGTCGAAGACGTAAAGTTCATATTAGATTTTTTTTGTCAATTTAATTAATATATTTGAGAGTCATGTATTTTTTTAATGCTTAGTATTTTGCTTTGTAACTGGCATTCAAACATTTTACAATCCAATATAAAATTTCTTCTGTTTGAACGCAGCGTCTGGAGCTGGAAGACATCTAAAATTTGTATGAAAACACCTGTTTTCCTCAAAAAATAATCAAATTTGACCGTGTTAATTAAACACCTTAGTGTTAGTATAGTATAAAAGACGTAGTATTGAAAATGTCAAAAAAAGTCAATGTATTTTGCAGAAATAATTTTTTATCTGAAGAAGACAGCATATGTGACATAAAAAAGAAGAATGGCCCCAATACAAGAAAATTAAAAGTGTTAAAGAATGACACGTTTTCCAAAGAATACAACAAAAGGGCTACAACAAAAGATCAAGAATTTTTAACTGAGGGACGATGTGTCGCGAGCTACTGCGGGCAAAAGAGAAACAGTGACATTGCATAAGAACAAGGTACAAAAAAGAATCTTGTTAGACTCAAAGTGTTTAATATGTTGAAAAACAAGTTTCTATTCCTGAAATACTCGTACTATCGTTAAACATATCGTTAATATCATTTTTAGGGCTTCGTACCTCAAAAGAAAAAAACGGAACCCTTATAGGATCACTTTGTTGTCCGTCTGTCTGTCTGTCTGTCAAGACCCTTTATCTCACGAACGAGTAAAGGTATCAAGTTGAAATTAATACCATATATTAGGGTCCATGAACCACACAAGATCTGAAAATTTAAATTTTTTACAACGACGCAATCAAAAGATATGGCTTTTTATGTCCTCATCTCCATACATTTATGCAAAAATGCATAACCTACGGGGTACTTCCCGTTGACCTAAAATTATGAAATTTGGCAAGAAGCTAGGTCTCACAGTACAAATAAAGGGAAAAGTCTGAAATCATTAAATATTACAACTTTCCTCACAACTAATGGTATCCAATTGTGGTGAGCTCCCGTTTCAAGAACATTCATATAAGAGAGGGGTCAAGTTGGATGGTCGCGAAGGCGATTTTTGTTTTAGTTCTATTTTGAAAACGGGAACACTTACATACTTGAAAATTGGTATGTTTATAGTGCATAAGCTATAAAATAACAACAAATAATAAAATTTTGTCAATCGCGTGTCGGACTCAAAAAAATTAACACATTAACTTACTGAAATTTCAACTAATACAATTATGATTATGTGTTGGTACGGAACCCTCGGTGCGCGAGTCCGACTCGCACTTGGCTGGTTTTTAGTTACTTAATTACTACTCTGTCACAGTTTTTAACACTTCGTCACAATGTGTCTCCGTACAGCAAATAATTTAAGGAAGTCTGGCGAGCTAGCTAATTGCTTTTCCAAAAAACTTGTTTCTGAATATGATAGAAAGTATTTCAATTCATATGTCCATTTATATTTAAATTTAATTGACATGCTGTGAAACAGTTATTTTTTAAAGTTGGTCCACTCAACGGCACAAAAACGTGACAAAGTTTGAAGAATGTTAGATATTATATAATGTGATCTTGCAGGCCAAAATGAAATTTAAAGTCATACTGTGTTTGATTTTTGCTGTCCTATCCCAAACAATTAGAATTTTAATAATTATTGAGAAATCATCGCTGTTGACCATGTTTGTGGAATCTCAAGTAATTAAGTTACAATTTCAAATACTCAAAAACATAAAAAAAGCTTAAACATATTTTTTGAAAGCTTATTTTTGTAGATGCCAAATGTGACGTAAAAAAGAAGAATGTCCCAGTAAACGTATCCACGTCAACACAGAAATGTATATATTTTTCTTGTTACCCTAACTTATGTAACGTACATAGCCAGAACTCCTTAATCCTTACACCATTTTGTATCGGCGAGTAATAGGCACTTAAGTTCCAAAAGTGTTATTAAGTTGCTTATACAATGGTCAGCCCCTTAACTACCTATAACTTAACGCCACAAAGGCTTTTCGCTACAATACCACCTGAAAACCATCTTCATGTTTCAACAAACGTGCTCCGTTTCCCGACTGTATTCTCAAAGGAGTAAGATGTAAACTAAGAGTAAGCAGAGTTTCACAAGTGCATTATTAAGTTTGTAGATAGACAACGCATAGTTCTCGAGGGTGTATTAGGCCATAGTTTTTGTTTTGTATTGAAGTAATGTGTGATGTCTAAATAATGACAAACGAGATCTAAATTGATATATACGAGTAGATGTCTTGCAATAATACAGTGATGGTGTAGTAAGACTAAGAAGTGTTGTTTGTTGTTTTTTTTGAAAAGATTTTTCTAGTAATATGTAGTAGTATATAGTGAAAAAAAAGTTGGTTTTGCGTACTCCCTAGAAATTATGTTCATCACAAACAAGTAGATGGCCAACATGGATTTTATCACCTATTACTCAACACTAATAAGAAATGATGTAATTTGCTATAATCTCTTATATATGCCGATAAGGAGACTGGCTGCCGTTGCCGTAAACAACTCGTAACTAATCGAATCGACTAATCGTGTCAATTACTACATTATTGTTTAAAAAATAAACGATAAGAAGGTACGAGTATCCTACCTACCTAATTACTGTGAAAGAATTTAATCGTTTATCAGACGTCGTCGTTGAAGAGATAAATAAATAAAAATTCTTACAATGCACCACCTGCGGGCCTAGTGGAATACAGGGTGTAAAAAAACTACAATAATCCTTCTAAGGGGTGATTCTACATCTCCAATAGATAATAATAATAAAAAAAAACTTTTTTCGTATTTTTTTTATTTGGGTGGTCGTGAAATTTGATAATTTTTCGAATTACATTACATTATTTTAAGAAATGCATTAAAAGAAAAAACTGATAAATCAAATCAAGAGAGAAAAGAACAAACAAAACTGTACATTAAAAACCAGTAAAACTATAAAGAAAAACAAAGAAAACTGCAAGCTCAAAATTGTAATGGAAAACTTATAGAAAAAGAGATCGGTAATAAAAAGTACTAAACAGCTAAACGACTACCAAGTGTGGGTACCTTCAATGAGGAATAGTAGAGGCAAAGTCTCTACAAATCGAAAACACATAAGTAATGAGCATCGAATTTGTATCCAGAGTTATACAGGGTGTTAATTTGATTGCGTGCCATAGCTTAGGGGGTGTTTCAGTTACGATAAAGGATTACAAAAAAATTATTAAAAAAATCATACTTAAAAAAATCTAAAACTTCATTGAAACTAAACTAACGCGGAGGGTAATGACCCGGACGGAGCGCCGCGCTATCACCGAGCCAGCGCGCGAGTATTAGTGGATAAGGTAGGCACATACATAACTGAAACTCTTTCTTTTTTTGTGCGTGACTCCAATTTACCCTTCATACTTTAACGGGATTATGATCGTCAAAATACTTATAAACTTAACAGAAGTAGGTAACTAGGTAGGTATTGATTTCTTGAAGTAGGATTTTTTTTACTTTCGAGCGGAGCGAGAAAGGTATTGTATTCGTAAAAAAAAAGTTTTTCTAATTTTCCAAAAATGTGTTCTATATCACTTATACATCATAAAAAACAAGTCTCCCAAAAATTTTCGTCCGTCGGTGAGTCGGTCGGTCGGTCGGTCGGTCGGTCGGTCCGTCGGTTGGTCTGTCCGTCACGCTTTGGCCTAGCGGCTAAACGAATGGTTCAATTGATCCCATATTTTGAATTTAGGAGTTTTATGCAAATCCATCGAAGGGATCTAAGTCGTTTCTTGCTGGCTCTCATTTTGAGGGTAGCTGTCGTACAACGAAAATTAAAAATTGAAATTTTTTCAAAAACAGCTCCTAGAATCTTGATGAAACTTTGCATGACCAAGAATCTCTATGCATGGTATCTTTCGGCAGTATCCATTAGTCTGTGGAAGTTCATATAAGGGGTGTTCCCTTACAACTAAAATTTTAAAATGTGATTTACTCAAAATCGGTTTCAATGAGCTTATTTTAATGCTTCAAATAGGAATTGTAAATTGGTTATGGACCTAACTGCATATTTTATTAAATCATTTTAGAATAGATAAAAGTTTATACATGTCAAAAAATGTCATACAAAAAAATGTCATAAAAAAAATGTCATGTCAAAAAATAAACAATGTCCAAACTGGACGGACATCTAGTCGAACAGTCCGCCCCGAATCGTGCCAGTCGCAAAGGTGCCCATGACACTAGCCGCGTTGCCGCGTTGGATGGATAACGAGAATTAAGAAAAGTTTAGACGCTCAGCATCCAAGGGAACAAGCAGGGTCCAGACATGGATACTCTACATTGGATCATATTTTCACCCTTACGCAAGTTGTGAAGTACGGTAAGTGTCTCTACATTAGCATTTATAGACTATACCAAAGCATTCGACTCTATATCTCATAACGCACTATGGAAGGCGCTGGAAGAATAAGGAATTGAAAGGACATACATACATAAATATACTTAAAGTGATATATAACAGAAGTAAGGCCTGTATTAAACTAGAACGGAATGGAAAAGTCTTTGATGTCAGGCGTGGAGTTAGACAAGGTGACCCGATATCCCCAAACCTATTTATCGATCTTCAGAAAGCTGGACTGATCTGGCCTCGAAATAAGGATAAACGGCGAGTACCCAAACCATCTCCGATTCGCAAATGACATCGTCATGTTGTCTGAAAATTACAGTGACCTTAAACATATGTTGGACACTCTAGACCAGCACACTAGACAGTGTGGCTTATATATGAACCCAGAAAAGACTTGTATCATGACAAACAGCTATCAGAAAACTATAACAATACAGAACAAGTCAATCGCCTATGTTGAAAAAAATTTAATTAACAACCAATCACCAAAGTAGAAAGAAGAATAAACAAAGCCTGGAGCGCGTACTGGTCTCTTAAGGTGATCCGTTTTCCATACAAAAATTCAAATGATTTGCATTCTTACGCAGGACATTAAATTCTGTTGAAAAACGAACAAATACTGCTATTTTTAGTTAAATTTTTCGCTAATTAATACAACAATACAGTTAATGTACTGAAAGTACTATTTTTTGTTAGCAATTTTTTTTCCATATTACGATTGTAGGCGTGCGGTCAAAACTGTACGGTTGTGCTTTGTGTGCATGTGTGAGAGATCGTACTCATGTAAACACGGACTGACGAGAGTAATTGACTTTAGTGGACATATGGAGATATTTTTCTTATCGAAATTGTTGTTAGGCGTTGAAGTTGCACGATGAAATTTACGCGAATCAACTTTTTGCACATATATAGTTGCTACTTATTGCATTAAAAAATAAAACCTTATATTTGCAGCAGTGGCTCCATCTCGTTGCGTTCGGGTCTAAGATGGCCGTCACAGATCACCTTAAGCACATATTTAAATAAAAAATGAGTATTAAGCTTAAAAAGATAGCTATGGACTCGGTAGTAACGCCGACTCTACTGTACGGGTGTCAGACTTGGCCTTTGACAAAAAAGATACTTAATAAGATAAGAATCTTTCAAAGCACCGCAGAGAGGAGTATGCTAGGGCTAACCTTAAAAGATAGAGCATGAAAGTCTGACATACGACGAAGAACCAAAATTATAGACGCTGCAAAACTGGCTTGTCGTCTCAAATGGAGATGGGCAGGCCACCTGGCGAGAACCAATGACGATCGATAAAGTGTGAAGGTGTTGCACTCCATCCCCGTGACATACTCCGCCCTCGAGGCCGGCCGCGACGTCGCTGGCGAGATGAAATTTTGCGTACAGCAGGAGCTACCTGGATGAGTCTGGCCACAGACAGAACCGAATGGAAAGCGCTGGAGGAGGCCTATGCCCAAATAGGGCGTCCAAATGCATGCCCAGAAGAATAAATAAATAAATATCACTACATATTATAAAGTCCCCCGAAACGTTTTTCTTTCGTCATCATGTCTGTCTGTGATCGATAAACTCAGGAATTACTGTATTGATTTTGATCCGGTTTTCACTGATAGATAGATAAATTCAATAGGAAGGTTTGTGGCTATAATTTATAAATATTTAGTTCAAATTATCTGAACTGTTTGTCGATCGAGTCGGAAAAAAAACGTACCTCTAGAGAGCTTTCTGGGCGTGCGCTGCGTAAATGGTTTCATTTATATGAAAGTCATGTATGAAAGAATTGTTACTCTCTGAGAGTTCTAAAGAAAACGATAGTATTTATCTATCTTTTAAGGATAACCCACAGTAACCAACTATTTACAGCAAAAAATTAGATTTTTCAAAATAAGGTATTTTTGCCCGTAAGGTACGGATCCTTATCTAATTTAAAAGGTTAGTAATAATAAGCAATGAACACAGATCAAAATTGTCCTTTACACCATGTTATTTAAATAAATATCTTGGAAGATATCACAATATTAAAATCCCTCTAATTAAAGTCCTACAATGAGCTTCACACTCGATGCGCATTTCCGTTGATAGCCAAACGTAGCCGAGAGTTTCCGAACTTAATATCAGCGAGCCAGGAACCTGACAGGACACACACGGAGGGGCACGCGTCGTTGCGACTGGTCGTCCAAAGCCTGATTATTAATATTTTAGGTATATTCTTTTGTGGTTGTCGTCCGGAGGTACAACGAAATATTTTAGAATGTTTAAAAAATTGTGTAGCAAAAAATATAATATAATTTTTACCAAAATTTAAAAAAAATATATAATTTTTACGAAATAAAATGATATGCAAAATGAAGGCTACGTCATAAATATCGCAAAAAAAGGCACCACTCTACTAAAATGTAAATTTTTGCATGTGGAAATAAATGGCTATACAATACAGTACAGTTCAGTACAGTACAATACGGTACGGTACGGTACGGTACGGTACGGTACGGTACGGTACGGTACGGTACGGTACGGTACGGTACGGTACGGTACGGTACGGTACGGTACGGTACGGTACGATACGATACGATACAATACAAACAATACAATACGATTTTATTGAAATGAATGAATAGGTACTTGCTATTGACTGGATATTATAACAAAAAACATCGTTGTCTGCATCATCAGCTGATCATATGGGTCATTGAATCCTCCAAGCGCTTCACTTCTTCTTGAGCTAAAACTATTTACTTTTTTCAGGAAAAAATACATTTTTTTATATTTTTATAATTTGTGATCATGAATCATCCCTCAGAAGGGTAATCGTACTTTTTTACACCCTGTATAAATATTTTAAAGTTTAAAGCAATATAATTTGAAGTACCTAGTATGATAAAACTAACATAGGGAACATTTGATATAGGCTTTCTCTATGATATAGGTAACGTTTGTTTACTTACAGTATCAAATTAACTAACACTGCTATAGGCTGTTGTATTTCAGTTTCTATCAATAACTTTTGAACGCGCACAATGCAATTAATTATCTAATCATAAATAAACTCTGTTATCTAAAGCTGATCGTGGAATAAAACCGGACTATTACAAGCAAACAATTTTATTTCAATAAAAATTTTCTTTGAAACGGTTTCTTAGTTCAAATTGACAATAATCAATAATTAATAATGGGACAAGCAAAATTTGACGGCGATATAAGTCAAATAAGTGAACGACAGCTTAAATATATCTCTGAAGTTTTAGAAGAAAAAGGATTTAGCGATGCTAAGGTCGCCGTCATGGCAGTTGGAGAAGCAGGAGACAATTATGTGGCTGATGTGAAAAGAATCATTGCTGAAAAGAATGGTGAAACATTTAAAATTATAGTTAAAGTGGCCCCAAGTAAAGAACAAGTTCGCGCCACTATGAATACGCGTGTATTGTTCTTCAACGAACACGTAATGTATACTGAAGTATTACCAAAATTTACGGAATTAGAAAAATCTGCAGGAATACCAGAACACGAAAGATTAAGATACGCCGCTTGTTATGGAACCTTAATGGAAGATTGCCAAGAATTAATATTGCTTGAAGATCTTAAAGAATCTGATTTTATTATGCTAGACAGGTTCAAATCTTTAACTGATGATGACATCAGACTAGTTCTGAAAAACTTCGCTAGATTACACTCATTATCTTACGCACTGAAAAATAAAGAACCAGAAACATTTAATGAATTACAGAATAAATTAGTCAATTTTTGGAAAATTGCTTCTGAGGTAGATCACATGAAACATTATTTTGAAACATCTGAAATCGATTGCTTGTCTGTTTTTGAAGAGCAAAAATATAAAGATGCTATCAGAGGTACTCTAAGTAAATTCATAGAATTGGGTGCAAGATTATGTAAAGTTGATGAAAATTCAAGATATTCTGTAATACAGCAAGGAGACTCGTGGACTAACAATATAATGTTTAAATTAGAAGTAAGCAGCAAAAAAATACTTTTTACCTTTTTTTGTTTACATTTTTGTCAAAACATAAAACTGACAATCCAAATGAGAAAATATACTATAGGGAAAATAAATATCAATGGAAGCTTCTTTTTCAAGTCCTTAAAACCATATTTGTTTAGAAGCAATGATAGGGGCAAATTTTTAATTATTTTGCTTCATTTTGTATTGAAATATTACCCAGATTTAAAATATATAAAAATCTACTATATTATGTAATTTTTAAATTATAGGACGGAAAATCAATTGGATGCTGCATGATTGACTACCAGGTATCAAAAATAAACAGCCCTGTTGCAGACCTGCACTACATGATCTTCAATTGCACGGACTACAAAATACGAAAAACACATTTTAACGATTGGATTGACTATTATCATCATGAGTTAGAGAAGTCCCTTTTTGAATTTGGATTAAAGATTAATTATGTATACCCAAGGGACCAACTTGATGCTGATTTAAAGAGACATGGAAAAATATCATTGGCTTATGGACTCCTTCTAGCGACCGTGCTTTGTAAGCAATCAGCAGAAGCTGCCAGATTCAAAGAAATCATGGAAAATTCTGATGAAAACAACATGGAAGAAATGTACGAAGCCACAAAAGTCACTACGTATGATGAGAAAACTTTAGAATTATATAAGACCAGAGTTCAGGGAATAGTTGACAGTCTTCTTGAATTTGGTTTGTTGTAAGTGTATGGGTGAGAATTAAAGTAGAAAAATAGAAATATGAATCCCTCTTTAATTTAACAACGTAAAAAAGTTAAATTCGTTGATCAGATCTTATACTCGTAAACAATAGTTTTTATAATTCGCCAACCGATCTTAACTATATAGATTTAATAAAAGCTGTAGTGGACTAGAAGATCTGCTTACCAATGTTCTTACACGAAAACCATTCTGATGTCAGTTTTCATATATTCTGTACATATTACTACTCTAGCGGTACGTCATATTTGTCTGAGGAAAACTGGACTAAGTATATGTGAGATGCAAGCTGTGTCTCACAGTGATATTTTAAATTTTAGAATGACTTGGTCCGTAGTTATTTTTGATTCGCCCCTTAGGGACTGTTTTTTAGGGGTGGGGGTGGTGAAGTTGTGTATAATTTTAGAAACAAGTTTACATTTAAATTGTGAATATAAATTACATATCCATCTGTGCTAGATAATTTTAACGTATGGTATACCTACCGGTGCGACAATTAGGGGCTATTTAAGATAAGATAAGGTATACCTATAATGTCGATATGCCTTATCGTAAATCTATATTATACATAAAATAAAATCATAAACTCGCCGATTCTGTTTGAAAATTTTATATAAGGGATCATAAAAAAGGTGATAGAACCCATTCGGATAGTTTTAGAAGTTTTTGTCTGTTTGTTTGTTTGACTGTGCGCGATATACTCGTAAACCACTAAACCGATTGAAACTGGGTGTTCAATATTTGGCTTTTTTTCACTCAAAAAAAGCTACACGAATGCAAATTATCAAGCGGCCTGTGAACCAACAACTCACAAACTACTGAAGGGATTCGAGCAGGGTTTTCAAAAATGTATTTGGCTTTCTTTCGTGCAACATATAAGCTTTTTTTATTGCAATCGGTTCACTCAAACAGAAGGTAGGTATGCGAGTACAAAGCTTCATGATATTTTGCATTTGTGTAGCTTCTGTTTGAATGAACCGACTGCAACGAAAAAAAAAACCGGTCAAGTGCGACTTGAACTAGCGCGCCGAGGGTTCCGATATACCTTTTGTATTTTTGGAAGCTAAATTTTTTTGTCAGAACTAAATTTGTTTGTAAAGGCTTTTTGCAGATTTCTTAAAAACTGTACTACTTAAAAAAGATCGTTTTATTTTTGCTGTGATGTTTACATTTATAAACTTCTATCAACTGTAATTAATTCAGATTTTTCCTTTGACAAAGTTCAGAGATAAAGGGGGGAATGGTATATTTTTTGACATTTTTCATCAGAACTTGAAAATTAAGAGGTACAAAAATATAAAAATATATTTAGAATGAACACGTAAAGTCCTTTCATATAATACCCATTCAACCTAGTAGCGATAATTTGAAATTTGGCTCCCCCTATTTGGGCCCCCTTTACATTAATAATCATAATTTTTTTTTATTCTTTCATATGCAGTTAAGTTGGGCAACCATATTCTAAAACTATTTAACATTTTGGTATCGGAACCCTAAAAGGCACAAAAAAAATACATTATTGAAAACCACGTTTCAATCAGTCCAGTTGTTTGTGTATAGGTAGTGTAAAAGCCAAACTTCACAGAAACGAAGTCGTGGGCACAGCTAGTTTTTCAGTATAATTGGAAATACCTTTAGGGGTAATGCATGGCGTATAACTTATTTATTTTAACGGAGGGCCAACGTAAGAAGTCCGTTTTGACATTTCCTTTACGCCCACACACAGGGTTCATTTTTCTTTAAATTTGTCATAGGTACGTTTGACAGCTGTCACAATGGATCTATATTACATTGCCCTTAATTTAATATTGTTATGGTCGCAAAACTACGCAATACTCGTATACAGTAAGACTGGGATATCTGCTCATGTGGTCAAAATCGGAACTTATTATTTTTAAAGTAAATTGGCAGAGGTTGTATAAAATCTTCATGACTAGCGACGCGATCTTAAATACTGTCAAAAACTCAAAATAAGAAAACTATAGAGTCCGTCCGATATATATACATATTCTGTATGAGCTAGTGAAGTGTAAAACGTATCCCAGTCGCCTATACTAGTCGGTCAAAAAACTCAGTTAAGTTTTACAAAAATCAAGAAATCTTTAAAAATCTAATGTTTTAGTATAAATTTTGTTTGCGAAAGTGAAAATATATCTTTTTTACTTGTGAATTGATGATAAATACTAAGAAGGGAAGCGTAAATAATCCGTAATAGCCATTTTATGCGTGATTTTTACCACCGTTTTTTTCCTAAATGGTAAGTTTTTTCACCAGAAAAACTGTGTTAGTGTAGCATTTATTACTCCCATGTCACGTGCATGTCACATATTTATTAGAGAGATAGATAAAATTTTTACGTTTTTAGGATTTGAGAAAAATCCATTCATTTTAGTATGGAGGTCCCTCGCAAGAAAGTGATACACTTTGGGTCCATCCTTAGCAGGAAGTGTTGTTACTCAAACATCCTTGGTCAAAACCATAGAATATAGGAAATTTCTATTCTATGGCCAAAAGTCGATCAAAAGAACTTCTTCACTTTTAAATTCATAATAAACATCAGCCGAGGAAATTGCTTGATCGAAGCTACCACGTTACCTGCGCTAAAAATTAATAAATTTATTAACCTACACCACAGATCATAATAGGTACTAGTAAAAAATACAATATAATTTCGTAGATGTGGACAGTGCTACTTTGTTGCCGCCATCTATTTTATTCTCAGTGAACTTCGAATACAACAATCAATAAAATATCCGTAGCCTACGAACGGAGAAATTACTCGAACTCGTTTACGGAAAATACTAGAGATGGCGTCAAATCTAACAAAGGTATTTTGTGTACCTCCTTTAGTCGCATTAATTAATATAAATAGATTGTACCACAAGGCAAAAAAATAATATTTTTAAGGCGACGGCGCTATCTTGAATCCAGAGAGAAGTGAATTTTGCAGCCACGCGATACACTCTATTTTTCGTTCCCTCTATGAGAAAGGGTAACAGGCTTTTTTACTTTCGAAAGTAAAAGAGCTGCATGGAAAACACATAAGTAATGAGCATCGAATTTGTATCCAGAGTTATACAGGGTGTTAATTTGATTGCGTGCCATAGCTTAGGGGGTGTTTCAGTTACGATAAAGGATTACAAAAAAATGATTAAAAAAATCCTACTTAAAAAAATCTAAAACTTCATTGAAACTAAACTAACGCGGAGGGTAATGACCCGGACGGAGCGCCGCGCTATCACCGAGCCAGCGCGCGAGTATTAGTGGATAAGGTAGGCACATACATAACTGAAACTCTTTCTTTTTTTGTGCGTGACTCCAATTTACCCTTCATACTTTAACGGGATTATGATCGTCAAAATACTTATAAACTTAACAGAAGTAGGTAACTAGGTAGGTATTGATTTCTTGAAGTAGGATTTTTTTTACTTTCGAGCGGAGCGAGAAAGGTATTGTATTCGTGAAAAAAAAAAGTTTTTCAAATTTTCTCAAAAATGTGTTCTATATCACTTATACATCATAAAAAAAAGACTCCCAAAAATGTCCGTCCATCGGTCGGTCGGTCCGTTGGTCGGTCTGTCCGTCACGCTTTGGCCTAGCGGCTAAACGAATATTTGGAATTTAGGAGTTTTATGCAAATCCATCGAAGGGTTCTAAGTGGTTTCTGGCTGGCTCTCATTTTGAGGGAAGCTGTCATACAACGAAAATGATAAATTGTAATTTTCTCAAAAACGGCTCATAGAATCTTGATGAAACTTTGCATGACCAAGCATCTCCATGTAAGATATCTTGCGCCAGTATCAAATGATCTGTGTAATTTCATATAAGGGGTGTTCCTGTACCACCAAATCGTAAATATGTCATTTACCCAAAATTGGTTCGATTAAGTTTATTAAAATTTTCTATAATATTACTCCTGAATTGGTTGTCTACCTGACTGGATATTCTTTATGATTTTTTGATTAAAATTAAGGGAATTTATTTTATTTAATTAATTAATTAATTTATTATTTTATTTTATTTATTTTGTACACAGGGTGTACCAAAAACTAAAGGGCTTGCTCAGTAGACTAAACTGAACAATAATCCATAAGGAACATGTATTGGGAAATTAAAAAAATCTCCATGCAAGTATCCTACGGTAGTATCTATTGATCTTTGAAAATTCATATAAAGGATGTTCCAGTACTACCAAAAGTTAAACATGTGATTTACTCGAAATCGTTTGATGTTTGTTTGTTTTAATGTTTGACAATAGATGATCAAACGAACTCCAGGAGTGAAGTTCGATCGTTATTATATGAGTCGCTTCATTCGAAGATATAGTTTGTTTACATGTAGTACTCCTCAATTCGCCAGGCAGACGATGCACGCATTTAAGAGTAATTCATTTGATTCTCTTATTTAAAACGATTTTTTTATAATCCATATAAGAGTATACTGTTCCTTTTTAACTAATCTTACAGGTCCTGCGAGTAGCATTCACGCGCCACTTGATCCTCTCGCTTGCACTGATGTTCTCTTGAGCTTCGCTGCCTGAGGCTCCTATTTAACAATATATGTCAAAATACGCTTTGGGTAACAACTTGTCCCCAGAAAAAACGCAAACGTGTTTGATAGTCCTACAATTAACAACTATTGTTATTTTTAACAAAACAACGTGAGGAGATGTTTGGTTTGGCGTAATCTTTGCTACTTACTTATTAGGTGATACAATTGGAACCAATAATTGGTTTAAAACCTTCTTCTACTTACAATCACAAGCCTAATCGGCCTAGATATATAATAGTTACTTGGGACACACAACTAATAAGTAAATAAGTGTGTATCTAAATAGTCCCTTAATTTAGAGATAATGATATAAAATAAAATGAACAGATCAGCGATTTTACTATATGCTCATGGGGCACAAACATTTTCAATAATAAAAAGTGAATACTTATATTATTTTGCAAATAATGGAGTTGAGATAGCCATAACGTATTTAATCAAACTTCCACTGCGGGCTAAGATTAGCCGATATTGTTCTAATATTATTTAACTTAATATATTATGCACTCGTGTTCTGTCCATATTTTTGTTCAAAAAATAAAATCAAGAACTGCCAATGTAGGAAAATTGTAAATATCAATTAACATCCACGTTAATCAGCTTAAGCAGCTGTGATTTATAAGCTGGTTGATTTACCAGAAACACTATCTGAGAGCAGGCTTGTCGACACATGCATCTTCCCCGCTTTGCAAAATTGCAACTCTCTCAGCCTCGACTCGTGAAAACAGCTGGCTGGACCAGCACGTCTAGCACTTTTATTAGTTTGATATATTAGACCAGTAGGTAGATGATTTTGTAATATCAGTTGTATTGAATGAGTAACTTATTATATAAGTTGATTTTTGTTGCATACTTGCTTTTGGGATAAATCAAAGGTTATTTATTATCTGCTTGGATCAGCAAATTACAGATTTTTCAACGAATTACTATTTGTAATTCGTTGGCTTAGATAGTTAAACTAGAACATCTTGTATAGTAGTTATACAGTTGTTTCACAGTAACCAAACAAAACTTTGTTCTCTAAACATCTACATGTAAACAAACTATATCTTCGAATGAAGCGACGAAATATAATAGATGATCAAACGAACTCCAGGAGTGAAGTTCGATCGTTATTATATGAGTCGCTTCATTCGAAGATATAGTTTGTTTACATGTAGTACTCCTCAATTCGCCAGGCAGACGATGCACGCATTTAAGAGTAATTCATTTGATTCTCTTATTTAAAACGATTTCCGTCCGTGTTCACTTCACCACTGTAGCTGACATTCGCTTAATTTTTTAGAGTCTGTACCTATGAACCTTTAAACAAAACTTTGCATTTGGGTGGAAACCACAACTTGTGTCACAGTGTTTGGTTTTTTGGGAGGGAGGGTTGTTATATTATTATATCTTCGAATGAAGCGACTCATATAATAACGATCGAACTTCACTCCTGGAGTTCGTTTGATCATCTATTATATTTCGTCGCTTCATTCGAAGATATAGTTTGTTTACATGTAGATGTTTAGAGAACAAAGTTTTGTTTGGTTACTGTGAAACAACTGTATAACTACTATACAAGATGTTCTAGTTTAACTATCTAAGCCAACGAATTACAAATAGTAATTCGTTGAAAAATCTGTAATTTGCTGATCCAAGCAGATAATAAATAACCTTTGATTTATCCCAAAAGCAAGTATGCAACAAAAATCAACTTATATAATAAGTTACTCATTCAATACAACTGATATTACAAAATCATCTACCTACTGGTCTAATATATCAAACTAATAAAAGTGCTAGACGTGCTGGTCCAGCCAGCTGTTTTCACGAGTCGAGGCTGAGAGAGTTGCAATTTTGCAAAGCGGGGAAGATGCATGTGTCGACAAGCCTGCTCTCAGATAGTGTTTCTGGTAAATCAACCAGCTTATAAATCACAGCTGCTTAAGCTGATTAACGTGGATGTTAATTGATATTTACAATTTTCCTACATTGGCAGTTCTTGATTTTATTTTTTGAACAAAAATATGGACAGAACACGAGTGCATAATATATTAAGTTAAATAATATTAGAACAATATCGGCTAATCTTAGCCCGCAGTGGAAGTTTGATTAAATACGTTATGGCTATCTCAACTCCATTATTTGCAAAATAATATAAGTATTCACTTTTTATTATTGAAAATGTTTGTGCCCCATGAGCATATAGTAAAATCGCTGATCTGTTCATTTTATTTTATATCATTATCTCTAAATTAAGGGACTATTTAGATACACACTTATTTACTTATTAGTTGTGTGTCCCAAGTAACTATTATATATCTAGGCCGATTAGGCTTGTGATTGTAAGTAGAAGAAGGTTTTAAACCAATTATTGGTTCCAATTGTATCACCTAATAAGTAAGTAGCAAAGATTACGCCAAACCAAACATCTCCTCACGTTGTTTTGTTAAAAATAACAATAGTTGTTAATTGTAGGACTATCAAACACGTTTGCGTTTTTTCTGGGGACAAGTTGTTACCCAAAGCGTATTTTGACATATATTGTTAAATAGGAGCCTCAGGCAGCGAAGCTCAAGAGAACATCAGTGCAAGCGAGAGGATCAAGTGGCGCGTGAATGCTACTCGCAGGACCTGTAAGATTAGTTAAAAAGGAACAGTATACTCTTATATGGATTATAAAAGTTTCAAGTGTTGAAGGACACTTATTTTATATGATATAAATAATTAAGATGGGCTAAAAGGCAGAGAAGGCCTTGTGAAAACACAAAATACTGGTGCCTTCGACATCAGTAATTTTTCCCAAATATAAAAGGAAACAAAAAATGGTGGAACCGCGTAAAATGTCCAGGTCAAAGGATAAAGTATCCATAGCTACAGCGTCTGGATCTCGTTTTCATAAAAAATAAAAAACATAAATCGCTAAGGATTGTCGCTAAGAGCAAAACTAAGAGTACAGCGAACTTGAAAGCTGTGTCTTAAAAGTTTGCACACAGAGCCCGGGAGTGACTTTCATTGACTCAGCTGGCACCTGTGGCAATTTGTGTTTCGTAAAATTTTAATAAATAAATATTGTGCCAATCGTACCATTGCCAATTTTGATAAGTTATTTGTACAATATGGTATGGTACCTACATACTTTTTGTTTTTTTTTTGTTTGTAACCTTAAAACAAATATTTTACTTCTTCGCCCTTCTTAGTAGCCTTTGGTTTTATTTACTGCTCTACACTAGGTACTAGTTAGGGAGTTGTCTGTATTAAATTTCTTTCTGTAAGACAAGTATTTTGTGATGGGCAGGAATTTGTCGAAACATTACCATACCATGAGATAAGATCTTCTAAAATATCATAATATTCATAAGGCACGGTTGTAAAATCGTAAATAATTATATAGCGTGACTTCTTTCATATATTATGTTGAAAATTTAAATGTAGAAAAATTTTCGGTCACTTAAAACATAAATTAAGAGATGGGCTTTTCGTAGCAAGGAAGCCGTTTTTCAAAACATAATTTTTGAGGCGGTTGAATGACACGTTGCAATAGGTACATTTATTTCTTGGATTTAGAATAAATCGGTTACAGCTATTGCGTTTTGGTGCTTTAAAATTAGGTACCCAATATAAATTCCGATGGAATGTAACTTGTAACGGTTGTAACGCTGGAAATAAGAACTTATTCTCCAGTTAAAATCAATATAAACTTTGTATATTGGCTTTTCTTGAGGGTAAATTTTAAACGTGGATTTCACGTTACATTAGCACTACACGGAATATTATTTCCTCGTTTTTTCCCAGGTAACACTAGGATACTGTGGTGTTTAGGGTTCATGCTTATGCATGTATTATAACAACATTGTGGTTATGAAATATTGCGATTTTCTACTTCGTAGAATTATCCGGACACAGGAAGTGTTGAAAAAAAACATTGTACTATACCAGCATGTACTTGTGTTACGGTCCTGTGCTGGAGCATGAGTTTTGGATGGATTGTAACTTTTAGTCGATGCTGCTTGAGCCTGGGGATAAGGCCAGAGCCTGCCTGTAACCTCGCTCCCCTCCCCATTTGACGGGTAACGAGGACCCGACCAAGGCTTCTTCTGCTGGGTTAAACGAGCTCCCGACGTTTGAAAAGATGTATCTTTATCTCTCAATAGTTTTATTTACTTTAACATTTAAAAAAAAAACAAGTTTTGTCTTTTACAAATACTTGTACATGCAAGCGGAGATATTTTTATCTAAGCCTGGAATTCAATTAGCAATTCAGTATCGGTGTTTGTAATAATTTACAATTAACCGGTATTAGGTGATATTTGAGAAGTATGTACTTGTCTATAGGCATGCCTTTTTTCAATATACTTAGGCGTACAAAAGTTCAACAGTGTGTCGTGAATATGATAGAGAACAAGTTTGGCGTATCAGACGTAGACGCCTAGGGTGTCTCGAAGACTCCTCAGGTGTCCAGACCTTAGGTGTCGGTTGGTCCAGGGCTGGCATGATCTTTTGCCTCGTGGACGGTTTTGTTCTCTTTACTATTACTGGCACCCAAAAATAAAATTTTAGTAGGTGGGTATTTTACAATAAAAATATTCTGGTTATGGTTAACAAACAAAAAGGTTTGTTGTGAAAACTAAAGACAATGTATCGCAAACGACACACATAGATGAACTTGATATTATTGTTTTCATTGACGATAAATTTTGACGTTAAGTCACAGTTACCGCCGTCGCAATTGACTCTCAGTCAATGCCGACCTTAACAATAAAAGTTGACTCTCAGTCAATAGCAATTTTAATATCGCATATTGTAATAATTATTTGGCCTTTACTTGCAGTTAACGCCGTTACGATTGAATCACAGTCGAGTCCGACGTGAAAATAGATAACTTGTATTTTTATGCATGATTTATGTTGATAAAGTTTGACATAACTCGCAGTTAAGCCGTCGTTATTGACTCGCAGTCAATCCCAACAACTAACAGATAGTTTGGCGTTAACTCGCAGTTAACACCGTCGTTATTGGCTCGCAGCCAATCCTGACAGACAATAGATAGTTGAATCGCAGTAAAAATATATTCAGATGTCGATTTTTGTCTATATTATTTGGCCATAACTCGCAGTTAAGGCCGTCGCAATTGACTCGCAGTCAATCCCGACATAATAATAGATAGGCAACTTTATACATCACGTATTTTCAATAATATGTGGCGTTAACTCGCAGTTAACACCGTCGCAATTGACTCGCAGTCAATCCCGACAAGCAATAGATACTTGGTAACCCACAGTTCATATCTATGTAGATATCGCGTATTGTCAATATTATTTGGCCTTAACTCGCAGTCAACGCCGTCGCAATTGACTCGCAGTCAATCCCGACATAATAATAGATAGACAATCGCATTCCACGTAACACATCGTAAATAATATTAGGCGGTAACTCGAAGTTACTGCCGTCGCAATTGACTCGCAGTCCATTCCGACGTAAGTTGTTCTATGATTCACTTGGTAATAAATGTTTAAAACACAAAAAAAAAGAAAATATATTTCATTTTTTACTTACCCTCGTAACTTTCGCCATTAGACGAAAAAACATCTAACACACGTCATACACACGTATAATTAATACGTCGGTAACGTTTAATTTTATTTTTACTTTGTTCGTCGGAAGGTAAGAAAAGATAAAATTGTATGACGTAAACGAAGGCTAAAATTTTTAAGCCTGTGTAGGTGGTAATGAACTTTTGTAGTAATTGACTACAAAAAAAAAATATATATTGAAAAGGTTTCAAAATCTCTCGATTAGACAATGTTCTAACATTTGTCGGAATTATCATAAACAAAATGTCATTATATGGTTTACGTCTATCTTATTAAATTTTCCATAATTTTCGTAAAAGTTCTGGGTGCGACCGACAGGTCATAATCATGGTTGTTATGTTATCATGTTACGTTTTTGTATACAAAACAAGTAACTGGAGGTATCGGGCCGCAAGATAGGCCGTAATAAACACTTCAATTTGTTTAGCAAATTTAAGAATAGAACATGTGGGTAATCTTGAAAATTTTTCTTTCTTAGAAATAATTAATAATCAAAACAACACTTACTGAAAAGTTTTGAATCCAGTACGATTACACTAACACACGGAGCGAAAACTTATTTTATCGAAAATAATTTTAAATATTTGTAATTTAACTTCAATTGAACATTGCGCTTCGGCATGGGACGCGTGCGTTCACTGCCCCGCACGAAAAAGGAATGAAGCGAATGTCAGCTACAGTGGTGAAGTGAACACGGACGGAAATCGTTTTAAATAAGAGAATCAAATGAATTACTCTTAAATGCGTGCATCGTCTGCCTGGCGAATTGAGGAGTACTACATGTAAACAAACTATATCTTCGAATGAAGCGACGAAATATAATTTGAATTCCGAATTGATCTGTATGTCGAAGACACGAACTGGGGAGGAAAAGAGGGATGGCACTATGTGGGCAAGGGATAGACATCTGGAATAGCTAAGAACACGATATTGGCCGAACTATTTTTAGCAGACATCGATAACATCTTTGACAATCGCCTAATTCAATCGAGTGTAACTTACTTGCATAGCGATCATTCATCCTGACTTGCCATTGACCTCTCATACGGTACTCTCCTCAATCACGTCGTCGGTAAACACAGCGGTGTGCAGGACTGCTTGTGCCACCTGTTGTTTTAATGTAAAATTAACTAAGTGGCACAATCCTGTCAACCCCAAACGTTGGAGGCTTAGTCTAAGATTCTATTCACATGTTCAACTACCGCAAACTCACAATGCACCGTGTTTTACTATCATAAAAGGTATTCGCGTATCATAACCTAAAATATCACAGTTTAGAAGCAGACAAGATCATAAACACTTAGCTGTCGTTAAGGGGTCGCTCCTGTCATCCCAGAATTGCCACGGCTCATCCGCCAGCGGCTGCAGGCTTCATCTCGCGACCAACTATCACTTTATAACTTGACGTGGTAAAATCTCGAACAAGAATGAGCTGTTGAAAATGGCGGCCTCGTCTTCACTTTGCTACGTGTTGGCTAAACTGACACAAACCGCGCCCCTTCACGCGCCATTCGTTGTAGTAGTACCAACTTCACGATCTAAAGCCATCATTGCCAACATCATCGTCCAACATCGACAATCTACACTGGTACGGAAATTCAGTACCACGGAGTTTACTCCGTGTTCAGTACTAATTTGACGTTTGCCGTAGCTTCGCCGTGCTTGGGCCACTGCATAGGTGCTGCTGGCACGAACGTTTGTCTTTGAAAATACCACGGGTAATTCGAAATGAGAGTCGCTCTAGCTGTCAATCTGGTTCCGGCGCAATCCAATAGATGGCGCTAGTGAAGTGCCGTCATGTATATTTCATTCGAACATTTTTTTGGAAAAACGTAAAAAAAAGTTTGTATTTCCATACTATGTGTATGGCATTACAAATTTAAGTTTGCGGTTGATAGTTTTTCCTTGAGTATTGCGAGAAAGTAAGTGCAGTGCTGCTGTACCATTTATTTCGACTTCCCATACAACAGATTTCGTACGGGAGGTCGATTTTTATTTCGTATTTCGACCTATGTTCCTTAGGAAAAGTTGGGCAGAACCATTTCTTAAATTATCCAGGGTTATGAAAAAATTAAGGCTGTATAGTAGATCAGTTACGGGGCTTGTAATTTTATGCATGAAATAATATATATCCTTTATTGTGCACAATATAACATAGCAATAATGATAAAAGAGGTTCACAATGGCGAGCTTATCTCTATGAAGAGATCTCTTCCAGCCAACCAGAGTTTAGTAAGAAAAAGTATATAAGACGGGGACAAGAATAAGTACACATCAAATAAAATTAAGAAATAAGTATTGAGTACATTATATAATATTATAATAATACATAGTAACAACTAAATATACCTACTATAGACTACATATAATAATATATACCTAAAATATATTATACATATATTATAAATATCTAAAAAAAAAAATATCTAAATATCTAAATATCTATTTATTGTCTTTTTTGTTTTTCATTTATGTAGTTTATATGAGTGCACTACACTGCAGAATTCTGTAAATGTTGATTTCGTCAAAAGGATCGTTGTCTGGAAGAGATCACTCTTAGTGATAAGACCGCCTTTTGCCCACATTTTATTACTGGTTATGTGTAAATGTTACTTTATTAGTGTGCAATAAAGTGTTATTCATTCATACATATATAATACATATTTTATTAAGATAAGTTCGATAAGAAGTGCTCTTTCAACCTTTTCTTGAAAGAAGTGACGGATGGGCTGTCTTGGATATGTTTGGGAAGCTTGTTCCACATTAGTGTAGCACGCACGGAAAAGGAATTGAACAGGAACTTTGTATTGGCACTAGGACATTCCAGCATCTTAGTGATACAAGGACGCCTAGGGCGGGGATCAGGTGGCAAGCGTTGGAAACGGGATCGAAGGTATTCTGGAGTAGCGGGATCATTAAGGATGTTATAAAGGACAGTAAGGATGTGCACATCACGGCGAATTCGGATAGGGAGCCATTTTAACTGGGCACGAAACTGAGAGACGTGATCGTATTTTCGAAGTCCAAAGATAAAACGTATTGCTAGATTTTGAAGGCGCTCCAGTTTATTCAGTAGCTCCTCTGTCGCATCCAAATAACAAACATCAGCATAGTCTAGGATAGGAAGGAGAAGGGATTGGGCAAGCATAACTTTCGTAGCAAGCGGAAGGAAGAACTGGAGTCGCTTGATATTGATAATGATATTGTTCTAAAATAAAATCCTCCCATAGAAACTGCATCAGCTGATAGCGCATTTTGTATGGGAGGTCAAATTTGGTTTTTCGTATTTCGACCTATGTTCCTTGGGAAAAGTTGTTCAGTATCATGAACATGCATATCTTTTTCTATGAAGAACTAATTTAAAGTCACCCTATATGTATTGCTCGTTTAATAAGATAGGGTAATGAATAAGAAATAAGATAAATAAATTAGGTAGGTAATTGATGTTTGATTTTTTAACAAAGTTATTGAGTGAGCATTCATTTTAAATTATTTCAGTAAGCACCATTTAGTGCATAGTATTTTTGTTTTAACATTGGTAAAATTGGTAGGACATAAACGGGAATAATTTTATGGGCAGTTGCATAACAACCTTAATAAAACAAATAAATATTTCATTAGTCACTACGTTTATTTTCTTCGAGGTCAAACTGTAGACCTGTAAAATAAATAATAGAAAACATTAAATTTTAGGTAGGTATACAATGTTTTAATGGAATAAGCGAAACCCTCATACACCCCAACTGATTTTTACTAAAATAAATCCCTTCCCGTAATAAATAAATCTTGAAAAAAGTTTTTTTTATCTAGATATTGTTAATTTAAAGTTTTATCACTGTTCTAGTTTCATCGTTGTTCTAGTCCGCGCACTCCGCGCACGCTACGCACACTTCCCTCCACTCCTCACCGCTCATTAGCCGCGCGGCGCCCGGCCGCCAGCGCGCGTATCCACAGAAATATTTAGAATAGAAGCGGCAAGACTTTAAATAATAAAAAAAAAATACCCCTATCAAAAACCCGTGAAATTGATTCTACTATCGATTCTGAACAAACAGTTTTCTCAGTTTCGTTTATTCAGTTATCACGTTGTATATGTCAAAGGAAAATAATTGGAATTGTAACTTGATTAATCTTCTAGTAAGTTAATAAACTGTCGAAAAATAATGAACTGTGCCGAATTCGCTTCAGGCACACGCCGGCTGCTGGTGCAGCACGCTCGTTTCGCTCGCTCTGCACGTGCATTCAGTCGACAGAGAACCTAACACAAACTAACCGATCAGTTAGGTTGTGTTTGTCTTACCTAACGGACCTATAGATCTAGTTTAGTCAGTTAGTAATTTTTCAACTGGCACTTACGATTACATGCGACTTGTAACGTAAAGCCAACATCTTTGTGAAATTAAAAATAAGTAAAAATTTGAAATCAAAATTTGACCGAGTCATTTAGTATGGAGATTTTTTATTATTATTTTGATTTCCAAAGATTTTAGAACAAAATGTGTTCAGTTGCATGAGTGGAACTTCCCACCCGAGAGGTTTTGCGTTATAGAGTACATCATTAGTAGAGTACATCATTCATCTAGTTACATGCTCGTTTGCCCACCTGTGACATTAAAAAGAACAGTTCAGTTCAGTTTACCGTCACTCTTTGGTATGCGGTGAGGTAAGGTTCACGACGATATCAGCTGTCGTGCCATAGCTCAGGGGCGGGTTCAGCATCCTTAACTGTACAACTTTTGCCCAGGAACATAGGTCGAAAAACGAAAAATTATTTTGGACTTCCCATACTAAGTGACCAGCACGGCAAGGCTAGATTACTTTAGCTACTTCCATAGCATTACGTCTTATGGCATACTGCTTTGGGGCCGAGCAGCTGATATACATTCAATATTCGTTTTACAAAAGAGGGCTATAAGAGCAATTTATTGCCTGAAGACTCGTGATTCCCTGAGAGAACTGTTCAAGGAAATCAACATAATGACAGTGCCATGCCAGTATATCTATGAAAATATTATGTATGCTAGAAAGAACATTCATCAATTACCTAGAATTTGTGACAGGCATAATTTTAATACTAGAAATAAGCACAAAATTGATCAACCATATACTAGATTAACTAAAGTCAATACATCTTTCGTTGGTCTGTGTGTACAATACTACAACAAAATACCTGACAATATAGTGCAATTACCTGAGAGAAAGTTTAAAAAATGTGTAAAGCAAACTTTATGTAAAAAAGCTTACTATAGATTAGATGACTATATGAATGACAAAGAGGTACCTATGGTGCTCTGATATTCCAGCGAAACACAAGAAACACATTGTAAAAAGCCGACTCTTAAAGTAGGCCGTGCTGCAGTGGTTTCTTGCCGTTTCTTTTACGCTGCCATAGCACGATCCGAAACGGCGTAGACTCGCTCTATTTTAATTGTATTCTGCATGACATTCAATAAGTATTCTGTAAAGAATCTACATTGAATAAATAATCTGAATCTGAATCTGCACAATTGTATAGGAGGTTCGAAAATGTTGTCCTTTATCATTTTATCAACCTATGCTTCTTTGGGAAAGTCGTTCAGTTACTGATACTGAACCCGCCCCAGAGCTATGGCACGCAATTAAATAAACAGCCTGTAGGGAGAGGCCTTTGATCATAGTATAACGTTCTGTTAGATACACAGTTGCAATTAAGATTCAAACCAAAAAATGTCCCCATTTTGGCGTGTTCTCAAAATTTCAAAATATTTTGCTGAGCCATAAAGCGGCTGAAAGCACAAAGAGCCCTTTTGTACGGTGCAGTTATTTGAGCAGCAATCGTGTATATACCAAACTATATGATCGAAGGTAGAGACTTTATGTCTTCGTATTGTGCTTACCATTTTTGCCGCGACGGCGGCTTAGTTTTTTATACCTTTTTCTGATTTTATTGGCGGCGACAGCTCTTTGGTCTCGACTTAAAGATTCGTAGGAAATATAATCAAAATCTGAAAATGATAAAATGTTTAAATTGCTTCTTTGATATCATGGTTTTAAATCCTAAAGAAAATATTGGTATGACGTTGGCAAATTGTATAATTCACCGTTTTACATATTGCCTGGCATTTTACAAAATGCTGACAAATAATTCGTCATCTTACATAATGACTCGGCATTTTCACTGTGTCTAGATTCGCTTCGTTAGATTGTGTTTACCTTAGTTATGACCCACTACATAATACCCAATTATAACAAAAAAAAACAGCTTTTACCACACAGACAATCCACATATTGCATGTCAGTTAGCGTATGCGTCTGAATTCCACGACCAGGTGCCACCATCCTCCTATATACGTGGAACTAGACGAGGGTTAGGGTCTCACAAAGCACTATAACTCTTCATTCTTAATGCCCACAAAAGCTGGGCATCCTCAATACGGTTAGGCATTACTTCACTCCTGGACAGCTTCTAGTTTTATATAAAGCCCAAGTCCGATCCTGCATGGAGAATTGCTGTCACCTCTGGGATGGCTCAGCCAAATACCAACTAGCCGCACTTGACTCGATAGATCGCAGAGCCAAAAAGCTCGTTGGTGATGAGATGCTGGTGAAAACCAAGTTTCACAGTCTGGCCCACCGTCGCAAAGTTGCATCTCAGTCGGTCTTCTACAGATTGTACTTCGGAGAGTGTGCTCTAGAGCTCCACGAGCTTATTCCACCATCTCCCTTCTACCATCGGGAGTCCAAACGCACCGCAAGATATCACCCATACTTGGTTGATATTCAGCACATTCGCACAAAGCGCTTTGAAACATCATTTATAATGCACACGGCTAAAGAGTGGAATTCTATGCGTCTGTGTTCCCGAGTTCATATAACCCGAATCTATTCAAGTTGCGAGTGAATAGGCTTCTTCTAGGCAAGCTCGTTCCATCGTCGACCTCATCTCTGTCTTCAAGTCTAGATCGAGGTCAAGAGTAAGCCCATTATAAAAAAGAAGTTAGGGAGTGGAAATCCCTCTCAGCCAAAATCTGGATCTTTTCAAGGCCCGGTTGCACAGGCATTTACTAGGTAAGCAAGCTACGTTTTTGACCCCATCGTCACTTACCACCACGTGAGATCGGGGTCAAAATACTCACCTAAAAAAGAAGAGCTCAATTTCGTAATTACGTTAACGTCCCAAAAAATCAACTGCTGAACAGAGAGCTTCCCACAGCAAAAATATGTAGTTCCTATATCAAAAAGATTAAAAGATACAGGCGGGGTCAAAAGTGGTTTCAAAACCTTGTCTAACACTCTTAGTCGTGTGACTAGATTTTGCAATTATTGGCGTTGCGGTGCGGCTGGTATACGAGTAATAGACCAAGGTGGTTAGTGATTTTAGTAGATAAAATGGTAGGTACATTATGCAAAAATTTGCTGTTGCTTATTCACCGATTCAATATCTCTTAGTCGCCTTTTACGATGCTCAAGGGAAGAGATGTTTCTTTTATCAAATCTATGACTATAGGCGTATTACTGATTCCTCTTACCGCTGCTGGTTTCTGTACAGATAATTCTGGTACAATATGTGGATCCGTCAGCTCCACACACACATCTATTGCAATGCACGTAGAAGGGTTCAAACGGCTTGCAAGGCGGTCTCATAGCTGTGTGCATATATTATTTATTTATATATTATTTATTTTATAAAGGGTGTAAGGAACGGTGAACCGAAAACTGAAAGGGCGTGCTCCGTCAACGAAACTGAAAAACTTTTCCAAAGAAACATATGTTGGGAAATGCAAAAAAAAAATTGACCTCTCCATACAAACTGTTCGACCAGAGTGGGCAATTTGTTTGAAGAGGTAATTTTTTTTTCAATATGTATGTTTGGGAAGGTTGTTCAGTTTCGTTGACTGAGCACGCCCTTTCAGTTTTCGGTACACCGTCCCTTACGTTAACACTTTTAATTACATACATACAAAATCAAGCCTCTTTCCCTTGGGGGTAGGCAAAGACCACAGTCCTTCGCCTGCTTTTTGACATACTTCCCTCGCTTACTTCCCTCGTGTATTTTACGTTCCCGACCCTCTCAGTCAAGAGCAGGTCAAACTTGTCGCTCACAGCGCGACTTGAGATCCGACCTAAGGATCCGACTGTTTTTGAAATAAGCACAGTACAAAGTCTAATGTCTCAAGCTTGAAGTGATTTTGACTGTACCAGTCAAAACAGCTATTTGTGTTCAAATCAGCTAACTTGTACGTTTTACAAAAAACTGGCCAGGTGTTAGTCGGACTCGCGCACCGAGGGTCTCGTACCACCACATAATACTAATTGTGTTAGTTGAAATTTCAGTGACTTACTGTTGTAACAGCTAGATGCAGGTATCCTAATGGCTAACTTAAAACTTACTTACTAGTTTCCTATCCTGGGCACGAACCCAAGCATCAGATTGTAACGTCTCCTAACCCCTAGAGCTATCCTAATAAGATGAAGGTGTGTATATGTAGTTTAAAGGTTTATGAACCTGTAAGGGTTAATTGAATGTGGTAATGTCTAAGTTTCTAACTATCCTAGCTGAACCTAAGGGAAATCTAAGGAAAGTCCTGTAGTTCTTGAAGCCTATGTATTGGGATTGTCCTAGTTATAAAATGGCCGATGAGATGTTTAAACTGCTTTTTGGACCCGACGAGGTGATCAACGAGTAACCCTAATTCGTTTGAGTGCGGACCATGAATAAGTTGAATTCCTATACAATTAAGTTCCTAGAATAATTTTTTTTTTTTTATTTATTTATTCATCATAATTACATTAAGTGCTTAAAGATTAAAATCTCGCCAAACTACAGTAGTTTGATGGCGAGTGGAACGCTCTAATTTACAAATCATGCACCTATTTGAATTAAAAAGATAACAATTATAATTTATAAATTAACTCTAACAAAATACATACAATAAATAATTAAGGTAGTAATAGTACTAACTTAATTATTTATTGTACAAATATCTATATATTATCTGCTCTTATACTATATACTAATATATATAAGTTCATGTCTGCCTATCTGCACTATCACTTTCTAAGAGGGTTAATTTTAATTTATTTTTCAGGACTATTTTAGTTAGTTTCGTTTCGTCTCGAAGCCATGGTATACTATTAAAAATTGTAGGTATCACAAACTTATTTAGCCTTCTCCCATAATAATTTTTAAATGCTGGTAGCAAAATCTTCCTCTCCCTGACCCTTCTCGTGTTATATCTGTTAGTCACCCGTTCCTTATGCTCATCACTATAGTAGTGCTCCAACGCAATCAAGTACTTAGTCTTCAGATTTACGGGTAGAACTTTAACAATTGGGTACAGTTCTGTGTAGTCAGTACAGTGTTTCTTTACCCTCCTGTCTACTAAGTACTTGATTAACCTTGTTTGCAAATTTTTGACTTCTTTTATGTAGGAACAAAAAGTGCGGCCATAAACAGATAAGCCGTAATTTATGAGGGAATCAGCCAAAGCGTAATATACAACAGTCAGCGTTTTTTGGTCTGTAACTGCCCTCAAGTTATAGAATTTGCCTAATATAATCCTTAGCTTCTGACATAGCTCTTCTATGTGTATCCTAAAGCTGAAGTTGTGGTCTACTAACAATCCAAGATATTTATACTTAGTCACGAATTCTAATTTTGTACATGTACACATTAATTTAGAATTGTGGAGACATTCATAAGAGTGACCAGTTATACAAAGTTTAGAGTAGTCTTTATTTTTCGCTACCTTGTTGTAAGGCGAGTATAGGTGTAAACATTTGGTTTTCGTAGCGTTGATTATGATGCCGTTGTCATGTGCCCATTTTATGATGTTTTCAAAGTCTGACTGTATCTTTGAGCAAGCCTCATCAATATTTTTTGACGCATATAATAGACACATGTCATCGGCATACATAAAAACATTACACTTTTGTACCACATTAACAACACTGTTTACAAGCATAATATAACCAAGAGGGCCATAAACAGAACCAGTTGGGACCCCTAGTGTCACGCACGCCTCATCTCCCTCAGTTCCATCGACTACGGTTCGGATAGTTCGGTTCGTCAGATAGTTTCTGAACCATGCGTTAGTAGGCCCGCCTATGCCGCATTCCTCCATAGACTGAAGTAGCACATCATGGTCCAACGTATCAAAGGCCTTTTTATAATCGATAAAAAGACCCAGTACTTGTTTTCCATCATTTAAGCTCTTATTAACTATTTCGGCAAACTGCGACAAGGCGGTACTCGTCCCTCGGCCGCGACGAAACCCGTGTTGACACTCTGACAGGATATTATATCGCTCAAGAAAACCACTTATTTGACCTACAACAACCTTTTCCACTATCTTATTTATTGCCGACAAAATGGCGATTGGCCTGTAGTTGGAATAATCGTAATGGCTCCCACTTTTATAGATTGGCCGTATGATCGCCTTTTTTAAATGGTCTGGATATAATCCTGTTGAGAGACTCAAGTTAACAAAATGCGCTATTACTGCACTAATATGTTTTTTCATAAGTTTCAAATCTTTCACTCTAATTTTATCGAGTCCTGGCGATTTATCAGAACTTAAAGACGATATTATTTTACAGATCTCTTGTGCACTAACTTTTACAAATCGGAAACATATATTACTTTCTTTTATATAAGCATCTCTATTTAAGAATTTAATATTACATACATGCTTAATATCTAATATCTCTTTTGTGAACGTTTTTGTGAATTCACAGCAAATATTGTACATACAGTTATTTTTTCCTAAATATTTCTTAATGACGTCATCCAAACTACCTTTTGACCGACCTAACCAACTATTTATATGCGACCAAATTTTCCGATAATCACCCTCACAATTACTAATCTGCTGTTGTCTATACTTATTTTTTGCCTCATTAATTAACCTATTTACTCTATTTCTAAATCTGGTGTATTCCAGTCTTTTATTAATATTATCAGGCGTCATTTTCCACGCACGGAATAAAGCGTCCCTTTTAAGAAGCAGTTTATACAGTGTTTTCGTTACCCACGGCTGTGTCGCTCGCTTACGTCTTATTAAAATCTCAGTTTTACATTCCTCATATATATTATTAAATACAGTAAATATCTGTTGATATAGCAACAAGGGACACATTATTAGTAAAAGTTTTGACCAATCAAAAGAACAAAGTTTTTCTTGTAGCATTTTTTCATTCACAATAGTCTTTTTAATGTAATTACTCTCATTCATAATAGGTTTGTTTACCTCCAACGAGACTCCGATAACGTGGTGGTCCGAAATACTACACTCTATCAGGAACGCTGTCGCACTCGCACACTCACTTCTACTATCGCTCTGTTTCACTCGTACCCACAGGTGATCTATCGAGGATTGCTCCAACCGGTTATTAACTATCGCTTGACGCGTAACCTCCGTGCACGGTATAGTCGATTGGAGGCCGCGTTCACACAGGGTATTTTTATAACTTGATATATAAGCATCACTTTTGTTTCCAAAAAAAATGTATTGATTAGTATGAGCCTATAGGTACTGTAAATAATTTGTGTGAAAGGAAGCAGGTAGATCCGAAGGCTGTAAATGGTACATGAGAACATCAAAATAGTACATCTAAACTTCTCCAAGATTTTTATTTGACTTTCTTCAAGAAAATTTAGTTTATTTTTAACAATGTAAAGGCCTGAAATATATCCAGTCCTTTCAGCTCAATCTTTCATATAGATAAGGGAGTTTTATTACTTTCTATGAGCGAGATGACTTACAAACTGACTCCTGTTGTATTTGCAACCCCGGTATGGATGTATTGCAATATACTGGGTTTTGTCTTTCCCATAGTCGAATTTATATATCATCAGCCTTGTATCTTAGCTTGTGACATAGAAAAGAGTGAGTTTATTAGATGAATCAAATGAGTTTTTCATTTGCAGCATTTGAGCCAAAAAGACCTTCTTTATAACAGACTTAGAATTGAATTTTATATTGAAGTGGGTAGTAGCTTTCAGTTGTAGCTATACCTTTTAAAGTAGTAAAATTGATTGTATAGAATCCCAGAGAAGGATAGATATGCTCAAATAATTGACTGGCATAAATCGTTCAAAGTAGATTGGCCGATTTGAGGAGTAAATATTAAATCTTCTTACCCGTCTGCGACTGGCATACTGCAATGAAGACTGAGTTGTCTGGACTGCTGCTGGCTTGGAATTGGACACTCAGCTCCCCTGCGCTCAAATGGTTTGTAGCTTTTGGTTCCTATTTCACATGGTCCATAGACCTCCTGTAAGTTTTAAAAAAAATGAGACTAAGCCCCTAGAACATCTAACCACCCTTTATAAGGACTACCCTTTTAAAATATTGGTTTATTTTCTTACTCAACACGCGTTTTGACGTTCAGAGTACTCGGAAGTCGCTATAACACAAAAACATTTAGTAAAATAATAATTTTCTTGACAAAGATCACCATCGGCGGGCGATCTCGATGTACTATTTAATGTCGAATTGAACTAAAATTACTAATTGGGGTAATGAAATGTCCTAGGAAACTTAGCTTTTGTCAATTGCAGCGACGAAACTCGACGTTCGGTCACTTTTTTTCCATTTTCGAAGATTTTTCTTGTCATAGCGGGGCTCCATCTTGTTCTCACGACCCGGTCGCACCAGAAAAGGGTGATGTAGCTTGCATGTTCCACACTTTTCGAATTTTGTCTTTAGACCGCCCAAACCAGCCAATCAGAGAGCTACAAACCAGCAGCTACGGCTAACGTCACCAATCCTACCCACTTCCCTCACACATTTCTATTTTTACAAGTAGATTTTAACCAAGGAGGTTCTAATATGCGCCGATTCGCGGCGCTAGACGAGTATTTTTCAAGCAATTATTTTAAGTAATAATGCATAATCAGACCTTTATTTTCATTACGAGTCGAACAAAATCTATGATAATTTATATTGAGATTCCTAATGAATTGTTACTCATTTTAAAACTCCTAAAATAGAATATACTCTATTATATTCTTCGTGTAATTCCGTGTCGGACCATCGGCCCGTTACATCGTGCTAGGCCGACTCGCTCGTTATTTAATAGGTTATTCACAATAAATATACTAATTTTCACGCTTGTGAATGTTCCCGTTTCTACGATAGAGCTAAAACAAAAAATCGAGCTAAAAAAACTGACTTTGGTGGAATATTATTCCTTTGTGTTTAATAATTTATTAAAAACCAAAAATACTCTAAACAACGATACCCCACTCGATGGGGTAGGTCAAGGTTTTTTTTCGCGCCCCCCTTTAGCTGTAGCCCTTTCAGTTTTTATTTTTTTATTATTTGTTGTTGTAGCGGCAACAGATATACACGATTTGTGTAAATTTCTACCTATTACGGTTCATGCAGCCCGCTGACAGACAGACATCGGAGACATATCAATAGGGTCCCGTTTTTCATACCCTTAAGAAATAAAATATATTTTTTACAAACTGCACGACAACCCTGTGGTTATTTTTTTGGACCTGATTTGCGTATGCCCACGTTATTACAGAAGTTAAAAGCAACAACTTTTATTCTACGACTTTTTTAACAACGCTCGAAAAATTTTCGACTTCCCATATAAAATGGGTCGGTCACGTGACCACTTTAGTTTAATATAAGGTATAGGGAGTAGAAAATTTTTTGTGCGTTGTTAGCAAAGTCGTAGAACAAAAGTTGTTGCTTATGTATGACCTCTGTAATAAGGTAATACGCATATCAGGTCAAAAAATAACCTAGTATAAGGGGACAGTTTTCCGAAAACTGAAAGGGCATAAGCAGTCAACGGAACTGTACAACTATCAGTGAATAAAACTTAAGACATGGGAAAAAACTACATTTTTATACACATTGTAAATTGGACTGGACAGTTTATATGGAAAGACAAAACTTTTTTTTATTTTTTTTTCTGATAGTTGTTTACTTCTTCGTTGTTTAATCATGCCTTTTCAGTTTTTGAAAAGCTGTTCCTTTCACCTTGGAGCATTCACTCGCTTCTAAAATAAGTATAAAAAATTGTGGTCATTAGTACTTAGTCGCCATTTACGTACTTTCTTTCCAGAAGAGTAACATGTCATCATCTGCAGGTACTCTGTTTATTCTGTGGAACCTTTGAGGATGATGCCGTACATAACTCCACGAAAATGCTATACACTATAGAAATTTCCTAATTTTATAATCTTTTTAAAAACAGAGTATGTAACATGATAAAATTAATTAAAACAACATACACAATGTTATGATTTTACACTTACACAGAGTACGAAAACAATTTTTTTATGCATTATAAGATGTTATATTTTTCACATAAAAATCTTTTGAATTTAACGACATGCATGTCGTGAAAAATTCAATTTACATTTTGTTTCGCTCGTACTAATTTATAGGTCCATAAAAAAAGTTTCTTACTAGTTTTATGACAATCATACGTATGTGTTTCCCGTGTTTTAAAAGGTACGTTACGCTGTTAGCTCACTTTGTATCACCCTGCATATTTAAAGATCTAATATAATATCGATGAAACTGAACAACTCTTCCCTAGAAACAATGGTCAAAATCCACAAAAAATCGACTTCCCATACAAACTGCATCTGTTGACACATTTTGTATGGTATTATTTTATTTTTCGTATTTCGCCCTACGCTCCTAGGAAAAATTCGATCAGTTTCATGGACAGAGCCACCTCTTAAAATATCCAGGGTAAAAAATAACGCTGTATTGACGAAATAGAAAACCTAATAAAGATCTCCATACTCTACAAATAGAATCATAGTACAATCGGCCGCAGATATGTAGCAATAAAGCCTTATTACCATCATCATATCGTGATTACCAACCTCACACAGCTTGGTTTCAGAGTTGTGTGGTGCCGGCAAAGAATAGTATCAACCCATCTCTATCCGTGGGTGTTGTAAAAGGCAACTAAGGGATTATGAACTGGAGGATATTTCTGTCTATCTTTCTGTGTATCGTACCATCTTAACTGCGGTCACCAACAACAGTGGTCGCCAGCTCCAATGCTTATAAGCGTGGTGACTATAGTAAATCCCCTCCTAAGTACTACGCGTTTTTTGCTGGAGGTAACGCAGTGGATGTTGTACGGGATGTTATGATGAAGCCAGCTTATCTAATTATCTATCCATTGGTTTACACACGTTAACTAATTAAATGTAACTTTCCCTAGGATTTCACGTATTATGTACGATGAGTTCACGTAAGAAAGGTTCTTGTAGGCAAGGATCAATAAAATTGGACATATGAATTGAGCATGTCGAAATTGTAATTGATTTGTTCACGTTTCGACGTAAGTTTAGTCAGTAATCAACTTCTTTTGGATGTGGCAACATGATGCAAAACGTCTTTTTTATTTCTTTCAGTGTAAGTGAGATATATCAATACTATTCTCTCCCCTTTTTTACCTAGCGAGTTAATCAAACATTCCATTCTTTGTCCACGAAAGGAATTGACGAAAGTATTTATGTTTTTAACACGTTGACTGCACCTTCCTTAATTCATAAACTAATTCGGCATACATTGCTCGTTGAAGTAAGGATATTGGAATTATCAGTACCAAGTCTCCCAGCAATGTATGCCGAATTTAGTCTTTTAATTAAGGAATGTGTGATTGTGGCTTTAGAGAGCAAACCTACTCGTAGACCTAATGCTATGTTAGTCTTTAATTAAGCTAAGCAAACTTGTTTTACTATTATATATTCTGTGGCTATAAGCTGCCAAAGAGCCACTCGTTCTGTGATAGCTTAGAGCAACGCGTCAAACCGCGCTAGCGCGCGAAAATCGTGTTACTCTATGTGTGATAGTATAGTGTGACTACGAGTTGAAGTGCCTCATCAAAAGAAAAAAGAAAGTCACAGCCAACTGTTTCCTTCTGTTCATCATCTTCTTCACATCAGCTTAAAAAAGTCTACTCTTGAAAAAAAATTTTTTACGAAGAATGATCATGCAGATCGTCAGGCCACCTTGTGGGGGTGTGTGTGTCTCTATGTTTTTCGGTTCGTGCTTGCCGCTCCACAACCATAAGGTAGTGAGAGGGCACAGACTTCGATGAACCGATGGCATAAAGATTCTTCCTTCGTCTGGAGGGTTCAGATTCAGATTCAGATTCAGATAATTTTATTCAATGTAGATTCTTTACAGAATACTTATTGAATGTCATGCAGAATACAATGCAAATAGAGCGAGTCTACGCCGTTTCGGATCGTGCTATGGCAGCGTAAAAGAAACGGCAAGAAACCACTGCAGCACGGCCTACTTTAAGAGTCGGCTTTTTACAATGTGTTTCTTGTGTTTCGCTGGAATATCAGAGCACCATACCTCTTTGTCATTCATATAGTCATCCAATCTATAGTAAGCTTTTTTACATAACGTTTGCTTTACACATTCTTTAAACTTTCTCTCAGGTAATTGCACTATATTGTCAGGTATTTTGTTGTAGTATCGTATACACAGACCAACGAAAGATGTATTGACTTTAGTTAATCTAGTATATGGTTGATCAATTTTATGCTTATTTCTAGTATTAAAATTATGCCTGTCACAAATTTTTGGTAATTGATGAATGTTCTTTCTAGCATACATTATATTTTCATAGATATACTGGCATGGCACTGTCATAATGTTGATTTCCTTGAACAGTTCTCTCAGGGAATCACGAGTCTTCAGGCAATAAATTGCTCTTATAGCCCTCTTTTGTAAAACGAATATTGAATGTATATCAGCTGCTCGGCCCCAAAGCAGTATGCCATAAGACATAATGCTATGGAAATAGCTAAAGTAAACCAGCCTTGCAGTAGCTACATCAGTAAGTTGTCTGATTTTTCTAACAGCATATGCAGCCGAGCTCAATCGACCAGAAAGAGCCGTTATATGAGGGCCCCATTGAAGTTTAGAGTCTAGTGTTAACCCTAAGAAAACTGTACTATTTACAAAATCTAATGGCTCATTATTCAATACTATGTTATGTGAAGTAGACCTTACATTTGGTAGTGCAAATTTAATACATTTAGTTTTTTTGGCGTTTAGGACTAGATTGTTAACAGTAAACCATGCATGAATCTGTCCAAGTGCATCGTTGACTTCGTTATAATTTTGTGATTTCCTACTTACATTGAATATTAATGAAGTATCATCAGCAAATAACACAATCTTTGACAGATTCTTCACCACAGAAGGAAGGTCATTAATATAAATAAGGAATAAAAATGGCCCTAATATGGACCCTTGAGGTACGCCAATTTTGACAACAGATCCCAGTGATTTCGTCCTGTTTACTTGTACCTTTTGAATCCTGTTTTCCAAATATGACCTAAGTAGTTTAAGTGAATTATTCTTAACACCGTAATGTTCAAGTTTTAGCAACAATGTGCTATGATCTACGCAATCAAATGCCTTGGATAGATCACAGAAGATACCAATAGCATCTTCAGATTTTTCCCACGCGCAAAAGATGTATTTTAAAAGTGCAGTTCAAATCCCGCATAGCACTAAATAAATCACCGTCGAAGAATATTTCTAGTGCGTACAGTCAGGATAATGCAGGCTGATACAGCTAAAAAGATTGATGTTTCTATGTTGTGAATGCGCGTAATCCCATTAGATGCGATCACAAAGCGAATCCGTGCTTCGCAAGCCAGGATCGTCGTCCTCACAACCAATACATAAGGAAATATATATTAATAAATTTACTCTATACCTGTTTTTCCTCTTTTACAGCTTATGGTGGCGGTAACCCAATCGAGACTACATAGGTTTAGAAGAATACACGAGTTACCAAGCGATGAAGATGATTTTCTCTATTGGAAAGACAGTGGGTTTTTATGAGTACTATAAAATGATCATGACAATTTTTGTGTGTGAGTGCTTGATATTAAGATGCAGACTTGATATTACCAAGGATTACTGGTCACAAAATAGAAGTGTGGTGCCGGCAAAAAATAGTAACAACCCATCTGTACCCGTGGGTGTCGTAAGAGGCGACTAAGGGTTGATGAACCGGAGGATGGGCAGCAGCATCCTTTTGTGTATCGTATCATCTTACATTCTGCGGTCACCAACAACCACGGTCCATGGTGCCAGCGGTAACGCAAACAAGCGTGGTGACTTTGGTACTTCCCCTCCACATTGTTCCAGCAAAATATGGAATTCTGGAGGGAGCTCCCTCTCCTGCAGTGGACGTTTCAAGGGATGTTATGATTAAATAGAATTAATGTATAAAAGTTACAGGATATTTTAGTGAAATTCCACGCCTAGAGTTGTAAAAGGAAATAAGGAATAAGACAAACATCCAAGAAATTTCTTCCAGTCATGCCATGTTTGATAGAGAGAATGTTCGTATGTTGTTGTTGAGTAACGTAAAAGAAAAAGATGACAGATGGAGTTGAGCTTCGCATTTTCTTCGGAAACGCTGTGGCCTCAATGGGTTCCGTGTCCAGATGATTTATGGAAAGTGAATCCAGATTTTTACACCTTTCATGTTTGTTTTTGTTTGAAAATAGAATAATTGGCCAATTTTTACATTTTAGAGGATGCAAAGCCTTGCGTGCCATTTCGTGCATTCTACAGGGGCTGTAACAAGTGCGTATGCGGTGCTGATGGGATAAGATCCTGTACGAGGATCGAATGCGGGGACTCAAAAGGTAATACTGGTCAATTTTTTCGACCCATTACCAAAACTTTCTTTAAGAACTTTAGGTTTTTTTTTGCTTTTCAAGAAAAAAAGAAGGCTACTGAGAGTTATAGGAAACAGAAGTGTATGTATGACACATTGTGAAGTTCCCCACACATTTTTCGTATAACACTTTTCTGGTATAGAGTTGCGTTTGAACGTTTTTTCCGTATATTTTTATTATTATATGTTATGCAATAAACAATAAAAAAATGGTTTGTGGAACATTTGTGTAAACGATACGATAGAATTCGGCGTAGGACGAACAGTCAGACTACGTAGTAAATTCAGAAATAGAAAAAAAGTATATCTTCACAAAAATAAGTTTTATTAACAGGTCCGCATTGAAGTAATATAATTGGGGCCCTCTTTTTAAACTGTATTATGACAGTGGGGGAGAGCTAGGAGGCTTGGTTAATAATCTCAAAGTAACAAGGAATTTATTATTATAAATATTAGAACTTTTTGCGAAGTCAATATAGTAGAGTCATTACGAAGAGAGCCCCAATCATATCGCTTAAGCTCGGACTTTGAATGACCGGCAGATTCCGCGACCTCTGCTAATGACACAAAGATTCATCTTACACACAAAAAATTCTAAATGCTTTTAGAAATCATAAAAATCGACATAGCGAGCAACGAGGAAGATAATTTTGATCCTCATCAGCACTTGGATGAAAAAGCGGAAACACCTGCTCTTAAACCTAAACGTCGTTCATTCCAAAGACTGGAACTCGATTCAGAAGAAAATAGTCATGAAACTGTTCAAAGAAGAAAACGCAAACCAATGCGAATCTGGAGACATCGTACGAGGAAAGGTAAATTTATCCTTTGAAAGTGTATATAGGGCATTTTTGCAGAGTCAGTGAGGAAGTATCACTTTGTTGCCTTTTTATGCCACAAAGCAGCAGCGTTGACATTTGCTGTTTGAAATGTAAGTGAGCAGTACATTTACCGTAACAGCTGGTGGTCATAGCCGTGGTCTAGTGGTTAGAGTGCTCTCGATTCGAGGTTCTGGGTTCGATTCAAACTGGGGACACTGTCGACCAAAAATTCCTTCATGCGAACTCCTCAGTCTGCGTGAACATAGCAGGATGAATCACCTGATTGTCAGAAAAGTTAGATGATTCCGTACTTTGGAAGGCACGTTAAGCTGTTGGTTCCGAATATTATCTACAGATGTAAGTAATCGTTAATGAGCCATGTCAGAGGCCTTTGGTGACTCAAGAGGGTTATTGAGGTCGGTCGCAACAAGTTTTCTTATTTTTTGGACCCAAAGATGCTTTAACAAACACACATTTGTAGCTAACATTACCTACCAGTGTTCAAAATATTCATCGTCATCAGCATAAGGTCCACTAGACTGAGAGCTCCTTCCAGAATTTAACAGCATAAATGTGTGATATATTTTGTAGTGGAAGTACACTCAACAGCACGTCAGTAGAAACACTTTTGGGCCTTATGGCGTGGTAATAGAGTTGAAAAAGTTTCTATCGACGTGCGGTTGATCGTACCAAAGATACCATCCTTGTTAACGTTGCCGCTGGAATAATTTTATTATTGACCTCGGTTGTTGGTGACCGCCATCTGACCGTGGTATGTAAGATGATACGATACACAGAAGGACACTGCAGCCTATCCTCCAGTTTAAAATTCTTTAATCACTGGTAGAGATGGATTAGTATTAATCTTAACCGGCACCACAACGTTGCATTATGCAAATGCGTAGTGTAAAAATGCTAACTTTCTGCTGTAGGTATCTACTCATCCAACTAAACCATTCTAAATTATTTTTCTACGTTACACGTGGGTAAACGATATAGTACTTAAACTGATAGTCAGATGAACAGCTATACTTATACTTTTTGAAACTTACACGGTCACAAGGGTGACTCTACGGAATGCTTTACTTTTTCAAGCACATGCAGAATGAGTTTAGTATTGTTCAGAGAGTAGCTTAGACAGTAAATACCCAGTTCTTATACGACTAATATTGTGTACTAAAACATACTATTTTTATTTCAGATACAAGAACAAATAAAGACCTTGATATAGATGATGTCTCTAAAGACCATATAAAAATCTTCTAGTAACTTCATCCTGTTATGTTATTAAGAAATAAATTATTTAACTAACTCGACGTTATTCATTATTCAGAAACTTTTATCTGAATGAATAAACAAAGTATCCATCAACTTCGCACATGGAAATACTCTCTTTGTATACTAGAATCTCATTGAAAATCAATATGTCTGTACTATCAGCATAATCCGCTATGTTTGCTTTGCTGAAAGGTTACAAATATTTGACTACATGAAACTTTCATGTCAATATTCTTTTCTGCTCACTCTCTTTATACATCTAATAAAATCCTCAGATATCCAACAAAATAAGCTCTTATAAGATTTAACATGAATTTATCAAAACCTGTACAGTTGAGACACGTCGACACATTGGAATTTGTAGTGTTCCTATTTCACAAGACATACGGGCTAGAGTCGCGTTTGGAGTGTCAAGCTTCATCTGCACTTGACCGTACAAGGAATTACTGTGCAAAATTTCATGCAAGAGATCTACAACGAGACGTAGCGTGGGTAACCTCCTACAAGGTGGACCGACCGAGGTTGTGGCGAGAAACCGCCGGATGTGAGCAGCGAAGGATAGGTCGTCGAAAAGATTTTTAGAGGAGGCCTGTATCCAGCAGTGGAAATCTTTCGTCTGATATTACTGGAGGTTGGCCGTCAGCTCTGCATAGTTCGTGCCAGCTGGAACAGATCTTCAACCCTGGCAACGCCTGTCTATTCTTTTAAGTGCGTCAGCTACGTATGCCTTGTTCTACCGATGCGGCACCTAATTGAGACCTTGCCCATTAATATTATTTGGACCTTTCTCCTAGAAGATGGTAACGCTCATGCCGCAAGTTACCCGGTCTTACTTTTCTTAATGTTCTGCAAGAGTTCTTGGGGTTTTCTTACACGTCTCAGAACTTCATCAGAACCCAGCTAATCCGCAGCGTTCGTCGGTAAAGCCACATTTCTTTCTGGAGCTTCTAGTTTCCAGCGACAACGTAACAACCCTATAATATTTTCCAGATGTAAAATTGGTGCATTCTCACACGCAATTTTATGTTTAGCTGCCGGTTCATCAGTATATTTTTATTTTTGTCTAAATCAAACAAATTTTCATTAAAAGCAAAATAAACTTACTTACCTATATAAACTTTACTTCGTCCCGTAGATTTCTTTCTTGGAAACCCTGTAAGAGATAGAAGTTCCTAGCGTAGAAAGTCAGACTAAACTAAGACTAATAGCGCGAACCGACTTGCTGCTAATTAGTTCGCGATTCTTGAAAAATTATACACAACTCCAATACTAGTGCAGCGCTGAACTGTTCCAAGAAGTTTATAGAGCTGTTTTATGCCTCACCGAAAGGATTCCATCTCGACTTAAAAGTAAGGTATGTATTGTAATGATAATTTTATATTATTAAATATTAAATAATATCTCCAATTAAATATTATTAAATAATAATTAATTGGAGAACCTAAAAAAAATATTGTAAGCAATGACATGCTAAAATGCGACAACGGCGACTGACCATCACCAAACTATTCTGTTTTGTGCTGCTGATTATTGGTTTCTTCGTCCGGCTGAGCCGTAGGCGAAATGACCAAAATGACAACTAATCTGGAGATGTTAAAAATAATCTAGTATTTTTTACTCTCCATACCATTTCAAAGGTGGTAGGGCTTTTGTGGAAAGTCCGTCTGGGGAAGTACCACCAACTTGCTTTTTTCTGCCGTTCTGTTTCTGTTTCGGATTAAGGGGCAAGAGAGCCAGTGAAATTACCGGCACATGAGACTTACCATCTTATTTCTAAAAGTGAGCAACGCGCTTTGCTGTCTTATTAGCGTCAAAATTTTGCCATTAATAAAACAGTGGGTGCTATGGGCGGTGGTGACCACTGACTATCAGGTGGCCCACCTGCTCGTATGCGTGTACTTATTGATAAGTAACAAAAAAAATACTCTCCATACTTTGGAAGAGCTGATCAATCCAAACCGATTTTGCTTTTTTTTTAAAAAATTAATCACTATTGCCACTCCTTTGGCATTGCTATTTGAAAGATCTTTAAGAGAGGGTTTTGTCCCTACGTTATGGAAGCGTGCGTTCGTGACTCCTGTCCATAAAAAAGGTACTAAGACAGATGTCGTAAATTACCGGCCGATATCCAAACTCTGCATTGTCTCTAAGGTCTTGGAAAAGCTGGTGTACAGCCAGGTTTACCCTGCACTCAAACATTCAATGAATGAATCGCAGCATGGTTTTCTCAAGGGTAGGTCAACCGTTACTAACCTTGTGTTGCTTAATGATATGTTGACTGAAGCTATGGACGGTGGAGGCCAGGTCGATGTGGTTTACACAGACTACAGCAAAGCATTCGATAGGATTCAGCATAACCTACTACTGCTTAAGCTTTACAAAACAGGTATTAGAGGTAACCTTCTCAGATGGTTTTCCTCTTACATTGACAACCGGTCGCAAGCAGTAGTAGTCAATAACTATATCTCGGGATGGGTTAATATACCTAGTGGTGTGCCGCAGGGTTCCCTGCTCGGTCCCTTGCTTTTCGTAGTCTTTGTGAACGACATCGCCCATTGCTTGCAAACATCCCGCGTCCTGTGCTTCGCAGACGACATGAAAATTGTTGCTAATATTCGGTCCCCTGATGACGCTGCTGCTTTACAACGTGACCTTTCGCGGTTGGAGAAATATTGTGCAGATAATCTTCTTGATCTTAATCCCAGAAAATGTAGCGTTGTCTCCTTTAGTCGTCAGCGCTCCACTATTTTATTTAACTACATCTTGAAGGGTATTAATCTTAAAAGGGATAGCTCTGTACGGGATCTTGGAGTCACTCACGATTACAAGCTGTTGTTCGACACCCACATTAATAATATTGTCGCGAAGGCATACAAAGCCCTGGGATTTCTGATGCGTATTTCAAGAGACTTTAAACAAATCAAAACTTTAAAAATCTTGTATTGTACTTTTGTACGTAGTATCTTGGAATACGCATCTCAGGTATGGAATCCTAGATATGGCACATATATTAATCGGTTAGAACAAATTCAGAAAAAAATTATAAGACGCTTGTGCTACCGATGTTTACTCATCTGATAACTACGTCGAGTTATGTAAGAAGCATCACCTTCTTCCATTGAACAAAAGGCGCGAAATGTCTGATTTGGTTCTTTTATTTAAGATTGCTAATGCTGCCGTGGACTGTCCGGAACTGCTTGCGAAAATAGTTCTCAAACCTCCTAATGTGAAACTCCGTTACAACACGCTCTTATATCTTCCCAAGGCCTCTACTAGGTATCGGCAGAACTCTTTTATTTGGCGAGCAAGTAACTCTTTCAACAAGCTATGTAAAGATGTAGATCTAGACCTATATAACACTGGTTGTGAGTCGGCGAGATGTATTCTAATTAATTTGTTTTTTGACTCTTAAGCGGATTTCTTTTCTTATTATTCCTTACATTTTTTTTTTATTTATTATTCAGTGATCGAGCTTCTACAAGGGCTGGTTGATGGGTTTTTGAAGGAAACTCGAAGATTATACAAAGATTGGCTTAAATATAGCAAATAAGAAATTACAGTATGTGCGCCGTGCGCGAGATGAAAGAAAGACGAATGAATGTCGAATGGTTGCCGACCGGAGTGCCTGTGGCGCCGCTCGTGGAGGGAAGCCGTAACATGCTCCCGGGGGTTGAAGTATCAGCTTCAACAGGAAGATGTAACAGGAAGGGGGCATATATTGTTGTATGCCCTCTGGACGACACCTTTTCTGGTAAGGATGTCAGCGACTCTGCTGACATTGTCTGGTCCGGGATGAACTTCGTGACTCGACCCAAGAGCCACAGAAGAGGTGGCTGGTTCTTGTCTCTGATCAGGACTAAGGAACCCAGCTGCAGGTTGTCACTTGAAGATGTCCATTTGGTTTTCTGATGGAGGGTTGTAATGTACTCATGTGAAAATCTGTGCCAGAAATGTTGTTTAAGTTTCTCAACCCTTTCATATCGTTGAAGCCGATTGATGTTGTGGTCCATCAGTGGTTGTTGAGGAACCGACAGGAGCGTTCGTCCAATAAGAAAATGGGCTGGTGTAAGGCAAGAAAGATCTGACGGGTCTGAGGACAAGGGTGTTAGTGGTCTGGAGTTAAGGATGGATTCTATTTGAATCAAGCATGTAGACATCTCTTCATATGTAAGGTGAGTTAAAGAAAGTATTCTTCTAAGGTGATGTTTTACAGAACGAACAGAAGATTCCCATAAACCACCAAAATGTGGGCTGTAGGGGGGGATGAATTTAAAGCTTATAGCTTGGCTGGAGAGTTCAGTAGTTATATCATCCGAGAAGTTTCTGAAAAAGTTATTTATGTCGTTACTTGCTCCGACAAAAGTCGTGCCATTGTCTGAGGATATGGTTTGGGGCTTGCCACGGCGACTCATAAACCTGTATAAAGCGGCTAAGAAGGCTTCCTTGGTCAGGTCCGTGACGAGTTCGAGATGCAACGCCTTTACTGCGAAGCATACAAAAATGCAAATATATGATTTCATGAGTTTACTACCCCGCCCCTTCCGATCAGAGATAAGCACTGGCCCAGCATAGTCGATACCTGTATGCAGGAAAGGAAACTCTAGATGCGTTCTATCTAAAGGCAGATCACCCATCACAGGCTGGACGGATTTAGGTTTAAACCGAGAGCAGCGTACACATCCATGTACAGTACGCCTCGCGAGGTTCCTCCCCCCCAATGGCCAGTATGTTTGACGGACATGAGATAGTAGCATTTGAGGACCTGCGTGTAACAATTCACTGTGTTGTTTTCTAAACAAAATGTGCCTTAAGTGGTGATTACTACTCAAGAGGATGGGATGTTTTACGTCATAAGTATAGTGTGAATTATTAAGACGTCCACCAACTCGTAGAATTTCTTTTGAATCTATGAATGGGGACAATGAAATCAATCGATTCTTTTTAGGTAATGATTGACCTGATTTTAGAATGTGATATTCTTTACAGAACATCTCTTGTTGTGCTTTACGAAGAACTAGATTTTCCGCACATTGAAGTTCTGACAATGACAAAATGCCTACACATTTATTGGCAGGATGTCTGCAGTTTTTGATAAATTGAATCTTGGATTTCGCCTATTCTATTACGAACGAAAGTTTTTAGGCGGCTAGGTGATGTATTAAGCCAGCCTAACACAATCATCGAGTCGGTCCAGTAGTAACAGTCATTGACCGTTTTTGTTAACGATTGCATAACTTTAGTGCAAAGCCTTGTTCCTAGCAACGCGCCACATAATTCTAACCTAGGTATAGTTATTGGTGTTAATGGAGATACTTTGTTTTTTGACGTAAGAAGACGGACTGAGACTCTGCCTTCTACGCTAACGGTTCTGACAAACACACAAGCTCCGTACGCGCGCTCTGATGCATCTGTGAATGTATGTAGTTCAAGTTTTGTAGGGGCAACGTCACCGCAAACCCAACGTGGTATACGCAGTGAATTCAAGGCTGCAAGCGATTCTATGAAGGTAAGAAACTTTGCTTTTATGTCGTTAGTCACCTCGTCATCCCAGCTGCACTTGTCGATCCATAATTTTTGCATAATAATTTTTGCTTCGACAGTACAGGGGCCTAAATCTGATGAGTGACAAGATAATGCGTTTAGTCACTTTCTTTTTATTTGGAGCAATATTGATAGAAAAAAGTAAGTTGTCTGATTTCGAATCCCAGAGTAGACCTAACGTTTTGTTGGGAAGAGACTCGTTCAAATCTAACATCTTCTCTATTTCAAGACAGTCTGTTTTCTGTGTAACAGAGTGCAAAATTTCAGGACTGTTCGACTGCCATTTTCTCAAATTAAATTTTGCTGAATTTAAAGTTTGAATGATATCCTTACAGAGGTCTACCACGTGTGAAATAGAGTCTCCGCCGCTCAGAAGGTCGTCTACATAAAAATCTTTAAGTATCGAATTTTTAGCATCGACATTCGAGCAATGATTAGCAAGGGACACTAAGCATTTGGTTGCTAAGTATGGCGCTGACGCCGTGCCATACGTCACAGTATTAAGTGTGTACGACTTTATCTGTTCTGTTGGATTGAATCTAAACTAAAATTTGTTGTAAGTGTCGTTGTTTTGGTTCAACAAGTATAGCCCTGTACATTTTTTCGATGTCACCTGTGATCACATACTTATGTTGTCTAAATCTGAGAAGTATGGATAGAAGATCGTCTTGTACGACCGGGCCTACCATCTGTATGCTGTTTAATGATTCACCCGTGGTTGTGACGGCTGAACCATCAAATACAGTCCTATATTTGGTTGTTGTGCTCGACTCGCGGGTCACACAATGATAAGGTAGGTAGTTATTAATTTTGTTTATATTGTGCTTGTTTTCAGTCATGTGTTCTAAATTAAGATATTCTGACATGAAATTTAAGTAAGGTTCTTTAAGAGAGGAATCTTTATCTAGTCTACGTTCTAATGCCAGAAGTCGTCGCTTTGCTATCGCGTAAGAATCCCCGAGAACCTCAGGTGATTTTTTTAACGGTATAGTTACTATAAATTTTCCGTCGTCATCTCGTCGCGTAGTTTTGGCGAAGACTTCTTCACAGGCTCTTTCTTCTTGAGACAACGAGTGCTTGGAAGACACCGATTCTAGTTCCCAGAAGCGAGTAAGCAGCGATTCCTCATGTTGAACAAAGTAACAAGTGGGTATTTTTTCTGTGTTTTTGTGATGAGTGTTTGTATGTATAACGCCTGATACTAACCAACCAAATTTAGTTTCTTGCAACTTTGGACGTTGTTTACCTAAATCTATGAAGTTGGCTGTAACTACGTCCCAAAATATCTCTGCCCCGAGTAAAATGTCTACTGACGAGGGAGAATTGAAAGAAGGGTCCGCTAATTCGATGCCCAAAGGAAGAGGCAAGTCTTTGATGTCTATGTAAGATGACGGCAAAGATCTTGTTATCTGTGGCAAGACAAAACAGTTAACGTTGACTTGATAACCACCTGATAATGATTGAATGGTTATGTCACAAGACTCTGCACTATATGAACTTTGGTTGTTTATACCTACAACAGTGGAGCCCGTATTCCGTCTTACCAGACCTAGCTTCTCACAGAGGTGCTGCGTAATGTAGTGGGAAGTGCTGCCGTTGTCTAGTAACACGCGAGCTACGCTAAGTCTTCCCGTAGAGTCCGCCACCTTCACCAAAGCTGTGGAAAGTAGCACAGAAGCTGTTTTGGTATTCTGGTTATTCTGATTATTTGAAGATAATGTGTAATTAACTTGTGGTTCTGATTCCTTTTGTGTATGTAAAAGTGTGTTATGTCTTTCTTTACAATATTTACAGTGAGATAATTTACACTTTTTTTCTGTGTGACCTGGCCTCAAACAATTTATACAAACATTGTAATTAGCCATTTTCTGAATCCGGTCCTGGATTGCTAAATTCCTGAATTCCGGGCAGGTAAACAAAAAATGATCCTTTTGGCACATAGGGCATGTCGGTAAATCATTAAAACTTGAATTATTATGTGTTTTTGAATTGTTTGTGTTTTTATTGTTGTTTTGTTTTTGTTGTGATTGTTGTGATGCTTGTTTTTGTGACATTTCTTGTTGGATAGTATCCAACAAGTCTGCTCTGTTTGTTAAGAAACTTATAAATTGTATGAGTGTGGGATAGCCCGTAATTGTATTGCGATGTTCTTCCCACTCACGGAAAGTAACATCATCTAATTTCTTTGACATTAAATGTATCACAAGCGTGTCCCAGTGGTCGGTTGGTTGGCCTAGACTGGCAAGCGCTCGTAGGTTTTTATTAGTAACATCTATAATATTTCTTAAGAATTTACTTGATTCTGTCTGTGCTCGTGGCAAATTAAAAAGAGAATTAACATGGTTATTTACTAAAAGGCGTTCATTATCGTACCTATTTGTCAGTAAATTCCATGCAATCTTGTAGTTATTTGCTGTAAATTCGACACTTTGAATTATCAAAGACGCACTGCCTTGAACAGCAGCACGTAGATAATGGAATTTGTTAATGTCGCTTAATGATTTGTTGTTGTGAATGATAGAAAGATACGTATCTCTAAACTCGAGCCAGTGCTGAAAATCTCCATGAAAGTGGGGTAAGTTTATTTTCGGTAACCTCACAAAATCATGCGGAGAGTCTCCAGTACTTGAGTGTGAACTACGCCTACTGCTACGACCATCGTCACGGAGCTGGCGTTCCACCTTGATCAGCTCCGCAGCTTCAGCCACCGTAGAATAGTACTTGGTTTCGAACAGTTCACGTTCTGCATGTACATCAGTCCCGTCGTCCTCAGACAATGTCTCGAATTCATTCTGTAATGTATCAAATTCGCAAAATATTGATTCTAATTTTGAGAAACGTATTTCCAATTCTGTTAATTGCAAGTCTGATAAAGGTTGTTTTTCTGTAAGGGTAAGCAAAAAAAAAAAAAAAGTGTAAGCTTTGCTTTGACACTGCCCCGTTGCTTAATCAACTCTTTTATCCGTGCATCCGTCATTATTAATGCATATATTTATGTTGAGTTGCAAATAAAATGTTAAAACTCACTAATGGATTACTTTTTATTCAATGATACGCAAGCGAAAACAAGTAGTAGGCATCGACAGGCAGCGAGAACAATAGCGCTAGCGGTCAATGACCAGATAAGATAAGGCACCTTACGGATAGCTAATAAGATTCTGTGCACTTTAAGCTAAAAATATGCAATATTACGCTATGATTTATATTGGCAGGAATGTTCGGATGATACTTTTTATGAATATGAAGTTATAATGGTTTTTAAAAACGTATGAATGATAAATAACTGCTTATATATGAAGAGATTTCAATGCCAAATCCAATAAGCACTATTTTGGTATGAGGATAGGAAGGAAAACGTATTGGAACGAACTCACTCAGTAAATTCCTTTGTTCCGAGTAATGGCGTGGTTCCACGGTACGGGTCAAAGACTCAAAGTCCACTTCACTTTTTTATCGGCTTTCTTGTATTTTGACCAATTTTGGTTACAAATGTAGGTTGCTGAGGCTCCACAATCGACGATTTTAAGCGTTTCTTGTCGCACTCGATGTAAAATAAGTCCCAAACCACAGACGTCCGAAGTAGGTAATGAATAACGCCAATGCCGGTTCGAGGTAATCTTGTGCTTGTCACGTAATCCGTCGATTTTGTTTCCTGCTATGTAGCTTCTTTTTTCCGTCGAAGGACCATTGATCGAGCTTCTACAAGGGCTGGTTGATGGGTTTTTGAAGGAAACTCGAAGATTATACAAAGATTGGCTTTAATATAGCAAATAAGAAATTACAGTATGTGCGCCGTGCGCGAGATGAAAGAAAGACGAATGAATGTCGAATGGTTGCCGACCGGAGTGCCTGTGGCGCCGCTCGTGGAGGGAAGCCGTAACATTCAGTTTTTCCTTTTTTTAAATAAGTGCGTACTGTGTAGGTACTTAGTGTGCAAAGAATGTATTTTTTCCACTGTATTTCTATCTGTGAAGACCTGTAATTGGCTCTGTTTTTACATATTTAAGCTATCTATCTTGTATTGAAGCTGTTGGTCTTCCGACTATTAAATAAAAAAAAAAAAATCATTCAAAAGATTCTGCTCAAATCGATTTTAAACTGACTCGGTAACCGTACATAGAACCACTCTTAGAAGTTCCCAATTAGTCAGGCCCATTATCGAAGTTCTCGACTGAAGCTCCTATGTGTAATTGGCTTTCAGGCGGTGTTGCTGACGCTACCACAGTGCAGCCCGCGTTTGATATACGACCTGTCATAGGAGTGGCCAACCTTTGGCTCGCTTACTCCGCATCCAATTTGATTTTAATAGCTAAATAACTTGGTAGTTGGTATGTTACCTATTGGCAAGAAATATCTTTTTCGGTCGATTTTGGAAACGCATTTCCGATTGCGTTTTAATAGTGTCAGCCCTTGAGCTCAAATGTGTGATTCGACAGTTATTTCATATCTTGCAAAATGAAACAAAAACGTACTACACGAAAGTACGGAATACGCTCACCAAATAATGCGTTAATCAACTTATTTATTATAGCCAGAGTCTTAAATACTATGTTCAGTGCAAAGCAGTCAAGCTGCATACTATGAAATTGGAATCTGCTTTATTTCAGCCTTGAGCTGCAGTCACGTTGCAGGTGTGACGGTCTACACGCAGAGATTTCGTGTCAATGATGACTGGCCCACGATTTAGTATAAATTGATGCCAATTAAAAGTCGCCCAGTTACATAATGCACTTCCTTCAAGGCTTAGAACCTCTGAGTTGTTAAAATACAACAGGAACACAGGTGATTCAGTTAGTTCGTGTGAAATACGAGTGCAAAGCGAGACAAGTTTTACCCGTTGTTATGAAGTCCGACCAACTCTGCGTTGTTGAACTTATGTTCTGTAGCTTACACGGACGGCTAATAAGGAGAGCAGTTTTAATTTTGAATTTTATTCCAATTATTCTGTGTTTTGTTGTGTTCAAACTAAAAATTTAAAGAGCTATCGTAGTGATTTTTTTGACTCATTTCTCAAACTAAATCTGCAGTGATTACTGTCTATCTGTCTGTAATAACATACTAAGCCCGGGGTGTTTTAATTAAGATGGATCGTCTAGTGAAGTTAAAGTCAGTACGCAGAAGGCACAAGGCTGATACTGCAACTACTCTCTAAATATTTTTAACCATTATAGGATGCCCACAAATAAATAAATAATAAATAAATAAAATCATCATCAATCAATAAATGAGTTTACAAAATGTGGGGCATTTCATGTCAAGCGGACAACCATGGTCTGTCATAGTCGTCATTTTCACTTTACTTAGTTAAAAACATATTTTTTTTACTAGCGACCCGCCCCGGCTTCGCACGGGTGCAATGTTGATACTAAATATACTACATAATGTATTTATTTACAATGTTCACAGCTTTTTTGTCATTAGACAATACAAACACGTATTCTTTAGAGGTTACTCTTAACAGAGTTACATATAATATATAAATGGTCATGTGAAAAACACTCAACGCTCAAATCTAAGCCTGCAACGTTGAAAGTTTGACCCTGCGATTTATCAAAAGATATCTACCGGAAATTGTAGGCGTTTAAATTGGAAAATCGACGGGTGCCGCCGCTACCGCTATGTTCCTGCATTTTAAATCTGTAATATCTTCGAAAGTATTCATTTAAATTACATACTGTGAAGGGCCATATTGATCTTTATTAGATGCACAATGTATTTAAGGTACATAATTGGATAAAGATTAACGCTGTATTGCTTAAAATCGCTTCAGATCTCAGAGATAGACATAATATACCATCGCAGTTTTTTTTAGACCTTTATAAGGTGTACAATACTGTAGTACATTATTTTGATGTATCTCGAAGGGTTCAGCCAGCGTTTGCAATGTAAGCGCAAAAAATGTGTTTATTTACGACATCACATTAGAAACCTCTAAAATTATCAGTGTTTCTCTACTATATTATGCATGTTTTATACATATAAACCTTCCTCTTGAATCACTCTATCTATTGAAGAAACCGCATTAAAATCCGTTTCTTAGTTTTAAAGATCTAAGCATACATAGGGACAGACGGACAGCGGGTGACTTTGTTTTATACTATGTAGTGATAGTAATGATAGTGATTGCAGAACTGAAGCATCTCAACCAGCTCATTTTAAATTCATTACTATTAATCAGACGAAAGATGTACGCTGCTGGATATAGGCCTACTCTAAAAAGCTTCCACGACAACCTGACCGTCCACCTTGTAGGGGACTTAACCCACGCTACGTCTTCCGCATCATTTATTAAAAAAAATTGTCAACCTAACTACCTGCCATCCGAGTTTACATGTCTAAAACACATGAATTTCTTTATTCCTTTACTTATAGAATTATTGAGTACTTTCTTATAGCTACTATTTAAAAATTACAAAACATAACGTTGCATCTTTTGAGTTTCGTACCAATGTGTTATTTTTTAGCAAATCGGCTAGGAATTTATCGCTAAATCTTTTTCAATGCATTTTACATCAAGCAAATCTTGAAATCCAATATGGCGTTGAATTGGCAGTAACATTTTTACGAGAAATAAAAATTTTACGTCCGCGATAATACAGCTTTGGGTATCAAACGAAAATCCCATTTTGATGTGGTATTCGGAAGAAGACAATGTAATGGTTGATAATATAAAGGTTTTGATAGTCAGAAATTCAGGATCCTTAGGCCGTTTGTCCACTACGGCGATACCAAGACGATATGAAAAAGATACCGATAAGATAACGGCGCCGATATCAGCGATGACATAGAGAGTAGGTAAGTAGTACTAACTTCGTGAGTTTCATGACGATATCGGCGCCGTTATCTCGTTATTGGTAAAAAGTTGTTTAAAAAAATATCCACACCACACAAATGCACTTAAGTAATACTTAACTTCATTTGAAAAAACCTCAAGCGATTAAGCGTGCAGTGTAAAAATGCGACTTCACTAAAACACAGGAAACATTTAAATCAACAATACGTATTGTTTTATTTTTATGTTTCCATCACAACTTCAGAAAATATTTGTGGTAAACTATTTGTTAAAACATACCTGTTACGGCTAACTCTTTACTTCACAGCAGCTTCATAGTCAGTCATAACATGGATGGATCGAACTGTACTTTTGGTCCATCCTACCCTACACTATTAAACGAGCAATATTTGTATACAGGATGTCCCGTTTAAAGTGGTCCAAAGAAAAATTCCCGAAAGCGGACATGCCTAGCTATCAAAATGTGCCACTAGTGTAGGGAAAAACTATGTCGAAAAGTTAGTCGATAGTTTGTTTTCAGTAAATTAAACTCGATTTGCACATTTATATTGCCCGTATATATTTGTTTATCCTATACTATTAAAAGAGCAATATTTGTACCTATACTATTTAACGGCTCTAACGATTTCGATGAAATTTAACATACGGGGGTTTTCGGTGGCGAAAAATCGATCTAGCTGGGTCTCATGTCTACGAAAATTCGTTTTCTCCGTGTTTTTAAGCATTTGCGTTTCAGACAAAAACCTACAGCGCCATCTGTTGGCGGGTAGCATAGCTTGCTCACCCGATGGTATTTTAATGTTGAGGCGGCTATTATAGAGCGAAGCTCGGACGCCCAGCTACTATGTTTTTATACATATATCGTAATCTTGTAAGCGGTTTCTCGAAAACGGCTCTAAGGATACGGGGGTTTTCGAAGGCGTTAAATTGATCAAGCTTGGTCTCATGACTGGGAAAACTTACGCTTTCCCCGTGTTTTTAAGCATTTTTTTAAATGCCGCTTTTTAGACAGAAACAGCGCCATCTGTTGGCGGGTAGCATAGCTTGCTAATTTTCAGATTGAGGCGGCTATTTTAGAGCGAAGCTCGGTCACCCAGGTACTATATATTCATATACAAGGTTAATTTATTTGGACCTGATTTTCTTTTGCCCACTTATTAGTGAGGTCAAAAGCAACAACTTTTGTTCTACGACTTTGCTAACAACGCCCAAAAAGTTTTTCGACTCTCCAAACTAAAGTGGTCACGTGACCGACTCATTTTGTATGGGAAGTTGAACATTTTTCGTGCATTGATAGCAAAGTCGTAGAACAAAAGTTGTTGCATTTGACCTCACTAATAAGTGGGCAAAAGGAAATCAGGTCCAAAAAAATAACCTAGTACTCGTATATAATATTTGTAATCGGTTTGTCGAAAACGGCTCTAACGATTTCGATGAAATTTACAATACAAAGGTTTTCGGGGACGAAAAATTGATCTAGCTAAGCCTCATGTCTGGGAAAATTCGTTTTCCCCGTGCTTTTTAGCATTTTTATAAAATACCGTGTTTCAGACAAAAACCTACAGCGCCATCTGTTGGCGGGTAGCATAGCTTGCTCACCCGATAATATTATAATGTTGAGCCGGCCGCTACTATAGAGCGAAGCTCAGTCGCCCTGGTTATAAATTTGTACTATACAGGGTGTTAATTTGATTGCGTGCCATAGCTTAAGGGGTGTTTCAGTAACGATGAAGGAACACAAAAAAAATATTTAAAAAAATCCTACTGAAAAAAAAACTAAAACTGCATTGAAACTTAACTAACGCGGAGCAACGTCGCTAGCGCGCGAGTATCAGTGAATAAGGTTGGCACATCATCATCATATCAGCCGAAAGACGTCCACTGCTGGACATAGGCCTCCCCTAAAGATCTCCATGACGACTACATAGCTGAAACTCTTTCGCGCGCTTTTGATAGAGCGCCCATTCGCGCGGTCATTACCCTCCGCGTTAGTTTAGTTTCAATAGAGTTTTAATTTTTTTTTGTAGGATTTTTTTAAATAATTTTTTTGAGTTCCTTTATCGTTACTGAACCACCCTTTAAGCTATGGCACGCAATCAAATTAACACCCTGTATATGTATTAGTGTATTTGTAATCGGTTTCTCGAAAACGGCTATAATGATTTCGAATTAAATTCATCATACGGGTATTTTGGGGCCAAAAATTGTCATAGTAGGCCACATAGTTTATAATTATCAAAATAACAATAAAACTGATCGGGCTCCTTCCAATTTACTGTTATAGAATTTGTAATATGTAATATATAGGTTGTATTTGTGTGCAGTTACGTTGATTTGGAAAAAGGAAAGATAAATTCGAATCGGAACCGTTTGGTTTCTATTATCTGGGTTACTGTAGGATATTCAATATTGGAAGACATCGCGGCACCTCGTAACTTGATCGCTCGGGGCATACATGGATTCAGTATAATGTATGGAAATTCCTTATATTGTAAGCCCCAGGCTATGCTCAAGGAGAGAACACAGTGCATTTGACGTAATTCTCGGCTTAATAATACTATAGAATAATACAGGGTTGTATCAGGAAGTTAAGTCCTCTTTTAGAGGGCTATCATCCTGTGAATCCGGTGTTAGAAAAGTTCTTTAGAGCCTGGCTGAAGGATACGAAACGGAAAAAGATTTTCCAAGGAACATAGCGAAATGTGAGAAAAAATATGGGCCTCACTCATCACATTAAGTAACACATTTGTATGAGAAGTTGTTTATTTTTTATTTCGATGTATGTACCGTGGGCAAAGTTGTTGAATTTTTATTAAAAAATTGTTTACCTACCATTTACTTTACATATTTACAATTATATGGTGAATAGGTTACGAATCCATAAATGTAGGGAAATGCTACCAACATGTAACTGTCCTACTATCACTAGAACAACCTCAACGAAATATCTCGGAATCATAGTAGATGAACACCTTCGCTGGAATCAGCACATCGAACAACTATCTATTAAAGTCAAGCAGACCGCGTTTATATATTTGGATCTTAGGAACATCATTGATCAATCAACTTTAATGTCTGCTTACTACGCTCTCTCTCAATCTCTTCTCTTATATGGCATTACTGCCTGGGGTGGCTGTGGACACAATCTCATGTTGAAATTAGAACGTGCCCAAAAGCTTCTGCTTAAAATAATCTTTCGAAAACCTAGGCATTTTAGTACTGACGCTTTGTATAAACTATCTAAAGTTTTGACACCACGCCAGATGTTTGTTTGGCAAGCCACTACGTATTTTGCTTTATTCATTCAAGATTTTCAACCCAACCCTACTGACCACAACTTAAGACAAACTTCATGCAGGAGATATAAACCGGCCGTTGAGTATAACTGCTTAGCAGCAAAAAAGCATTTTAGTTGTATTGGTCCTAAAATTTATGATATATTGTTGTCCAACGAACTAAGGGAAATAATTGATAGCATTAGTAGCGAACAGGCGTCTAATAAAAATCAATATTTTAAACAAAAAAATTTAATCGCATTTACTTAATATGAATTATAATGAATTTTGTAATAAATATAATAAAATTATTAATCCGGTATGTAAAAATTAATTATTACATTGAATTACATTTTATGTTACTTACAAACTTACTTATTTATTAAAATTTTATGCATGTAAAATTTTATAAATAAATGTTTTTTATACTATTTTTATTTTATCTAAATATGTAATTTACTAGTAGACTGCTCTCCTCGATAATTAAAAGTCATTTAAAAAAACGTAACTAGCCCTGGCACAGGCTTCGGTCTTTTAAGGGCTTATACTGCCAACCACGTGTTGTTTTCAAGCGCCTGTCTACAATTATTTATTATATTTTGTGGTTAATTAAAATATATTTGTTGAAATAATGTATCTAAACAAATAAATAAAATTAATACTTAGCAGTGAGTCCGTCAGGAAACCGGACGCCGATGTACCAAACCAAATCTGTTTTGAACGTATAAATTACAAGTCACACCCATAGTGCATTTTTTAACAGTAGCGCAAACCATGACCTTTTGAAGGGATAGATAGATAGATAGTGGTGTTTTTTCTCGCGGCTCGAAACACTATTTTACACTGCAAAATCAACTATTGCAACATAGTTTTGGAATGAATTGCTACATAAAAATTACCAATATAAATTAGTATTTTATAAATCTCTTAGTATCTAACTTTTATTTTAATACTACAAAACAAGATGCATCTGTCCATCTGTCTGTAGCCTAGCTAGATACTTGAATATGTACTTGCCATCTCAGTGTATATTTTTACCTATGGATAGAAAATCATACATTCCTACGTACGTTCCATGGAGCTTTAATTGAATCATCTCTGCTTATGGGAAAAAGACGTGCGTGATTTATGTTTGTATGCATTAATTATCGTATAACCCCATTGCCGAAAATCTTACACCAGGACATGATCTTCTCTGGCCCATATGGAAGTCACTGAATAGACTGCAATCGGGTGCTGGCAGGTGCGGAGAACTCAAGAAGAGGTGGGGCTTCTCTGATAACGACAAGTGTGAATGCGGCACTTTGCAATCTATGACACACTTGCTTTCGTGCCCTACCTCCTCAGTTTCTTGCACCAAGGAGGACCTTTTTGAAGGCAACCAAAGAGCTATTGCTGTAGCCACAATTGGGGCTAAGTTACTATAAAATCATTTGCCATTGATACGAAAAGAAGAAGAAGATCGTCTGAGAAAATACGAACGGCAAGCTCTACTGGTTTCCATATGCCTGGAAGTTTACGAGTAAGACCACATACCAACGTTGCTTTTCATTATCTATCAGGCGTATGTATCCAACCAATTTAAATTTTTAACGAAATTTGTAAGGAACCTAAGCTAGAACAAGCCTATGTGTCCTATTGCTGTACAGTGATCACCCAATTCCTTTGCCATATTGTTTGGGAAATTGAACTTTTTTTTTCAAAGTCGTAGAACAAAATTTGTTGCTTGTGTATGTACTTTTCCGTGGGCAAGCGTCAGCTCATAAAAAAGTAACCATGGAAAATTGAAGTAAGAGATAGAGATAGAGAGTAAGACATACATAATTAATTGATTTATTAACTCATCACAAATTTTTGTGGTTCATTACATGAAAATTAATAACTTTTCCCTCGGAACATTGATAGAAATAAGAAAAATAAATTCAACCTCCTGATGCACTTATTGTTGCTAGTTACTGCTAGTTACTTTTTAGGGTTCCGTAGTCAACAAGGCACCCTTATAATTTCGGCATGTCCGTCTGTCTGTCTGTCTGTCTGTCCGCGGCATAGCTGAAAGACCCTTCGTGCGTACAAGAAAGCTGAAATTTAGTATGGATATTTATTTTATTCACGCTGAGAAAATGGAAAAATAAAATCTAAGAAAATATTTTTTTAGGGTACCTCCCCCACAAGTAAAGAAAGGGTGATTTTTTTTTCTTGTTCACCCCATTGTGTATCATTGGGTATCGTTGGATAGGTCTTTTAAAAATGATCTGAGTTTGCGATGATCATTTTTCGATTTAGGGATCCGTTTGCGAAATATTGTACTTGAAAGCGCAATTTTTTGTTGGTAAACGGCCAGCTAAACCCTGCCAGCTAAATGGTATATAATGGAACAGTGAAAAAATTCATAGTAGTACAGCTATAACTGAAAAACTGGAAATAATGTAAATAGCAGAAGCAATCAGGCGTTACGATTCGCATAGTATTAGGATGTAAACATTTTATGTTATGAATGTTACGAAATACATAGTCAACACCTGCTTTGCGATAAAAATCTTAAAAAACTACGGAACCCTATATTGCGCGTGGCCCGACACGCATTTGGCCGGTTTTTTTATTTGTTTTTTGGCAAGCGTTGGAATAAACTAAATAACCGGCCAAGTGCGAGTCGGAATCACGCACTGAAGGTTCCGTACAAACCTGTACGTATATAAGTAAAAGTTATTGTATTTCTATTGCTAAAAAACTTTATTATGTGATGTAAATACCTAAAATATATATTGGGTTGATTGAATGATAGTAAATTGAAGTGTCTCTCGCGCAAACTATTCAGTTTAGATAAAAAATATATTAGAAACCTCAATATCATTTTTGAAGACCTATCCATAGATACCCCACACATATGGGTTTGATGAAAAAAACATTTTGAGATTCAGTTCTAAGTGTGGGGAACCCAATTTTTTTTTTCTATTTTTGTGTGAAAATCTTAATGCGGTACACATCTACTTACCAAGTATAAACAGTATAGCTCTTATAGTTTCGGAAAAAAGTGGCTGTGACATACGGACGAACAGACAGACAGACATGACGAATCTATAAGGGTTCCGTTTTTTGACATTTGGCTACGGAACCCTAAAAAAGGATACTAGACTACTAAGGGACATTACAACCTCATCGACTGGTTTGGTCAGTTTGTTTACCAATACAAATTTGAATTCTGATTTTGTTTTCGTATTTTTACAGTTCATAGATTTAAAAAAATTTTATTTTAAAAGAATCCTCATATAAATTTTCAGGCATGTAGCCAAATACCTAGCAAAAAGTTGGTTAATTGAAGTGAAAACTTCTTTAGCGGCGCTTGGCACTTTTTTTGATGGGTAAAAAATTTTAAACTCACGTCAGATGTCGCGTCAGATCTCGCGTCAGATGTTTAAGTTTCGAAATGAAAACGTCTTTAGCGGCGCGTCAGATCTGACGAAGATTGTCTAGATATGTAATATAAATTGTCATGTTTGTCTACGATGGCGCAGTAAATGAATATTGTATGTACTTTTATACTGATAAATAAAACATTTCGTGCGAAATTATTCCCTAACCATTCTAAAATATTCAAAAATGCACAACGTTTATGTTTAAGCTTTCAATTCTGCCGGCACTCCCGGAGCGCAACCCGTCTTTTGGTTTTTATGTGAAATAGGCTGCTAATGATGCTCACATCCCTATCTCATCTGGGACTCAATTCTTGAAAATCACCGGGTGATAAAATATCACTTTTGAGACTTTAAAAATTCATATTTGCCCAGATAATCTGTTGAAAGGCAAATCAGAATACATAAAAATTAATAATCAAGGACTGCTTTATATTTCACGAATATCAATCTTCACTTTTGAAAAGAAAAATCTGTGATTTTGAATTTTTGAGTGATATTTTATCACCCGGTGATATTCAAGAATTGACTCCCTGGTGGTAAGTGACGATGTGGTCGAAGATGTAGACGCGATTACCTAGATTACTCTAGCCTTGGAAGGATCCAGACTATAATAATATTGTTCGGGGAAAAGATCGGCAGGAAATATTATGAAAGTCACGATGTACGATTCAGCTCGGTCTTCCGATCACTAAAAATTTTATAAAAATAGAATAATATAGAACATGATAGTTGCTCATCTGAACGTGAGTCCGACTCACACTTGACCGGTTTTTAGACAAGTTTTGTAGTCTGTCAGACACCGCCGAACACATACAACGTTGCTAATTCGTAACATCGCATGATGTTGCTCTGTCTAGCTCAGTACCTTCCTGTGTCGGCACCTGCTGTGGTCGGCACCCGCCACCTGCTAGTGTAGCGACGGCAGCACCAACTGTTCCTCGAGTGGAGCTAGAGCTGTTTGGTCTGGTCGGTAACAAGTGTTGAATCTGACAGACGTATTGTCAGTAAAATGGTTTTAGTCATGCAATGTCTTTCTTAAAAATCTTATTATAATGTACATTGGTGGCGACAGGTAGACTTAATAAATATAATTTATTTACTTACGTGACATCAGTAAGTGAGTATAAGATCACAATTTAAGGTGGTTGCTGAGCAGAGGTGCTGCCACTTTGAGAAATAAATTTATTGCGTCATAAATACAAAACATTTAATAAGGATTGTTTGTTTGGCGGCAATTTGGGGTAGTTCTATATTTTATTATCCATCACATCACACCTTAGCTTATCGTGAATAGCTTTGTATTGCAAAAGTGCCAAAAATGGCCACTTTTAGCACTTTACCAATACAAAGCTATAAATGATAAGCTAAGCTATGATGTTATGGGTTATAACATATATAACTACCCTATATTGTCGCCAAACGAACAATACTAATGAAAAGTTTTGTATTTGCGACGCAATAAATTTATTTCTAAAAGTAAGGTGCTGCCACTCAGAAACCACATTAATCATGGTGTCTGTCAGTCGTCACCTCAGGAAAATAATTACATTTTGATGCTTTACCTCCAAAGTTTCAGATTTCAGGTTCAAATTTTTATCTATCAAGAAATTATGCCCGTTTTTAAGATTAAACTTAAGCAGCAAAAAATATTCACATTATTCTACGATGTGTTTCGCAAATTCTCGAAAAAAAAAAACCGGTCAATTGCGAGTCGGACTTGCGTGCCGAGGGTTCCGATATACTTTTTATATTTTTGGAAGCAATAAAGTCCATTTTTAGGACCGCAAAACTAAATTTGTTTGTAAAGGTTATTTGCAGATTTCTAAAAAACTGTGCAACTTAGAAAGATCGTTTTATTTTTGCTGTAATGATTACATAAATTTCTGTAAACTGTAATTAATTCAGATTTTTCCTTTTACAAACTTCGGAGATAAGGGGGGGGGAATGGTATTTTTTTTGTAATTTTTCATCATAACTTGAAAACTAAGACACGTAAACGACAAATAATACAAAAATATATTTTAGAATGTACAAGTAAAGCCCTTTCATATGATACCCCACTCAACCAAGTAGTGACAATTTGAAATTTGCCCCCCCCCCCCCTATTTTAGCCCCCATTACATTAATAATCATAATTTTTTCACAATTATTTCATGTGAAATTAAGTTGGGCAACCATATTCTAAAACGGTTCCAAATTTCAAGTCGATAGCAATAGTGGTTGCTGAGATAAAGAGGTGTGACAGACAGACAGACGGACAGACAGACAATCACTACGGATTGTTTCTTGAATTCAACGCACACATCACATTCACTGAATATAGTCGGTTTATTTCTATATGCGTGCATTCGTCGAATACGATCGAATACAGTTTTAAACCAGACTAGAGCGCGCTTATGTCAATGTCACTGAGAAAAATTAAAATTTTGATTGTGTTTTGCGATTTAAGAAATTATTGAGAGATAATGATTATTCGATAAGATAATTAAATCTAAAAACCCCAAAAAAGTTGAAAACAACCTCTCGAAAACGAGATTGATGACAAATGTCTTATGAATTTGACGTTTCGCACACGCTGCACTACCTCATTTTCGTATGCAATGATAGCGCGCTAAAGTGACGTCACTGATGACGTCAAGTCGCCTAAACGAGTGAATACGAGCAAGTTTTGAACCGACTATTAGCGCGCTAAAACCGCACACAAAGCTCACGAGCAGGTTTTAAACCGTAGTGAAAGCGGCACCATAAGGGTTCCTTTTTTTACCATTTTGGTATCGGAACCCTAAAAATAAAAATTTAAGGCGTATTGAAAAAAAAAATTGGATTTTTTTTTTCCATTTATTAATTTACTCTAGGCAAAGACAAAATTAAGTCAAGTTTGTTTTTTTATATATTTTTTATAAATTTTCAAAAACGGCTGTTTTAAAAGGTTCCGATAACAAAATGGTAAAGAAAGGAACCCTTATGGTGCCGCTTTGTCTGTCTGACCGTCTGTCTGTCTAAACCCTTCGGCTGGTTGCTCAGCCCATGAAACTGAACAACTTTCCTATACGAACATAGGTCGTAATACGAAAAAAAATATTTTCAACGTCCCATAGGAAATGCATCAACAGATACCATATTTTGTATGGAAGGTCACAAAAATTTTCTCGTAAATACGAGAAAATTTTTAAATCGAAAAAATCGACATATCCTTTCCTGCGGGAAAGTTGTTCAGTTTCATGGGTAGAGCAATCACAATACACACACAAACACAATAAAAAACAATATTTTCGGCCTATGTAATATATATATTTTTTTATTATGTTTTGTTCGGAGAATACCCAATGACTACCACGACGCATATATAGTTACAGTGATCGTTGTACAAGACCGACTTGAAGGAAAAGTTGCCATAGATGAACTGTCCTCCGAAGTACAGTTTCGCTAAATCATCCAAATTTAAAACCCCAACATTGGTTCCCTGAAATAAAAATATTAGCTTTTGAGTTCATATCATAATAATTTTACGAATATATATTTCTTATATTCTTTATACATACATAAGAATCTCGGCTCTGTCCTGTAGGGGTACCTAACCACACCCACAGAATAGATAATTTACCTTTCTACTTGCTTTAATTTTAATTTTCATTTATTATTTGTGACTGTAACAGTCATAAATAAATAATAAATATATGAAACTCGGTATTATCGTTTCATAATTACTGAAATCTACAGGGTGTTAGTTAAGAACAGCAAAACCTCACGGTTGGTAGCTCTGAATGTGAAAAAGAACAACTTTTTTTCTACGACTTATGTCCATTCTTAAAAAAAGTAATGTTAGGGTGCTGGCTGCAATTTGGGTATATGATTTGCTCTTGATTCATATTAATAGGGATGATAGATCAGCTCAATACGAATCGATTTGGTCCTTACAAGTTTTTCTGTGCGTCGGTGCGTTTTTGAGTTAAAGCAAAAAAAATAAAATAAGATACTAAATAATATTTTTTGGTCTGCATTTGTGGCTCCTGTTTAAAATACTTCTGAAGATGTAGAAAATCGAAGAGGCAGACATGCTGGGCTCTGCATTATCACGGGACGAAGAAGTGAATGTTTGCATTTTGAAGAGCTGTAACTTTACGACGCAGGGCTATTATAGTGGCAGACAATTTTTCTGGGGTGTTATACATTTTATTTAATCAGATAGTCATAGTCTGCTAGGTGAACGTTTCATTGTCAAATTTCAAAATAGTTGAAACTTAATTCCTCAAAAACGCAGGGGTGTGGATGATCGCCAATATTTTTTGTATCTTCTAGAGGATGCTCCTTATCGTCAGTGAAAGAGGCAGACATGAGCAAATCATATAGAAATTTGTCCTTCATCACCCTTACTATAATGCGCGATCATACAAACGGCTGATTGATTGAAAAGTAGTCGGCCTAACCAAGAAAATCAACATATCAGTTGTATTTTTATTTTTCTATATAATCACCATCAATTTCAATGCACTCCACTGCCACCCACCACCCCTTCAAGGCATATAGACCGTTAAAAAATGTATGCGTCTACTGCTGCTTTGTCCTCGTCGTTTGTCGAAAATCTTTGACCTCCCTAGTACTTTTTAAAAAGTTTTTATTTCTTTTCACCTGTCGCGGTGTCTGTCTGTCTGTAACCAAATCTTGAAAGTCAAATTTGACCTACTTCCCGGTATCCAATTGATATGAAATTTTGCATACGTATGTGAATCGGATGACAATGCAATATTATTGTAACGTGGAGCTGATCTGATGATGGAGCCGGAAGATAGCCATAGAACAGTGGAGATAATACCGAGTTTCAGAAACCTACAGCGCCATCTGTTGGTGGGTAGCATGGCTCTCACCTGGTAATGTTTTAGGTCCAGTTTAGTGCGACGCGGACCGTCCGCGCGGATTTCCTTGACGGACCGTAAAATTGTATAAAGTCAATACAGTCCGAACAGACTGTATGGCTTCATACATTTTACGGTATGTCGCGGACATCCTGAACTGGGTCTATGAGGTTTTTTTTTTTTTTTAAATATTTGGGTGTATCTCGGTCTTTTGGGGAAATTTCTTTAAGTTTTTAAATACAAACCAACGTCTTAATTTCTTTTGTATAATACTGTAGTTTTTCTACTCCATACTAGATGGCACCGTCTTTTTTCCGCCGTCCGGTTTCGGACTAAGCTAAATGCATGCATAATGTAAATCGGATGCACAATGCAATACTAAAATATAATAACGGTAACGGTAAAATAGTAGATTTTACAACAAGTGCACAAAAAGAACCATTTTTACGAGACTTTTAGCAGCCCGAAACGAAGGCGAGGGCTGATAGTAATGTCGAGGATAAAATGGTTTTGTGGACGAGTTATAAACTCTGCTTTTCACTTTGATTGCGAGGAAATAAAACGTAAAAGTACTCTCTAAATTTTTAGAACAAGCCTTTATTAGACGTAGAAAAAGAACTTAAACGTTATCACAAACTCAGGTTTTCAAATAAAAGCGTGTTACATTTTTAAACAGCAAGAGAGAACTAAAAATCTGGTCAAGTGCTTTCCGGAAAACAACTAACTACACACCCTAGAATCAGACGAGCCCAAACCCAAGATATTTTTCTACGTACACCCAACAGCACGTCAGTATAAACACTTTGGACTTTGTGACATAGTAATAAAGTTGCAAATGTTTCCATTCATGTGCGGTTGATCGTACGAACCAAGCCTAAGAAGTAAAGCATGAAAAGCTTAATTTTAAAATGCTTATTTATAGATATTTAGTAGATACGTTACTGAGCTATTGATTGGAATAGGTCGCAATTTCATGATTTTTGAATTTAATTTAAGTAAATCACATTCCACTATGATCGGAAAATGATCGGATCGGATCACACCTTCCTCACTGACGCTCGCGCTGATTCAGTAGCAAAACAGTGGTCCAACCATCTCTCGCACCCATGCGCCTCACTGATGTACGTGTATGTGGATGAATTTATACCAAAAATATCTGTATCTACACAGAACCAGTCATTTTCGTTACAAAAACTACTGAATTCCTCATAAAATATTTCACTAAGTGGGCATTAAAATCTCCTGATACATACGCTATTTCAACTTTAAGATTTTCCTCTAAGATTGATTTTATATTGCGTATGCATTCCGTAGATAATGGTAAGTTATCAGTTGAGTTTGTAGGCATATAAATACTAAATACTAAAAATGTTCTATTACAGAACACAGAACAGAACAGGTATGTATATCAGTCTCTGGTACCATAGTACAGGCTTTGCCTAGTTTGGGATCAGATGAACTTGTGTGAAATGTCCCCCAATATTGTCCTCCAATAATAGTATTAATTTCTTTCTAAGAACAAGCTTCAATGATAAGCACAATTTGTGATGATTGTGTAAGAAATAATCATCAAATATTTACAAAACAAATCATTTAGACGTACCTTAAGTAAAATACAATTCGGACCCATTTTTACGATAGCTCTATACATCATTTCCAGAACGGGGTTTTGACAGATATTGTCGACACGCACTCGGAGTATTTGCTTCCCTTTTGACTTGCCATCTATTGTCAGCTTTAATTAAAATAATATAATTTTATTACCACCACCAAATAATGACCAAGTGTCCTGATATGATTGTGGTATTATAGTTTGCCGTAATGTTACAAAAACTGTTAAAAATAAAACGTAATTTTTATCACCATCAAACTGATTTCATAGAATTATGAAGTGGTGTATCCTGATAGTCCGTGTGGTACCGGCAAAAAATCATACCAACCCATCTCTATCCGTGGGTGTTGTAAGAAGAGACTATGGGCTTATGAACCGGAGGATTGGCAGCAGCATTTTTCCGTGTATTGTACCATCTTACATACTGCGGTCACCAACAAAAGCGGTCGCCAGCCGCAACGCTTACAAGCGTGGTGACTATGGTAAATCCCCTCCAAATTACCACGTGTTTTTTTGCTGGATTTCTGGAGGGAGCTCCCTATCCTGCAGTGGATCTTTAATGGGATGCTATGTGTTTTGTATGTATCCTGATAAGTGGCTTTTCTTCATACTGATATCGTGCGTTCGTATCGATGTAGAAGGGAATAAAGATACTCTCTACTATCAATATAACATCTAAAAGGGCTTTACATTAAAACAATGTTAGTCTTACATTAAAACATGTACATACCTTTGGTCTTTTCATATCTTCCTTTAAAATTAATTTTATCTGTAACGATGTTCGGTTAAGTATAGTGAACTGTACTTCATGTTTACCACATAGCTTAGCAGTTCCAGCTTTGCATGTGCTTGCTTCATGGATGGCAATGTCAAAAGGCCCCTGAAAAGTCGAGCCTGGATATTCATATTTATCTAATGCAGTCACAGGAATAAAAGATCTTACAAATCAAAATAAGTACAAGTGACGCCCTGCAAGGACACAGCAAACATAAGAGGACTAGTTGTCACAATAAAAATAAAATTTATATACGTTAGTAGTAATATTAGTATACGAATACGGATACGAATTCTGGGGCCCTTATTTTCTTAACCCCAAAGAAATAAGAACAAGGGCAGATAAATAATGATAGTCAAAGAAAGCTTATAATTAATAAAAAATATTAAAATGAGAAAAATATATGTTTTTATTAGCGGTGGACCATTTTAAGAAGTATCTTCTGGGTCAAAATTTTTGGTCAGGACGGATCATGCCGCATTAAAGTGGTTGCTACAGTTTAAGAATCCGAAAGATCAAGTTTGAAGATGGTTGGAACAGTTGCAAAAATTTGACAGAAGTGATTTGTCGCAAGTTAGAGATGTGTGAATTCTATTTTCTTTGTAAATGCAATGAAGGCGTTATTTTATTAATTTGGTCGGGTTATTTAGAATATTATTTTATTTGAGATGAGATGCTGGCAGATGTCATCCCATAGTAAAATAAATTTGCACGGTTTCGAAGTATAGGTACGAAACCTTTTTCTCGGGTCGGGCTGAGACAAAATTAATACAAAGACACTTGATGCTTCTCTTTCTAAACATAAACTCATAAATCTTTTTAAACCTAACATAAAAAAAACCGGCCAAGTCCGAGTCGGACTCGCACACTGAGGGTTCCGTACCAGCACATAATCATAGTTGTATTAGTTGAAATTTCAGTAAGTTAATGTGCTACATTTTTGAGTCCGACATGCGCTTGACCAAATTTTTATAATTTGATGTTATTTTAAGTTTGTTAGTGTTCCCGTTTTTAAGATAGAACTAAAACAAAAATCGCCTCCGTGAACATCCAACTTGACCCCTCTCTTATATGAATGTTCTTGAAACGGAAGCTCACCTCTAAAAGTTGAAATATTTAATGATTTTAGACTTTTACCTTTATTTGTACTGTGAGACCTAGCTTCTTGCCAAATTTCATAATTTTAGGTCAACGGGAAGTACCCTATAGGTTTTGCTTTAGTGCATAAATGTATGGAGATGAGGACATAAAATGCCATGCCAATTTGATTGCGTCGTCGTTGTATTGAAATTTTCAGATCTTGTGTGGTTCATGGACCCTAATATATGTTATTGATTTCAACCTGATACCTCTACCCGTTCGTGAGATAAAGGGTCTTGACAGACAGACAGACGGACAACAAAGTGATCCTATAAGGGTTCTGTTTTTTTTACTTTCGAGCGGAGCGAGAAAGGTATTGTATTCATGAAAAAAAAAAAATTCTCATTTTCTCAAAAATGTGTTCTATATCACTTATACATCATAAAAAACAAGTCTCCCAAAAATGTCCGTCCGTCGGTCGGTTGGTCGGTCGGTCCGTCGGTCGGTCTGTCCGTCACGCTTTGGCCTAGCGGCTAAACGAATGGTCCGATTGACACCATTTTGAATTTAGGAGTTTTATGCAAATCCATCGAAGGTTTCTAAGTGGTTTCTTGCTAGCTCTCATTTTGAGGGTAGCTGTCATACAACGAAAATAAAAAAACTGAAATTTTCTCAAAAACGGCTCATAGAATCTTGATGAAACTTTGCATGACCAAGCACCTCTATGTAAGATATCTTGCGCCAGTATCAATTAATATGTGTAATTTCATATAGGGGTGTTCCTGTACCACCAAATCGTAAAAATGTGATTTACCCAAAATTGGTTCCATTGAGTTTATTAAAATTTTCTATATTAATAATCCTGTATTGGTTGTCTCTTCTTCTAAGTCGTAACCCCAGGGAATGGGGATCGTGACCATCATATTAAGTCAGGAGATTTGATTGGGGCCGGGTTAGGTACTTCCACTTTGCCCTGTCAGCTGCGGTGTGGATCGCATCGTGCAGCTGGAGTTGCAGTGATTTTGTTTGGTCATACCATCTAGCTGGTGCAAGGCCCCTTTGTCTTTTCCCCTCCACTTTGACCAAGAGAATCAGTTTTTCAAGAGACTCTGGCCCTCTACGCGCAATGTGACCGATGAATTTGAGCATGCGGGTGCGGCAAGTGTCTGACAGGCGTGTCGTGATTTTTAGCACTTCTAGAATAGAGACGTTTCGTCTGAAGGGCGTTTACGGGATTCGCAACATTCTCCGCCAGCACCACATCTCAAAAGTGTCGATTCTCGACTTCATATTGGATTTAATAGTCCAAGTTTCCGAGCCGTAGAGAAATATAGGAAACACGAGTGCATTCACGAGTCTTACTTTGGTCCGTTTAGTAATGTCGCTGTCTCTCCAGACTTTTCCCAGTTTAGTCATGGCGCTTTTTGCAATCTGTATGCGTTTAATGATCTCTCTGTCGCAGTTACCGTCACCAGTGATAAGGGATCCAAGATAGATGAACTCATTGACGCGGTCTAATCCTTGCAGATCCGTAGATTTGGTCAGTACCTGTTCGCGGTCAACTGTCATCAATTTAGTCTTAGATTTATTTATTCGCAGACCAAGCTTGAGGCTTTCTCAATGCGGCGGAATAAGATGGACATCTCCTCTTCATTGGAAGCAATCAGAGTAGTGTCGTCAGCGTAGCGGAGGTTATTGATCTTCTTGCCTCCTACAGACAGGCCTCCCTCCCATCCTTCTAATGCGGCTCGGATAATATATTCGCCGTAGATATTAAAAAGTTTAGGGGACAGGATACAACCTAGTCGTACACCGCGTTCAGGTCGCAGGGGATTCGACAACTGATCTTCAAGTCGAATTCTGGCATTGCTCTCTGCATACAGGTTTTGAATGAGATACGTAAGATGAACGGGAACTCCCATATCCACAAGAATGTCTAGCATGGACTGCCATCTCACGCAATCAAATGCCTTGGAGTAGCCAATGAAGCACAGAACAACTGGTTTGATGTATTCGCGACACTTTTCGATAATTTGTCGTATATTAAAGATTTGTTCATGCGTGCCGCGTCCAGCAACAAAACCTGCCTGCTCTACAGGAATTTGCCTATCGAGATAGTAAGACAGGCGGTTGTTGATGATACGTAACATGATTTTACTGGCATGTGAGATAATCGATAGCGTTCGGTAATTACTGCATTGACGAGTAGAGCCCTTTTTGTGAAGAGGGACAACAACAGACTCCACCCAGTCCTTGGGCCAGAGTCCAGTTCTCCACACTTTGAGGCAGATGTTGTGCAGAGCTTTAATGCCTCTCGGGCCAAGCGATTTTAGTAAACTTGCAGAAATTCCGTCCATGCCAACCGCATTGTTTCTCAGCTTGGACAGCGCATGCTCAACTTCACTAAGGAGGATATCTGGCTCTCTCGTGTGATCTTCCCAACGACGAATTAGGGGCTGGGTATCTTCTTTGTATAGCTGTTCGGTATACACCCTCCATCGCTCAAGTACCTTATCGATCTCACTTATAGGTTGGCCAATATCATCGTCTATAATCCAGGTTTTTGGCTTAAATTCTCCGGTTAGAATTTTGACTTTGTGGAATAAGTCTTTCGTGTGGGCCCTATTCGCATGATTCTCTATCTCACGACAAATGTTATTCGTGTGGTTGTTTTTGTCTCGTCTGCAGTATCGCTTCACAGTTTTATGAAGCTGATCATATTATTGGTTGTCTACTTGACTAGATATTCTTTTTAATTTTTGAATAAAATTTAGTACACAGGCTGTACCAAAAACTAAAAGGGCTTGCTCAGTAGACTAAACTGAACAATTATCCATAAGGAACATGTGTTGGGAAATTAAAAAAGTCTCCATGCAAGTATCCTACGGTAGTATCCATTGATCTGTAAAATTCATATAAAGGGTGTTCCAGTACTACCAAAAGTTAAACATGTGATTTACTCAAAATCGTTTGAGGTTTGTTTGTTTTAATGTTTGACAATTTGAATTCTGAATTGATATGATATGGTCTGTATATTTCATTCGAACATTTTTTTGGAAAAACGTAAATAAAAGATTGTATTTCCATACTATGCGTATGGCATTACTCGTACACATTTAAGTTTGAGGATGATAGTTTTTGTTTGAGTATTGCGAGAAAGTAAGTGCAGTGCTGCTGTACCATTTATTTTTTTGCGTATGGGAGGGCATTTTCCCACAGAAACATAGGATGGAATACGAAATATTTTTTATTTTATTTCGACCTATGTTTCTTAGGGGAAGCTGTACAGTTTCGTTGACTGAACGTGCTCTTAAAATTAATGCATATCCTCAGCAACACGATGTATAAACGGCGTAAGATCGAACAACGATATCAAGCTTCACTATTATACTATTTGTACGACCTGGGCAGACAATATCCTGACGACCTCATTTATATTAGGTGATCTGAACCTTATTTCTGTGGAATAGGGTTTCGAAACCACAACGGAGTCAATTACTCTTCAAGGTTAACACTCAGGCTCAATACAGATTTTTGTTTCGAACCATGGCGCCATTTCCTTTGTGAAGCAAAGTAGTTTAGCTGACGTCATTAAGAGATTTTAATGTCCAACAATGATCATATGATTTCGGGTTTGAGTTTTTTGGGTTCGAGTTTTACACAAGGGTATCATTTGAAATAAAGTTGATTACTAGCTAATTTGATGAATAATGCCTAAAACTTAAGCCGCAATCACACCTTCCTTAATTCAAAAACTGATCCGGCATATTAATTCCAATATCCTTACTTCAACGAGCAATGTATGAAGAATTAGTTTCTGACATAAGACATAATTTATTCATAATCATTACATTACACGTCACAAAATTAAACAATCATAACAATTATTATAATTATAATTGATTTCATATCAGGGGTGTTCCTGTACCACCAAATCGTAAATATGTGATTTACCCAAAATTGGTTCCATTGAGTTTATTAAAATTTTCTATAACATTAATCCTGGATTGGTCGTCTACCTGACTGGATATTCATTTTGATTTTTTTGAATAAAATTTAGTACACAGGGTGTACCAAAAACTGAATGGGCTTGCTCAGTAGACTAAACTGAACAATAAGGAACATGTGTTGGGAAATTTAAAAAATCTCCATGCAAGTATCCTACGGTAGTATCCATTGATCTGTGAAAATTTATATAAAAGGTGTTCCAGTACTACCAAAAGTTAAACATGTTATTTACTCGAAATTGTTTGAGGTTTGTTTGTTTTGATGTTTGAAAGTTTGAATTCTGAATTGATCTACCTGTATATTTCATTCGAACATTTTTTTTGGAAAAACGTAAATAAAAGTTTGTATTTCCATACTATGTGTAAGGCTAGTTGATAGTTTTTCCTTGGTATTGCGAGAAAGTAAGTGCAGTGCTGCTGTACCATTTATTCTTTTGAGGTACGGAACCCTAAAAACATGCTTAGTAAGACAAGCTTGCCATTAGGCAGATGACATAATGGACAATAAATGTTACAGCAGCACTGCACTTACTTTCTCGCGATAGGCAAGTGAAAAGTATCAACAGCAAACTTAAATTTGTAAGGCTATATAGGGTGACTATTAATTAGTATATAGTATGGAAATACAAAATTAAATTTAAGTTTTTCTGAAAAATGTTCTCATGAAATTACAGATTAATTCAAAATACCAATTGTCAAACATTGAGACAATTTAACCGTAAATGATTTCGAAAAAATCGCATTTTTAAATATTGCCAGAACGAGAACACCCTTTATTTGAATTTTCACAGATCAATGGATACTACCCTAAGATACTTGCATAGACTTTCCCAACACATATTTCTCAGGAAAAGTTGTTCAGTTTAGTCTACTGAGCAAGCCCTTTCAGTTTTTGGTACACCCTGTACCTATACTATATTTTTGGGAAAAAGAAATCAAATAGAGTATCCAGTCAGGTAGATAACCAATTCAGAATTCAAATTATAGAACATTAAAATAAAGGTCAATGAAACAAATTTTGAGTAAATCACATTTTTCACAACACTCCTTATATGAACTCCCACAGACAAGTAGATACTGCTGCTAGATACCTTGCATGGAGATTTTTGGCCATGCAAAGTTTCATCAAGATCGTTTGAGCCGTTTATGCGCAAATTGCAATTTTTCATTTTCATTGTATGACAGCTACCCTCAAAATGAGAGCCAGCAAAAACAACTCAGAATCCTTCGATGGATTTACATTATAACTCTTAAATTTAAAATATTATGTCAATCGGATTATTCGTTTAGCCACTAGGTCAAAGCGTGATGGACAGGCCGACCGAGCGACGGACGGACATTTTTGGGAGACTTGCTTTTTATGATGTATAAGTGATATAGAACACATTTTTGAGAAAATTACAAAAAACTTTTTTCACAAATACTATACCTGCCTTTCTCGCTCCGCTCGAAAGTAAAAGAAAGAAGAAGATCTGAATAGGTTCTATACCTACATCTCATTCCTCAAAAAATTTATTTATGCAAACAATTTTGTGAATTGTCTTTGACTCTTGTTTTAAGAATAGAATAGAATAGAAAAACGTTTATTCTCTGTAAACAGACAGTACACAAAAGATTAACAGTTTGTCGTATGGGTTAACGATGGCCAAATTATCAAAGATCAAAGTTCGTAGTATATCATATAGGTATGTACTTACGGCTACAGTTGAAGATGATGTTCTACAAAACATCATTTGAAATAAAATCAAAATTATTACAAATAAACTCAATGACGCTAGAGTCATTTTATTTACACAGTTTATTGATGCTAAGACATATAGTCTAACCACAGTGTCTGGCCAAATTAGGAGCACAGATTAGGAAGTATGGTTAGAAGGTTAGGTTAACACTGTAAAAGGTTTTTATAATAACGTTTGTCCATCATACAATTGCAACTGATGTTTAAATGATTGTTTAATTGAAGTTTTATCAAGATGAGGGTAAAAACCACATTAAAATGACTGTATCTTTTCCATTATTATAGTAATGTAAAATCTGTACAACGAGATTATCTTACAAAAAAAAACCGGCCAAGTGCGAGTCGGACTCGCGCACTGAGGGTTCCGTACCACCACATAAACATAATTGTATTAGTTGAAATTTCAGTAAGTTAATGTGCTAGATTTTTTGAGTTCGACATGCGCTTGACCAAATTTTATTATTTGTTGTTATTTAATAGCTTATGCACTATAAACATACCAATTTTCAAGTTTGTAAGTGTTCCCGTTTTTAAAATAGAACTAAAACAAAAATCACCTCAGGGACCATCCAACTTGACCCCTCTCTTATATGAATGTGCTTGAAACGGGAGCTCACCACAATTGGTTACTATTAGTTGTGAGAAAAGTTGTAATATTTAATGATTTCAGACTTTTCCCATTATTTGTACTGTGAGACCCAGCTTCTTGGCAAATTTCATAATTTTAGGTCAACGGGAAGTACCCTGTAGGTTTTGCATTTTTTAATAAATGTATGGAGATGAGGACATAAAATGCCATATCTTTTGATTGCGTCATTGTAAAAAAAAATAATTTTCAGATCTTGTGTGGTTCATGGATCCTAATATATGGTATTAATTTCAACCTGATACCTTTACCCGTTCATGAGATAAAGGGTCTTGACAGACAGACAGACAGACGGACAACAAAGTGATCCTATAAGGGTTCCGTATTTTCTTTTGAGGTACGGAACCCTAAAAAAACATGAAATAAATCTATTTCAAATTTGTCATTAATATGATACACTAGTAATCAATCACACAAAAAACTAGTTAGTAGCATCCATTACTAAATAATAGGTCTTTACGTATGAAATTGCCAAAATTTTCTTACAGATTAATGAGATCATAATTCCTATAGAATTTTCTCATGCTATTTTTTTGATTTGTCTTATATTTGAAAGTTGACTTCAAGGTTATCAATTTACGCATAAAATAAAGTTTTTATTTTTAGTTTGATATATAAAATTAAAGGTTCGAAAATTGTTCGTCTTAAATGTCGTCCGATTTCATCATTCGATTTATTATATATTTTTACAGATAATATTTTTCGAAAATTAAATTTAAGCTTCTGTCAGCTTAATGTCTACCCAATAATGCCAAAAAAAAAAATTGATTTATAATTTCAAAGAAAAATGCAAAAATGTTAGTACTGAAAATTGAGTTTACCTAAAATTCGCCATACAAAACGGCAATTTCATAGGTAAAGACCTATTATTGCATTAATAAAGATCCTTGTCCTCGCATAAAAAACCAAGTAGGTACTAGTACATAAATCTGCAATTGGAGGAGAGCATCTGGGAGTTAAGGGGCTAGCCCACTCATAGAGATGGATATGATATTAAAGTACTTACCTAAGAAACACAAATTTGCAACAGAAGGCATTGTTTTAATATTTCTAGATTAACTTCAGTGGCTGAAAAAAGGCTCGCAAAATAAGACCACACTGGCAGCTTGTGGTCATATTTCAAATTACTTCGACATTGACAATCGAGACAAACACACCTTCACAATGCCGAATTATGGATTCAAAAGTTCTAAAAACGATATACGGAATCTCAGAATTTCTTTTGGAGTGACTAACATAATAGTTAGTACAATCTAAAGCCGCGATCACACCTTGCTTAAATCGTCACTGACGCTCCGTCTTTGAACTAGTTTAAGGCTAGACTGAAACATTGGCTTATCGAGCAAAATATATATTCTTTTAACGAATGGTACAGTAACAATAAAGGCTAAGCTGTACCTAATAGTAGGTATTCACTAACTATGGCTGATATATAAAATGAGAATAAATCAATTATAATTATGGTTGTTTAATATTGTGACGTGTAATGGAATGATTATGAATAAATTATGTCTTATGTCAGAAACTAATTCTTCATACATTGCTCGTTGAAGTAAGGATATTGGAATTAATATGCCAGATCAGTTTTTGAATTAAGGAAGGTGTGATTGCGGCTTAAGTTTTAGGCATTATTCATCAAATTAGCTAGTAATCAACTTTATTTCAAATGATACCCTTGTGTAAAACTTAAACCCAAAAAACTCAAACCCGAAATCATTTGATCATTGTTGGACATTAAAATATCTTAATGACGTCAGCTAAACTACTTTGCTTCACAAAGAAAATGGCGCCATGGTTCGAAACAAAAATCTGTATTGAGCCTGAGTGTTAACCTTGAAGAGTAATTGACTCCGTTGTGGTTTCGAAACCCTATTCCACAGAACTAAGGTTCAGATCGCCTAATATAAATGAGGTCGTCAGGATATTGTCTGCCCAGGTCGTACAAATAGTCACTAAAATAGTGAAGTTTGACATCGTTGTTCGATCTAACGCCGTTTATACACCTGTTACTGAGGGTATGCATTAATTTTAAGAGCACGTTCAGAGCTAAGAAACATAGGTTGAAATAAAAAAAAAAAATTTTGTATTTCATTCTATGTTTCTGTGGGAAAATGCCCTCCCATACACAAAATAAAAATCGTATTTCAACCTATGTTACGTTCACTTTTGTTAACTGGACGTGGGAGGGCAAATTATTTTCGCATTTCATCCTATGTTTCTTAAGGAAAGTTGTACAGTTTCGTTAACTGAACGTGCTCATTATTTATTTATTTTTATTTTATCATCATTTATTACAAAATAAAGTTACAAAACACAATTAAAATGGGCCGTTAAACTTAACAAAGTTTGTCTCGGCACCAATCCGCAACAAACATTATTACAATTTAATAAGTAGATACATACAACATGAACAATAATAAATATAAGTAGGTAGTATAGCGCCGCGCGCGTCGCAGCGCAGCGCAAGGCGCACGCAACCGATGCCAGGCCGGGAACCGGTTTCCTCGGCAGTACCGTGCGTATGAGGTACGGGATGTTCCAAACATACATTCGTTATCATTATAATCACATATAGTCAAAGCGTTTACGGCCTACAAAACCGTTTTCGCCACGTCTGACAATTGCCGTTATCGGGATGTTCCAATTAGCTATATTTTCCATTTCTTTTATTACTTTTCGGCCGGTATCCAAAACTGCCAATAAGCTCATTACAGATTGGTTTAGACAGTTTACCATTCAAAGTGATATCTTCCCTACTTTTTGTTGATAGTTTATTGAGTAAGGTTGGCAAAATGTATTCTGTTGTTCGTGTTCCATAATAGTTTGAAGCTCGTGGTATTAGGAACATTTTGTTAGTTACTTTTCTCGTTATTTTTGAGTGCGATACCAGTTGTATTAGATCTGTCATCATATAATGTTCTTTAAGATATTGGAGTTTGTACTTAATATGGATAGGTAATACTTCGCAAAAATTAAATAATTCATCGTCCGTTTTAAGTTTATTTTTTAGATTGTATGGTACAACTATTTTTAAGAGCCTAACTTGTAGATTTTTAATTCGGTTCAAATAAGACTTAAACGTTCTGCCATAACTGCTTAGCCCGTATGCAATAATGCTTTCCGCCAATGAAGTGTACAGACTCAAACGGATTGAAAAAGGTATTCTATTCCGGAGGATATACATTTTTGCCATAATAGCCCGCAACTTGTCACACACCATATCGACATGAGCACCCCAATTAAAATTTTGATCTATCATCATACCAAATGCACTTCCTTAGGAACACGGAGTATAAAAACCAATTATATGCAAATTTAGTTGTGACTTTAAAGACCCAGCTGGGATAGTCACATGAATAACTTCAAAAACTAATATAATAAATACAATTAATGATATAATGAAGTGGTTTGCATGCAATGACTTAAAAGCAAATCTGACAAAAACGAAGTATATCGAATTTAATAACAGAAGAGGTACATAAATAGATCTTCCACTCACTTTTGACAATCAAGTGCTGACGGAAACAAACAGCACTACCTTTCTTGGTTTTGAGTTAGACGATCAATGCAACTGGAAAACCCACATTGAAAAAACAGCAAACAAAATAAATCGATTCGCCTGCCAAACAAAAGAATTTTTTTTAGAAGATTCAACAAAAATTCATATCAGCATTTTTTTTCGTCAAAAATAAGATTAGCTGGTCTATAAAATAATTTATTAGTAATCCACCCAAATTTACGACCGCATGATTAAAAATAATAATAATAAAGGTATTATAAATTCCACAAAAGAAGGGCAAAAATGCTATAAATATTATTTTTAACACATTTGCTCATAAAACAGCTCTATTTGCACTGTATTTAGGTCCATAATCCAGCTTATTAAAAACGCGTGCTTTTCTCATTATATATTACAGCACTAGTTATATAATATATATTTTTTTTTATATTAACAAAGAGCAAGGAGTTCTAATGTCTAAAATATTTATGACATTTTCGTAAATATATACCTAATGTTGATAAAAATATAATATATAAACAGTTTGTTGCATGAGATTAGTTAAATTTGACAACAAATTAACATTAATTGATTTTGTAAGCAATAAATTTAAAGTTTTTGTACTTTTTCAATGATTACGCTGTTTGGGAGCATTGCCACAGCTTCGTCACAGCTCCTCATTTGAAAAAAGAACTGCGCGCGCAACAAGAATTCCGCGCGCCATTTTTCAGAAGTATTTTCATTTGCTTTGATTTTTGTGACTATAGTCTATACAACATAGCTTGATCTTTTTGACAGATGTAAAATTGGTGACCGACATAACTTTGCAATGACGAACATAATATTTTTTTATTTTATCAATTTCAAAAATTGTTAAAACTTTAAAAATAGACACACAACACATAAAAGTATCTAATATTCAAACATTTTCCGAAAATCTTAGTGGTTTTTATAGCTTCAAAGTAAGATTTAAATAGAAAAACTGAAAACAATGAACGCTCGTGCAATGTTACGTCGTTTGGTCGGATGGGACACAAATAACAGGCAGTGACTGTTACAAATATCGGTTACAAAGAAGCCTTATTAAAAATCATTTTATCGAATTATCTCATACATATAATAGAAGAGTAGAATCGGCGTGTCTGTAAATTTAGTTTTTTTACCGAGGGAGTGATAAAAGAAGAGTAACAGAATACAAAAAACCTATTTTTGGAATTCTTTTCTAAAACCAAGGTGGCAACACTGGCTGGTGTCGTCCGCCCGCCTGGCCGGTTACGGTTATATAGTACGAGTGCGACAGCCTTGTATGCGTCACGTCCTGAGTGTTTTGAATTATAACCTCAAGCTACTTTGTTGTTCTTTTGTTTTGTTGTGTTGTTATTTAATATTTGTTAAGTTCTTATTGTTGAATTTTAGTTTTCGTTGTGAACTTTTGTTAATCATGCCTAAAAGGGTGAAAAAAACTGTGCTTAACAGTGAAACGCGTGAGTTTGTAATACGCTTACGCGATTATTTTGAGCGTGAGTGTCAAAATGGCGGACCTTTACTGCCATTGTCTCAAGTGCGGCAACGTGTAGCTGACGCTTTGGGAATTGGATTAGCTACTGTAACACGAATATCGACTGAAAAATTTGGCAAAGAAGGTGATGAAGAGAACAAACTATCGACTCCAAATAAAAAACGAAGACGTATCCAACCTATAGTCGATATTGACGATTTTCAATGTGCGGCTATACGAAACCACATTTATGGGTATTATTCAAAGAAAGAATTGCCCACACTTAAAGAGTTGCTGGGAACATTAAGAGAAGCTGGTTTATATGACGGTGGTCGAACTTCGCTGTCAAAACTATTAAATAAAATTGGTTTCCATTACCAAAAAGCAAACAAACGCAAGATCCTTATGGAAAGGACGGACATAGCACTCAAAAGGTTTACTTTTTTAAGAAAAGCTAAAAATATTTCTGATTGGAAGAAGGTTGTGTTTTTAGACGAGACGTGGTTGAATGCCAATCACACTGTGCAAAAAACATGGAACGATGGTACTGCCCAATCATCCACAAAAGTACCAGAAGGAAAGGGGGAGAGACTAATAATTTGCCACGCAGGTACTGCCGAAGGTTTCGTGTCAAACTGTTTAATGGCATTTAAATCCCAGAAAACGAATGAATACCATGAAGAGATGAACTTCGAAAAATTTTCAGAATGGTTCTATAAAATGATGGACAACCTGGACGGTCCTCATATAATAATAATGGATAATGCATCCTACCATTCCGTGCAACTTGACAAGGCTCCGACGACGGCAAATAAAAAAGCCGATATAATAGAGTGGCTTATGAACAAGGGCGTAAATGCCGATATGACAATGCTCAAGTGCGAACTGCTTGGGCTGGTGGCCATACACAAACCAAGGGAGCCAGTGTATTTGCTGGATGAAGCAGCAAAGCAACGTGGTCACACTGTTATCAGATTGCCACCCTATCACTGTCAATATAATGCCATAGAACCCATCGTCGCATACATACCCAATATTTTTATGTCTAGTGAAATAAAGTGGATTGATTAATGAATTAATTTATTTTGAATAGTTTAAAACATACAGCCACACCATCTCATCACACTTACAAGTACCTATATAAAAACGTTATTTTTTGTACTACTAGATATTGCCTGTTTCCCATCACTAGACCCATCTGTCAAAACGATCAAGCTATGTTGTACAGAGTATAACTAACAATGTCGTTCGTCGGTTTCAAGCAATGAAGAAGAACTTAATTTAACCCCACAGGAAATAATTACTGGGGCACAAAATGCAAGTCAGTCTCCTTCCAGCATAATCAAAGGAAAAATAGGTACATTCTTGCCTACGAAAAGTTCATTGAATGGAAGAACAGCAAAAATGCCATTTCGTTTTCAGAGAATGTCTTTTTGGCTTATTTCAATGAGCTAGCGAATAAGTATAAACCTAGCTCTTTGTGGTGTATTTATTCCATGTTGAAAAGTATTGTGAGAACGAAAAATGGAGGCTCAGGAATTGCAGGTAAGCGAATTTTATTCGTTTTTATTCGCAAATGTGTTGTAAAACGTTGTAAGAAGCTTGTGCGCTTTGGTGATTACACCCTCGGCTCCATTACGCCCTCGCCTGCGGCTCGGGCTGCAATTTCTGAGCCTCGGCCGTAATACCCAAAATAGCGCACGTGCATCTTAATATTTTTATCTTTTTTTAAGTTTATAATCCTCCTATATTTGTAAAAGAAACACAATTAAATCTAAAAAACAAATTTACGTAAATCTCAAAGTTGCATTAGACCTATGATAAAAATGCTATCAGATCAGTTCTTCAATGCTTTTGTTTCATTAACGTCCCTTAACATATAGTGTACTAAATCCAACAAAAAAAAATTATGGAAATTGAAACCTCCAGAAATTGAAATTGTACCTTCCAGTTTAAAATTTGGGGTATTCAAAAATATAGTCTGTTAAAATTGCATTTAAAAGCCGTTTACAAAAATTTGGCCTGATATGAATTTTTTCTTCAAAATATAGGATAGCTCTTAGGGCATATGCTTTGTGGCGTCTTACTAAAATATCTAATACTAGCTGGTGCCCGCGACTTCGTCTGCGCAGGTTTATAAATTGTGGCCTGTAGGTTATTCTGATGTATGAGCTATATTATTGTAAAGTTTCATTAAAATCCATTTAGTAGTTTTTACGTGAAAGAGTAACAAACATCCATCCATACTTACAAACTTTCGCGTTTATAATATTAATATATATATATCTATATATATACTATATACAGGGTGATTGGAAGCTGGGTGCAAAGCCTTAAAGGAGTGATAGTTGAGATCATTTAGAACATAATAAGCCATATTTGTCTTAGACGAAGTCGCATTTTTTTTTTCGTTGTTGCTTTAATGTTTTTGACAAAAAACTCCAAAATTTTACTATTAATTGCTAACAGTGTTAAATTAAAGTGGTTTGGTCATAATTTTTTTATTTTTTTTTACTTAAGGAATGTTTGGCCAGTCTGATGAGACTCTTTTTAAGCATGTGTGTCATCAGAAAAATATTCTGAAGCTGTTTAAAGTTCAAAATAATTTTAAAAATGAAGAAAACTGATTTGTTTAAGGCATTTAAAAAAATAAGTAATCAAGCTTAAGATGTTCAAATCTTTAAAATAACATGCTTGGTTGTCGTTCTTTCTTTTGAGGTATCATTTACGCAGATGTCTCACCAACTTTAAAAATTAGGGCGTATTTAAGCTTAACACAGGAAGATCAGTAAAAATTTTAATATGTAAATTATACAATTTTTTTGTTAATTGCATAAAATTTTCGTGATTAAAATGAAGACTGCAATTGCTCCTACCAAGCGAGCCAGTCTTCTGACTTCTGTACACGTGACTTGCATCTTCTGCTTCATGACACGTTGGTTGGAATCTTTGTATTTATTCTGCACTGGTTGATATTTCTACACTAAAATATCCAGGAGCACTGCATCAGGTGATTCGAACAGGCCCATGGAAGGACCCGTCCCTGCCAGTCTAGTTTACGTTTTTTGTTTAAGCTCTATCACAAAAAGTTCTACCAAGCTCAAGCGTCATACTTGGTATAATTGTAGTACGGAAGCTAAAGTATAACAATAAATTATAAAAAATTGTTCAAGTCCGAGTGGGACTCAATAAAATTTGTGTCAGTAGTTTCGAACTCCCAACTGAAATTTTGTCTGACACTTTGTACTTGCGTAGTGGTACGGAACCCTCTGTGCGCGAGTCCAACTCGCACTTGGTCGGTTGGTTATTTACTTAGCAACAATATATATTGTTTTAAAATACCCTCTTCCTACGTTTTTTTTACATTATATAGTAAAATCATATAAAAAGTAAAAAAATAAACAGAAAAAGCTAGACTGTCTGTAGTTATAAAAACTTTTTTCATAGAAGTATTTTTTTATAATAAATTAAGTCATTTTCTTTCAATTGGCACCAAAATCTTTGAAATCGGTGCACCCGTTAGGTCTGTAGAATTTTTTGAAGTTTTTTTTTTTCAAGTGGCGTCATCTCTGTTCCTCAAGACTGAAACCTCCACCGCTGCGGGAAAAATTGCTTATATTTATCCCCTCTATCACTGTGCAAAGCGGCTTCTAATCTTCCCCAGGTGCAGCTTTTAACTCATAAGGTCTATAGCTATTAAAAAAAAGTCACCCTATATGTAGGAATGATATGTAATTTAGAGATATAGCTAAGTATAATCTACTTTTTGTCATTAAAAATTGAGGCCTCTAGATTTATCCAAAAGGAAGTTACAGGGGGGTCAAAAGGGCCCTGAGTGGTTTCGAGAAAAGGATGGTACGGCTGTGCCTTTGTTTGCTCGACTTCTCGGGGGCACTGCCCCCAGATTCAAGATATAGTTATTCATGGTATAGCTTAATCCATAAATTATAATGCAAAATTATAGTTTAATACTTCGAGCGTTTACCATAATAAATAGCCACTTGTATTGTAAAAGAGATTTAAACCTCGCTGCGTGGCGAGTTAGCCTATCTCCACTCGTCTCTGGATTGTAACATGTGATGAGGAATTTCGTTCCAAAAATTTCAAAAAACTTGGAAAGTAAGCTTTGTATTGAGCCTCTAGCAACGGCGGGATAAATACTTTTATTGATTATTATGAATATTAATTATGGTTTTTAGGGTTCCGTACCTCAAAAGAAAAAAACGGAACCCTTATAGGATCACTTTGTTGTCCGTCTGTCTGTCTGTCTGTCTGTCTGTCTGTCTGTCTGTCTGTCTGTCTGTCTGTCAAGACCCTTTATCTCACGAACGGGTAAAGTTATCAGGTTGAAATTAAAACCATATATTAGGATCCATGAACTACACAAGATCTGTAAATTTCAATTTTTTACAACGACGCAATCAAAAGATATGGCATTTTATGTCCTCATCTCCATACATTTATTAAAAAATGAAAAACCTACAGGGTACTTCCCGTTGACCTAAAATTATGAAATTTGGCAAGAAGCTAGGTCTCACAGTACAAATAATGGGAAAAGTCTGAAATCATTAAATATTACAACTTTTCTCACAACTAATGGTAACCGATTGTGGTGAGCTCCCGTTTCAAGAACATTCATATAAGAGAGGGGTCAAGTTGGATGGTTGCTGAGGCGATTTTTGTTTTAGTTCTATTTAAAAACGGGAACACTTACAAACTTGAAAATTGGTATGTTTATAGGGCATAGGCTATAAAATAACAACAAATAATAAAATTTGGTCAAGCGCGTGTCGGACTCAAAAAATCTAGCACATTAACTTACTGAAATTTCAACTAATAGAATTCCCAACATATTCAAATCGTTTACGGTCTGGCACTAATAAAGTGAAAGTCCCATTCTATAGGTTGGCTATGGCGCGCAAAAATGTATATTATATGGCTACATTAGTTCCATAATGCTTTGCCCGATGACATAAGAATTTTATCTGGTAGACCATTTAAAACTAAATTACATGATTGGCTCATAGAGAAATGTTTTTATTCATTAAATGAATATTTAATCAAGTAAAGATGGTATTTAAAATAAAATAGATTTTTATAATATAATATCAAATTTTCAAATAAATTAATGTAATATGGTAATGTTTTAAATATTTTTTATAATGAATTTCAATTAATGAAATGTATAATTATTTTAATATTTGCACGCTATATTATAAGCAGATTTTGCAGACCCTACTATTTTGTACATCTTATATTTTACCAAAATCTTGCAAATAAAGTTATTTCATTTCATTTATGTTTATGTGGTGGTACGGAACCCTCAGTGCGCGAGTCCGACTCGCACTTGGCCGGTTTTTTCGGAGAGTAACCAATGACCATAATGGCGCATAAATAGGTGCAACGATCGTTGTAGACGAACAGTGGCGTGCACTCCATACATGCAAAAAAGCTCTGCATTCCCTGTCGTCCCAGACGATCAATACAAACGTGTCCCTAAAAATAAATGATATGATAACTTTTTTACTATAATAACTCCCGTAAAATTAAAAATCCCCGTCAAAATGTCTTTGAGTCGGCGTCCCGTATTACGCGCCATCTATTATACTTAGCGGTAAACACTCGCGTGTAGCACCGCAGCGCTCTGCAACTACCGTGCGCAAAGGCAGTACTAAGCCCTGCTTATTTTTCATACAAAGCATCTCGTGAAGTCTCGTGTAGTACACAGCAAAAGTTTGTCTGTGTGCGTGAAAATGTATGCTTGTGTAGCGCATGCAGAAGCACAGCTTATAGTGCGACCCGACCGAATTGAGAAGCCGACAAAGTATTGCTTAGTTGTTGAATAGAGAGGGTCGACTTGTTTAGTCGAATTATTATTGACCATCATTGTGTTCCGAATGTAAAGTGAATAGATATTCAGATGAAACCGACATAGCAGTTTTTACGACGAAGTTTTGTAGAACAAAAAAATGAGAAGAAATATAAGCGCGTTGATTTGGTTAAAAAAAAAGTTAAATCAGTAAAATTATTTTAATATTTTATTAATTAGCGGAAAGAAAAAAGCAAGTTATCATATCAATCTTTGGATATTATGGACCTGTTAGGGTCGCATTTTTATTTTTTATTTTATTTTCATTTATTTTTATTTAGTTTTAAAACAGTGAGAATATCCCTGACAGCAGGATATCTTTATATTACATCCACATAAATTGGTAAAAATTTTAGTGCATACCCTGTCTAAAATTTCTGTGCACGCCACTGTAGACGACAGACTTGAAGGAGAAGTTGCCGTAGATGAACTGTCCTCCGAAGTACAATTTACCCAAATAATCCAAATCTACAGCCCCAATACTGGTTCCCTGAAATCAAAATATTCTGTATTGATTTAAATATTCTCTATTTAGAGTATCCGACAAAACAAAAGTAAACCCAACATCACATCAGTAGAAACACTCGGTACTAAATGGCATTATAATAAATTTGCAAATGTTTCTGCTGCTAGCCTAATGGGTGTAAACTTAAATTTAAGTGATTAAATATCACACTTATTTTTCGTATGCGGGTAGGCACAGACCACAGGACCATACCTTTCCTACAAGATATTGTGATATCTTGTTTATTTATTTGTTTTCACAATTTATAATGAAAAGCGACGTGACACGCAAATTATTTTTTGTTGTTTTTTTGGCACTTATAATTGTAGTACCTGGGCGACCGAGCTTCGCTCTGTAATAGCCGCTTTAACATTATTATATCATCGGGTGAGCAATTTATTCTACCCGCTAACAGATGGCGCTATATTTTGAAAAAGAAAAACATAAATAAAATAAAAAGACGGAGAAAACGAATATTCCCAGACATGAGACCGAGCTAGATCAATTTCTCATCCCCGAAAACCCCTGTATGGTAAATTTCATCTAAATCGTTAGAGCCGTTTTCGAGAAACCGATTACAAATACATATTATACTAATACTGTTTAATAGTATAGGATAGTATAACAAAAATCTAAAAAAATATGACCAGAGACCGTATTTGCTCAGATTTGTCCTTGAAATTGAGTCTAAATAAAAATTGAGGATCTGGACATTCAAAAAACAGTGTCAAATACATATCGTTATTAGATATAATCTTGCACAATCATATGAGAAGTAATAAAAATGTGGATATTTGATATTTCTGATTTCTTCACTGAAAAATGTAAGTTAACAAAACGTTAAGCTCTTTCGTGAACTCTATTATACTTACCTTAACAATAACACAACCCTGGTCTATTTTAAAAAAATCTTTGAATACCATTTCCATGACGGCGTTTTGACAGATATTGTCGACTTGCATTCGTATTGTTTGTTTCCCTTTTGACGTGGCTATTATTTTCAACTGTAATAAAAAATCATTCAAAAAATACCGGTAAAGTGCGAGTCAGACTCTCGCACCGATGGTTTCGTATCACCGCAATAATAATGAAGGACGAAATTTTAGTACCTAGTAGGTTGGAACTACCGTGCCAAATTTTACGTTATGTCATGATTTACTTAAAATTTAAATTGAATATTAATTTTAAGGACTTGTAATGTATATGTATACTGATTTCTAACATGAATAAATGAATAAAATTTAAGTGCTGTTCATAATCCAGGGAGCGTGCGCTTGTAACTAGTCCAGGGAAATTATTATTTGACCTGGAAGTAATTAAGTATGGCTGTTTTTTCTCGGATTCTTGTTAAACAACTAATCTCTCCTATAAATGTATAATTATTAAAATCGTATGACCTCGGGAACATATATTTTTATTTTTTATTTATACTAAAATGCTAATTCAATCAATCGATTAGCATTGTTAATAGAACTATAATCATAGGTAGTTTACCTAAAAATTTAAATGTTTTCCCATTGGAATTGCTGAAATTCGGAGTTTCAGTAAGGGAATAAGTTAACTCGAAATTGCACTTAAAGGATAATATGTAATGGAAGTAAGTTTAATGTTTTACTTCTTAAATATTATTTTAAATACATTTTATACAAAATTAAAATGTCAATTGTAATGATAAACTTTATTTTTGAATTTTTCGGTTTAAAATGTATTTTTCGTCATCTTCCCTATATTTTTTTTCTTTAATACTATTTTACATATATGTATTTAAACTTAATTTAGTCAATAATAATAAAAAAGTCAAATTTATATTTGCTTCAAACCCATTCATATAAAAGTTTCTAAATACCCTGGAGTAAACGATGTAGACAAGAATATAGGGATATTTTGACTTGTATTTTGTATGGTACAAACTCACGTTTTGGTAACTATAAATGCAATAGCTCAATAATAATCACATGTGCCAAACTCTATAACAATCAAACACGCACATCGCATGCAAGTACCTTTGGTCTTTACACATCTTCCTTTAAAATAACTTTTATCTGCAACATGGTTCGATTGAGTAGAGCAAACCTTATTTCATTTCTTCCACATTTATCGGTACCAGCTTTGCATGCACTTGCTTCATGGATAGCTACATCAAAAAGGCCCTGCGAAGCAAGCAACATTAAGAGAGCCAGAATACGAATTTTAGAGCTCTTGTACTTATTGTGTTTGGGTGACTAATTGTGCTTGGGTGACTGACAATTATTGTGCCTATGTATGGGCTGTAAGGGACCGCTTTTAGAAAACGGAGGGGGCATGATCAGTCAACGAAACTGAACAACTGTCAGTTATTGAGACTCTCCACACAAAATATTCAATCAAGTTTACAATTTTGTATGGCCTGTATTGTACTTCCTGAAGGTTTAATTCACTGGAAGTTGTTCAGTTTCGTTGTCTAGTCGATCATGCCCTATAAATTTTCGGGAAGGTATCCCTACACCCTGTATGTTTTTATACACAAATAAGTCGATTCTTCTTTCGAGTGGATTCTGGTTTGATTATTTTTCACTCTTTGTAAGATTAATATTCAAAAAAATCTGACTGCATCGTGACAAAATACTTGACCAATATTTTATTTCTGTTTTATTTCAGACTTCTATGAAAATTATTGGATGTGTGCTTTAATGTGGGAAATCATAGTACTTACCCCGTCAATTTGAGAAATTTTTAATAACAACAAAACAATTTTTAATAAACCACATGACGCTGAAGTCATTTTATTTGTATCTGGTCCAAAATATTATTTTTAATATTTTTCAAGTCATTAACTTAAACGATTATAATATACCAACTGATGATGTAGTTTCATATTTTATCAAGATCAGGATTTGAAACAATTATCATCGTCATGATCAAGATCGATAACATCATCAATATCATCATATCAGCCGAAAGACGTCCACTGCGGGACATAGGCCTCCCCTAAAGCTTAAAGATGATGAAGATATTGAGCGGGAGCGAAGGGCATTGTCAGTGAGAGCTAACATGATAGCCCGCAGGTTTGCACGATGCTTAGCTCAGTCCAAAATGACTTTATTTAAAGCATTTTGTACAACTTTCTACACGTGCAGCCTGTGGGCACGCTATATAATGCGAAATCCTACAATGCCTTCAAGTCCAGTTCAATAATGCTTTTAGAATGCTGTTGGGGCTGCCCCGATATTGTAGCGCATCAGAGATGTTTGCTGAAGCCCGCGTTGATTGTTTCTACACAACTATGAGAAAAAGATGCTCTTCCCTGGTGCGTCGCGTACGGGCCAGCACCAACAGTATTCTGCAAATTATTGCTGAAAGGCTAGACTATTACTATGTGAGACATTGCTGCTTAGTTTCCCACGGATTGCTGGGCGGCAGTGTTTCACATTATGTGGTTTCACTGCCTAAAATATTATGTTTGTGTTCGTTTTGATTATAATTTTAATTTAATTTAACTCAATTGTTCTTTATGTAGTGGTTCTTTGTTACTCGAAAATAAATTTGAATTTTGAATTTAATAAACTTTTATTGACTGTAATTAATTCAGATTTTTCCTTTCACAAACTTCGGAGATAAAGGGGGGGGGGAATGGTATTTTTTTTGACATTGTCATCACAACTCGAAAACTAAGAGTTGTAAAAAAATACAAAAATATATTTTTGAATGAAAAAGTAAAGCCCGTTGATATGATACCCCACTCGACCTAGTAACGACAATTTGAAATTTTGCCCCCCCTATTTGGGCCCCCGTTACAGGTAATCTATACATCTATACATATAATAAAAGAGTAGAAACCGCGTGTCTGTACTTTTGATAAATTTATAAAAAAAATTGTGTGGGCGATAAGAAACGACTAATAGAACTCAAAAATATGTTTTCTGAACTTTTTGTCTGTCTGTCTGTCTGTATGTTTTCCATAAACTCCGAAACTACTGAACGGATTTTCTCGCGGTTTTCGCAGGTAGATTAAGCTTAGCTCTGAGCAACATATAGGCTATGTTTTATTAAAATCGGTTCACTCAATCAGAAGCTACACTAATGTAAAGTATCAAATTGCCTGTACGATAATAACTCACAAACTGATTCAAACTGAGTTTTCAATTACGAGTTTGGCTTACTTTTGTGCAACACAAAAGTTTAGTTTGATTGCAAACGGTTCACTCAGACAGAAGGTACGCTAAGTTTCATGCGGCGGCGCAAATAACTCACAAACTATTGAACGGATTCAAACGGTGTTTTCAATAAACTGTCAAGCTTACTTCTTTGCAACATATTAGCTTACTTTCATTAAAAACGGCTCACTCAGACAGGTGCGCGAAATTTACAGCAGAGTCGTCAATATCTCACAAACGACTAAACCGATTAAAACGAGGTTTTCAGTAACGTATTTGGCTTAACTAGACATAAAATACACTAAGTTTCAAGCGGCGGCACCAATAACTCACAAACTACTAAACGGATTTAAACGGGGTTTTCAATAACGTGTTTAGCTTAATTCTTTGCAATGTATTAGCTTACTTTCATTGAAAACGGTTCATTTAGACAGAAAATGCCCGAAGTTTCAATAGGCGGCGCCAATAGCGAAAAAACTACTGTACCGACTCCAACTGGCATTTCCATGACATGCTTGGATTAGGTACTTCCGTGCAACATATAAGCTTAGGTTAGTTGAAAACGGTTCACTCAGATAGTAGTTACGCAAAGTTTCAAGCGAAGGCGCGAATAATTCAAAAACTTTTGAGCAGATTCAAACGTGGCTTTCAACAACGCGTTTGGCTTACTCCTGTGCAATAAATAAGCTTAGTTTCATTGCGATAAGTAGGTTCACTCTGGCAGAAGATACTCAAAGTTTCAAGCTGCAGAACCAAGAACTCACCTACTGAACTGGTTCAAAGTCAAACTAGGTTTTCAATGACGCGTCGGGCTTCTTTCTGTGCAACATATAAGCTTTATTTTTTTGCGAACGGTTCACTCAGACAGAAGGTTCAAGAAATTCTAAGAGGCCGCACCAATACCTTACAAACTTCTTGAATAACGTATTTGGGTTGCTTTCGTGCAACATATGAACTTTTTTTATTGCCATCGGTTCATTCAAACAGATACTCGTAATAGGCGAGTTCAAAGTTTCAAGCTTTGAAACCGAGCTGAAATCAAACAAAGCTTATAATTTTGTACGGAAGAAAGCCAAATACGTTGTTGAAAATTCCGTTTGATCCGGTCCAGTTTTTTGTGGAATAGTCGTGGGTACAGCTAAAGATTCGTAAAATTTAGATTTAGTTTTATTGTAAAAATAATAATAAAAAAATTCCTGTTTCTTCATGGCGGTGCAACTAATGAAAAAAAAATTATGAAAGTTCTAAAGTTTCAAAAACTTAGGAAGTATGTACTTTTAAACGAAATACTTCAAAAAATAAAGAGAGAAGTGAATCATTGTTTTTTAGGAATTGTCTTTTAAGGGGAGAGATAAGTTACAAAGATTGTACGGAAGTGAAGTCCAACAGTTTTGTATGTAGGTACATGTAGAGTTAAAAGCATGTGAAGCTAGACACGTTGGACTTTGTACCGCTCTTTTTTCAGTAGCCACATAAGCTAAAGTGACTGAGCCTCAGATTTAGTTAGGCTTTGTTTTGTATTAGAAATAACGAAACCCGTATCATAGTTACTCCGCGTGGAATTCGACTATGATTTTACACTTACGAGGATAGGGGGTGACCTAATAGTCCACACGTAAACAAGAGGTGTTTAATTTACAAAAAATCCGTATTATCGGTACTCTGTACACCTAATAATATAAAGGCGAGAACTGCAATCTCTATCTGTTACGCTTTTATGACTAATCCGATAAACCGATTGTGATAAAAAATTGGTACGAAGATAGTTTGAACCATGGGAAAAGTCATTAGCTACTTTTTCTGAACCCCACGCGGACGGAGTCGCGGGCAACAGCTAGTAATCATATATTTTTTTATTCTTTCATGTTTTATTAAGTTGGGCAACCAAATTCTACAACCATTTCAAATTTCAAGTCGATAGCATGATTGGTTGCTGAGATATAGAGGTGTGACAGACAGACAAAGTCGCACCATAAGGGTTCCTTTTTTTACCATTTTGGTATCGGAACCCTAAAAAAGGTCTGATGTTTACCTTTCGCCTCTGGGCTGTAGCTGTAGATTTGTAAATTTATTACCATGCCATAAAGTCTAAAGTGTTTCTACTGTCGAGCTGTTTGGTGGACACTGCTTCAGAAGGCAGCTTTGTGGCAGGTGTTGCTAACAAGAATCTAATAATTAGAATCTTGACTGTCTAGGCTATCAATCTCTGTTAATCATCCTAAGACTCGTCATCCGGCTAAAGTGCCTGCACAGAAAACACTCCTGTTGATTCTTTTTACCATGCCTTAAAATATAGGCATACGCACAGGTGGCCAACTCAAAGTCATACTTTATTCTGTCACTATTAGTGTAGGCAACGAAGCAGTTGACCCCAACATAAATTTTTCAGGCAGATTTTATTTGACAGGATGATAAAGAATCATGAATTAAATGTAAATTCAAAATATAAAAAAAAAAATTGTTATTTTTGTATAGAAAAATTAAAAGTAAGCACTGATTTTTTTTCGGATTTTTTTATACAAGGTTTGTCTCATGTAGTGTAATACCCCAGCAAAGTTTCATCGACTGAGGATTTAATGCAGGTGTCTTCATACAACGATCCGCTTCGTTGCCTAGACTATATTTTGTATTAGCGCAGTATTTGTCAGTTTTTTTGGTAAAAAAATATTTTGTGTAGATTAATTATTTTTAAAAGGTTTTTGCTTGATAATTTAAACGTTCTACACAAACCAGGCTTTTATTGCAAAAAAGCTAGAGAAATTGAGACCAATTTTCCGTAGAAACCAATAACTTTCGCGACATAAAATTACATACAGGCTGTAAGGGACGGTGTACCTTTTCAAATTCATGAATTAGGATTTTTCCTTAATCATTTATTATAACTTTTATAGCAATGGACGGAAATTAGGAGGCTAGTAAGACAAAAAACGGAAATTAGATACTTACGCTCGTTACTCGAAAATAAAATGCACAACAAAGGTCCACCTACCACGAGTGTCACGGCGCAATAGACAGCTAACGATCAGCGCAATCGGAATGTGCTCAGTATGCTTTGATAGTGATGTACGGTCAACCGCTTGTCGGTAGAAACTTTTTCAACTCTATTACCACGCCATAAGGTCCAAAAGTGTTTCTACTGATGTGCGGCCGTGTGTACGAACTGTTTTGTAACGGTGTAGGGAAATTAGGTACCTAAGTGGGACAGACATAAATAATAAAATATTTACGCATAGAATTATATTTGAATACTACAAATTAAAATAAATATGAGTTTAATTTAAGTATTTTCAGAAAATTTTACTTTAAATCTTAAATCGTTTCTAGTCTACTGCCAAAATTTGTTTTGTGATCGATTCTGCCACAAGGACAAGGTACGGAACTTAGGAGAATGAGTTTCAAAAATTTTTTTTTATACAGATTAATTAGTCCAACGTTATGGTCTACAAATATTATTACAACTAGATTTCAGCGAGAACTAGTTCCATGAAAAGTTAGAAACCCATATTTTTAACGGCTTTCAAAATATTTTACTGGACATCCGGAAATCGTCTAAAATGAGAATGACGGAGGTACTTTCATAGCAGGTGAAGTTTGAAAATATTTTTTACTCTTTATAGCCATAGAATTACATGATTTTTGCGCAGGAAAATCGTGTAAATCTATGTTTATAGCCCGTGTTCATAGCTGATCTGGAATTCAGTATGGGGGTGCCAATTTTTTTCTCGTATGATCCTTGGGGAAAATCTTCTGTATCATGAGTATATGCCCTACATATCTTTAGCTATTAAGAACCAATTTAAGGTCACCCTATATGTTCTCTAAGTGCCTTTCGGATAATAGCTAACTGTGAGAATACTGCAAAAGTGGATGCACCGATGGCCACTATAGGCTTGAGACTTGAAAGTGTAGTTGCCGTAGATAAATTGACCTCCAAAGTATATTTTACCAATAGCAATAAAATCCAACGTTCCTTCGTATATTCCCTGAAAAAGGAGAAAATCAGCTTAAACGATTTTAATAAAGTAAGAGAGTAAGTAAAATCTGAACCACTTTTCCCCAAAAAACAAGGGTATAGAAATGAATAAAAAAACAGCCAAGTGCGAGTCAGACTAGCGCACCAGGGTTCCGTACCACTAAGGTAAAAATACTGTCTTAGTTATGGACGCGCAATCATGCAGAAGTGTATTAAATGCGCGCGAGTCCGACATGCATTTGACCAGTGTTTGTTATTTGTTGTTAGTTTGTAGTTGCCGTAGTTAGCTTATGTACTATAAACCTACTAATTTCAACTGGGAAGCTCTCTTTGATATTCAGTTTTTATTTTTTATTATAATTTGTTGATTGAGAGGCAACAGAAATAAATAATTTGTGAAAACTTCAACTTCAACGGATCATGAGATACAGCGCCCACTGACAGACAGATAGACAGACATACATCAGAGACATATTTGTAGAGGTCCCGATTTTCACCCTTTGGATACGGAACCCTAACCCTGAATCACTGATGTCCCATATGGACACTGGACACACTGTGGTTTCTAAACTAATTTAGCGTGCCAATATGAACTATCCCCAAATAGCCTCCCGTGATCCAGTTTTGACGTATAAAATCATATATGACAACATTATTTATTCTGTGATATTTGATATAAGTTTGACGAAGCGCTCATGGCCGAGTGGTAGTTGCAAGGGTTAGTTGCTCTTTCTTTCCGATCACGAAAGTTAAGCAACGTTGGCCGTGGTCAGGACTCGGATGGGTGACCTCTAGTGGCACAAGAACAAGAGCATTTCGAAAGGCATTTTATGCCGTTCGTCCCAACTACTGTAAATGAAAGTAGTCGTTAAGCCAAGTCAGAGGTCATTTGACGGCTTGAGAACTCTGACAGCCAGGGTGGCCACTAACCTGGCAAAGCCTTATCTAGGATTGGGTCTGGTTTGCCCTCTGGGTTGCGGAGGTCAGGTGGCAGCCGCTATCTGTAAAAATCTGTATCCCCGTCAAATCCCCTAGATTAGGTAGACGACTCCGTAAAAACTTGGTAAAAACCATATGGCAAACACGGAATAAGACTAGAGCAATGAATGATTCGATATTAGTTTGATATCAGTTTTATGGGCGCTATTTCGATACGCACCACAGCATGAATACAACCTTAAAAACACTGTTTCAGTGTTCATAGAAGTGATCTGAATCAACGGTTTCTTGAAGGAAGGATGAGTAGCTGCAGCATCCTTCTGTGTATCGTACCGTCTTACATATTGCGGTCACCAACAACCGCGGTTCACCGTGCCTGTGGTGCTTGGTGGGTGACTGTGGTACTTCCTCTCCTTCCTCGAGTGGACGTTCCTCGACATCGATGGTTATGATGAAGATTAAGAGAAGATAAAAAAAAAGTTAAAAAAATGTGGATACCTTGTGTATGATGCACTTGTCGTCCATTTTTAAAATATTTTTAAACATGAACTCTATGCCTGCGTTGGAACACATGCTGTCTGTTTGAAGTCTGAACACCTGCTTTCCCTTAGAGCTGCCTATCACTTTCAGCTGCAAATAGAGATTATGCTTACAAGGCTCTTACAAGGCTCGGATGCTATACTTCATGCGAGTTACAAGGCATGTTTTTTAAGTTTGGTCGTTTACATTTCGTTTAATTTTGAATTCAGAACCATATATCGTTCGAAAATTTGTGAATTTAGAAGCTAAAAACCTTAAAAACTATTGAAATATGTAGGATTAGTGCAATCGTTTAGTCTCAGCGTCAATTTGAAGTTGTGAACTCGCATGTGAAAATGAATTTCTCTACTATATTATCTACAGAAAATTTTCGTGCAATAATTTTTTACAACTTTCGAAGAGGACTAACGCGGCTTCAATGTTTCGAAGAGCTGACTTCTGTATTCAATGATGAAGCCCCATGTCTAGAACTGCAGAAGGCTGGTATTTAGAATTCCAGCGTGGAAATAGCAGCCTTAGTGACAAATCCCGTGAAAAATCAAAAATCGTTAAAGTCTCTTAATGACGTCAGCTAAACTATATCGCTTCACAAAAAAGGTGGCGCCATGGTGGGAAAGTCGTCCAAAATCCGATATATCAAAGGAAACATCGTTTCTGTGACATAAATTATAACTGAAGACCGTCATGTAACTTATCGCGAGATAGAAGCATCTTTTGGCATTTCAGGGACAAAAATTCAGAAGATCCTGCATGAAGCAGTCGGTGCTAGAAAACTGGTTTCCCGTTGGATCCCGCATTAATTCGCTCTCCGACAGCCAGAAGGCGGCTAAGGTCAGATGGTGTAGGAAAACTCTGCAACGATTTAGCCGAGGATAATCAAATCACGTGTACAACATCATCAGTGGTGACGAATCTTGGATTTATGCCTATGATCCTAATTCTAAGCAACAATCGACCGTTTGGGTCTTCCAAGATGAGCCAAAACCGACCAAAGTTCGACCTCCCTGAAGAAGATCTACAAAATAGATCGAAACTTGTCGGTCCTATTTTTCTTTTATGTCTAAACAGACAAACGAGCAGACTCACCTGATGGAAAGTGTCACTGCCGCCCATGGACACTTTCAACACCAGAAGAGGAGATGCTAGTGCATTGCCGGCTGTTTAAGAATTTGTTAACCCGCTTTTTGAGTCCCCATGTCGTAACTACTAGGGAAAACCACAGGGGGAAGTTCATTCCGCAGTTTCTATGGGAGGTCAAAACTTGATTTTCGTATTTCGACCTAGGTTTCTTGGGGACAACAACTTTCCCCAAGGAACATAGGTCGAAATACGAAAATCAACTTTTGTCCTGCCATAGAAACTGCATCAGCTGGAAGCGCATTTTGTATAGGAGGTCAAATTTGGTTTTTCGTATTTCTTTAGGATTCTTATTCTGTATCATGGTACATGCATATCTTTTGCTATCAAAAACTAATTAAAAGTCATCCTATATACAACGTGAAATGGAAAACTGTAATAATACTAAAGGGTGTGAATCTTTTGCCAAGGAACATAGGTCGAAATACGAAAAACCAAATTTGACCTCCCATACAATATGCGCTATCAGCTGATGCAGTTTATATGGGAGGCCAATAATTGATCTTGTTCTATGATCGATGTTCCTTGGGAAAAGTTGTTCAGTTTCATGGGCAGATTTACACCCTTTAGTATTACCACACCTTTCCGTTACACGCTGTGTACTGTAATTAAACGTAAATAAACTTTATGTATGTAAACTTTGACGAGAAACGGTCTTGGATCGCGGACAGGTGGGCTAAAGCGATGATTTTGTCACTTTATGAGATACTGAGCGAGATGCAAGTAGGTATGTAATATTGTTCAAACAAACAACAATACTTACTTACCTATTTTGCCGCAATAAGCTTAAGATGACATAAAGAAAAGTAAAATCGACTGCCTCACCCAGTCGACTTCTAGCGCCGAGGCCTGCCCTAACGGAATAGCGTCTTACCTTTAGTTGTTTCAGATCTTCCCTGATGACATATTTTATGTATAGCACAGTTCTATTAGGTATACTAAAATAAACTTCATCGTTACCACATTTCTTATGCGAAGATTCTGTGCATTTATCTGCTCTATGGATAGTCAAATCAAAAGGGCCCTGTAATCAGACAAAATACATAGATTATAAAAACGATATTATGTTGCTGCAAGCCAAACCAAATTACGATGCCACTAGTTTTCATTAGAGAGGGGCCGACTACACACCGGTGAAACCGACTAGTCGGCAAAAACAGCGCCGATTATTCGGCAGTAAAAGTGTTAAATAAACATAAAGGATCAGAATTTTTGTTATGGTCTTTCCTTAGCCGTTCTATCATCGCCGCTCAAGGAATTTAAAACTTCTAGTAAAAATTGTGACTTCCTTTTTAGGGTTCGGTAGTCAACAAGGAAACTTTATAGGTTCGTGGAGCCCGTCTGTCTCTATCCGCGGCTTAGCTCAGAGACCCTTAGTACTAAAAAGCTGTTATTTAGTACGGAAATGCATTTTATCAACGTCGAGAAAGTGCTAAAATAAAATCATGAAATAAAATTTTTTTTTGGGGTCCCTTACAAGTAAAGTGGGGGTGATTTTTTTTTCTCGTCTTTCAAAAATCTTTCAAAAATAATGTGAATTTGCAGAGAACATTTTTCGATTTAGGGTTCCATTTGCGAAATATTTAGTTTAAAAGCGAATTTTTTGTTGGAGCCGAGTGTTTTTTGTTGGCCCAGCTAAAGAAGGCTTCACAGGTTAAAGCTATAGCCTAAAAACTGGAAATATTAAAAATAGCAATCAGGCGCTAGGAGGTAAAAAGTTTATTTGCTATGAACGTTACGAAATACTAATTCAAAACCTGTTTGCGATAAAAATTCATAATAAAACTACGGAACTCTATACTTTGCGTGGCCCGACACGCACTTGGTCAGTTTTTCATGCATTTTTTTAATTACGAAAGAAAAATGATCGGCAACACTGAATTGTGGGCCAACTATCCGGCAATTTCAAAATCGACTATTTGGCTAGTCGTCTGGTCGGCACTGCCCATCACTAGTTTCCATCATCAACAAGGTTTTCAATATATCACTACAAAAATGTTCACACCACAAAACTGAACAATTGTTTCTAAGAAGAGGTCGAAATACGAGAAAATTTGGTTTGGATGACCAAAAACATTTCTTGTTTTTCAAACAAAGAATAGTCAACAAAAACAAAAAATAACCTCAGATAACGTTAGTAAGTTATATTGTACACTCTCGGCTACATTAATTATACTGCTTAAACGCAATCCAGCTTAGAGAGCAATGACCAAATTAGCACACTTATGCATTGTAAAAACATAATATACATTACGTAATCTACTCCGGCGGTTGGAAGTGTTGTACTAAATATAACTCCGAACGCAAATAATATAAATATGCAAAAACTTCTTGTTGCGAATGTCATTTCACTGTTTTGGCCCATTAATAGATGAGGCAGGCCGGTAACATATTTTTACAAGATTTCATCTAACTAACCTATCGAACCATAACGATGGATGTTTTTACAAGATTTCATCTAACTAAGCTATCGAACCATAACGATGGATGTTTTTACAAGATTTCATCTAACTAAGCTATCGAACCATAACAATGGATAGCGACAGAGTATGAATGATAACAATAAATACGTCGAAGTAGAATCACTGGGCTTTGCGAGCAAAACTAATGTGAATTCACATTATATGTATATGAATTATTTTAGCCTGTTACTTAGACTATGAAACTGAACAACTTTCTCTAAGGAACATAGGTCTAAATAAAAAAAAATAACAAACTCCGCAAATGAGCTGGTGAGATTTCTATGGAAAGTTTTTTATTTTCGTATTGAGACCTATGTTCCTTGGGAAAAGTTGTTTAGTTTCACGGCAAAACATGCTAAATTAGTTATTACAATTTTTTTACATCTTGTATTATAGTTAATTGAATGTTTTTAAACCACGATGTAATTTTTTTGTTGATCAACAGCGCGTAAAATATGCGACCTTTGAAATTTTGTCTGAACAACTAAAATTGCTTTTTAAATAGAAAAAAATGAAATACAATCATTCTAAAAAAATTGAGTGAAACATGAAATATGTATTTTGCTGCAGTTTATCTAACATCTATTTTACTTTTTATTGTAATTTTAGAAAATTCTTGTGAGCAGATAAAGTATGTAAGTTCAGATAGCAAGCTTTCCCTTCACAGTTATAATAGAATTCATGAAAGAACACCACTTTACTTGTATGAAAGGTACCATAAAAAAATATTTTTTTCTAAATTTTATTCTACCACTTTATCGGCGTAGATAAAATGTATATCCGTACAAAAATTCAGCTTCCTAGTACTAAGTGTCTCTGAGCTAAGCCGCGGACAGACGGACGGACATGACGAAACTTTAAGGGTTCCTTTTTGACTACGGAATCCTAAAAAGGTGCATCAACAACGAGTTAAGGAAACCAGTCTGCCAGATTGGCACAAGAGAGAGATTTTGGTTTTTTTTTTCGTTTCAGGGACCAATCCGTGTGAAATTAAACAGTGTAGATATGTGCAGGGGTCCTAAACCTAGGGATTGTGGAGCGGCCTCCGTAAACACTTGGATAGAAAATGAAAAGATATTACACGCCAAAGTTACAGTAAACAGGACCATACCAAGGTTTCAGGTTAGTATTTGTTGCGTCTGCGGTCTTGTAGGGGCTGTCTATATGTCGCAGGTAGATCATAAAATTCGTCGTTTTTCATAATGCCTTGGCATACAAAATGCCGGGAATTCTTTAATTCGTCAATTCGTTTAGTGATTCGTTGTGGTCCCTACTCGAGATTGGTTGCGTTGGGTTTACCTTGGCTAACGAATATAAGATGCACTCTGCCGACATCGTTTTACAATTTGCCGACCGTTTACAATTTGCCCGCCACGCCGTTTGTAAACGACGAATAATAAGATTTGCCTGCGATACGAGGGCCACACCGAAATGATCGGGAATAGAAAAAAGTACAAAAATAATACAACAATACTCGTATTTACTTTCATTGTTTTTCGAAGTATTCTCCGTGACAATCGATGCACTTTTGCATTCTATCAAACCAATTATTATAACAGTAATTCCAGTCTGAAGTGGATATAGTCGAAACGGCCGATTTGTAAGCTTCGACTGCCTCTTCTGGGCCTTGAAATCGTTGACCACGTAGCATATCTTTAATTCTTGGGAATGTTAAATAATCATTGGGGCTCAAGTCAGGGCTATACGGTGGATGGTCCATTAACTCCACGTTTTCCTGATTTAAAAACGCGATCGTTTTGCGAGCGGTATGTGAGCTCGCATTATCCTGGTGAAGAATGATGCGACGATTCGGATTAATTTTACGAAGTTCTCTTATGACTTCCGGCAAACAAACTATTGTGTACCAATCAGCAGTAACCGTTCTGCGTTCTTGTAAAGGAATCGTAGCCACATGACCAGTTTTCGATACAAACGAAGCGACCATTTTTTTCGACACGCTACGAGAGCGGACAACTTTTGTTGGCTTGACCTCGCCTTCGAAGACCCAAACAGCCGATTGATGTTTTCTTTCGGGCTCATATGAATAAATCCACGATTCATCACCAGAGACGATATTGTAAACTGCATTTGAGTTCCCTCTATTGAACCGTTGCAGAGTAGACCGACACCAATTAACACGAGCCGACTTTTGTTCCTCGGTCAAACGATGGGGCACCCAGCGGGAAACTGACTTCTTGACACCCAGTTCATCATGTAAAATAGTTTGAATCGCTGTCATACCAATGCTGAGAGAAGCCCGAATCTGCTCGTATGTCACATGTCTATCTTCTTTTATTAATTGGCGCACAGCATCGATGTTATCTTGTGTTACCGCTGTTTTTGGTCGACCAGTAGAAGGAACTGTCGTGAGAGAGGAACGTCCACGACGAAACCCAGAATACCAACGATATATAGTCGTTTTACTGGGTGCTTCAAGTTCATAAACAGAAACAAGCTCCGCGAGACATTGTTCTTGAGATAAACCTCGACGAAAGTTGTGAAAAATTATGGCACGGAAATGTTCCCGCGTAAGCTCCATTTTCCCCACTGACTTGTTAAATTCAAATGGCTACTACTCTTTTCTTTTTTACTTTTTTTAAAATTCAAAAATGGAATTGTGTTTGAAATAATACTACATGTCATAAACCAAAAAGGTTTTACTCTAATTTATTCCTGAGTATTCTATTCCCGATCTTTTCGGTTTGGCCCTAATAGTGAAATGAAAGGTTAGGTTAGGTTACATCGTTTAGTTACTACATAACGTTACATAATATCACTGCCAATTTTCTATGCATTGCGTGGGTCGTTCTCAAATAAACGCGTTAACCCCTTGTTTCGGTTTGTTCCATTTAGTAACACTCCCCTCCAGTCACGCTTAAAAAAACCTACCAAAAAGTGCCATCGGATCACGAATTCCTTAGTTGTAGGTAAACAGTAGAAAATGCAGTTTGAAAGACAAGTGTTTCTTACTTTTGTATATCATTTTGGTCGAAAAAATTCTAAAGACGAGATAGAAAATAAGTGTTTAAAAAATGTTTTATTTTCTAAAATCACTTGTATTAAATAAAATTATCTAAAAATCAACAAATAATACCTAAGAAAACTTTATTTTTTCTTTAGTGAACTTTATCTTTAATGACCTTGAGACTGATTAACTTCGTAACCACTTATTAGGGTTCCGTACCCAAAGGGTGAAAAACGGGACCCTATTGATATACCTCCGATGTCTGTCTGTCTGTCAGCGGGCTGTATTTCATGAACCGTAATAGGTAGAAATTTGAAATGTTCATAAATTGTGTCTCACAACCAATTAAGGTGAGCTCCCGTTTCAAGAGCTTTTCTATAAAAGAGGGGTCAAGTTGGATGGTCGCGGAGTTTTTAAAATCAAAGAGCAAAAGCTTTTAGTATATCATATGGTAGATAGGTACGGAACCCTCAGTGCGTAAGTCCGAATCGCCCTTGGCCAGTTTTTTAGGGTTCCAATGCAAAATGGTAAAAATCAGAACCCTTATTGTGCGACTTCGTCTGTCTGTCAGTCACACCTTTGTGGCTCAGCAACCACTTAATGCTATCGACCTAAAATTTGAAAAAGTTTTAGAATATGATTGCCCAACTTTATTTCAAACGAAAAAATTAAAAAATATTATTTTATTATTGTACAGAGGGCCCAGATAGGGGGGATAAAATTTGAAGTTTTCGTTACTAGGTGGAGTATCATATGAAAGGGCCTTACTTGTACATTCCAAATTGGTTTTCATATTTTTTTACAACTTTTAGTTTTCATTTATGACGAAAATTAAAAAAAAAATGTACATGCCTCCTCTCTCCTCCGATAGGGAAAATCTGAATTAATTACAGTCGGTAGAGGTTTATGTAAATATTACAGGAATAATAAAACCATATTTTTTGTTAATAGCACAGTTTTTTTGAAATATGCAAAAAACCTTTACAAACAAATTTAGTTTTGCAGTCCTGAAAATGAACTTTATTACTTCTGAAAGTACTATAGGTATAAACAGGGAGTAAAAAGAAGTACGATTATCCTTCTTAGGGGAGATTCTACATCACTAATAGATTAGTAAGAAAATATAGAAAAATAGGTACGTTCTTTTTAATGTTTATATTTTTTTTATTTTGGGTGATCCTGAAAATTTTATTTTCCTTCGAATTTATTCACAGTAATTTATTGAAATGGATAGACACTTGCTAGTTAAGGCATATTATAACAAAAACATCTTTGTCTGCATCACATCTGATCATAGAGGTCATTGAACCCTCCAGGCGCTTCACTTCTTCTTAATAAGCTAAAACTTTAAGAAAAAGTATTTTTTATATTGTTTGTACAATCTATTAGTGATATTATAAAAGCACCCCTTAGAAGGATCACCGTACTTTTTTTTTCTAAAAAACTCAACTCAAAATGCAAAAACTCACTACTTCTTCCCGTGATAATGCAGAGCCCTGCATGTCTGCCTCTTCGATTTTCTACATCTTCAGAAGTATTTTAAACAGGAGCCACAAAGGCAGAGCAAAAAAAACATTAATTAGTATCTTATTTCAATTTTTTTTGCTTTAACTTAAAAACGCAGCGACGCACAGAAAAACTTGTAAGAACCAAATCGATTCGTATTGAGCTGATCTATCATCCCTATTAATATGAATCATGAGCAAATCATATACCCAAATTGCAGCCAGCACCCTAACTACTATGCCTACCCTAATAACTAAGATGAAATGATTCACGTGCCGATATTTTCTCACGTACCCTTCAAACCGAAATAGCAATGCAAGCTCAATTACCTCAAAATGACACTGCGGAGTCTTTCGTGACCTGGTTTAAATTGCATTAAATTTTCAGGTGCGGATCACAGGAACTCTGGGCAACAGTAACACACCAGTTCAAAAGATGAATATGAAAAGCGTTTGTGATAACTTTGCAGTTAAAGCCCTTTTCCGCGTGTTGTTGAATGTCACTGATAACTGTATGATAACAAAGGTAAACTTCGTTTTTAGGGCTCCGTACCTCAAAAGGAAAAAACGGAACCCTTATAGGATCACTTTGTTGTCCGTTTGTCTGTCTGTCAAGACCCTTTTTCTCAGGCACGCGAAGAGGTATCAAACTGAAATTAATATCGGATACTCAAATCTACTGTTCCTTGGAGCTGTGAAAAAATCAAACTTCTAAGCCAACGCAATCAAAAGATGCAGCCGTTTATGCCGCAAATTTTCGACACTCGCAAGGGAATCAAAACCTACAGGGTACGGTCAACCGCTTGTCGGTAGAAACTTTTCAACTCTATTACCACGCCATAAGGTCCAAAAGTGTTTCTACCGATGTGCGGCCGTGTGTACTTCCCGTGAACTCAGACTCTTGAAATTTGGTACCAAGCAACGTCTTATAGCACAGATAAAGGGAAAATTGCGAAAAGCATATTTTTTTATTTACATCATATGATAAAAATAATTTTAATAATTTTAAACTTACTACCCATTTCCTGACACGTCCACACATACGCATGCACAAAAGCACGCAGAACAAAACCCAAAGTCGTCATTCGATTATCTACCCATTCTGCCTGCACATCAGTAGCGCCAGCACGAGCCCCTAATAGTAGATTACCCAACAAGTGGAAAAAAAAGGAAATTCCTTTCGTGGGACTAAGTTGCATCCCGAGAGAAGCGAAGGATTCTAAAGTTGAATCCACGAATGATTCTAGAGTAGAATCCTGAGCAAAGGATACAAGGACCGAGATGAATTTTTTTCTCACGTGTTAGGTACGCTTCTTTTCACCATTAACTACAGAAACCATTTTACAACACAAGTAAAAATGGCGGCATTTGTTTTTCTTAATTTAAAATGAGCTACATGCTATTTTCAGTACGTTTTATTATTTTTTCACAAACGATTCGTATATTTGCGTTTGTTCCAAATTTAAATAGTAGATTGTTTACCAAGGAAGCAAAGGACTATTTTAAGGGCGAGAGCGTTTTTTGAAAGAGCGGAGATCCGAATCCTGAGCGCAGCGACGGCTTTAAAGTACGTCGCTCGAGCTTTAAAATAGTGTTACTCCCGAGGTGAACACTCCACTTTTCATCATCCTCTTTGAGAAAATATGTAAATTCAATTGTGAATATGTAAGAAAATTACGTTTATTTATTTACATAAGAACAATAAGACATGATATAGAAATAATTACTTTGTCTGTCTGTCACAACTGTATATCTCAGAAACCACTAAAGCTATCGACTTAAAATTTGGAACAATTGTCGAATATGATTGCCTGACTTTATCGCAGACAAAAAATTATGAAGTATTATTATCAATATTGTAAAGGGGGACAAAATGGGATGGTCAAAATTTCAAATTGTTCTTGCTAGGGAAAGTTGGTTTCACGTGTCCATTCCAAAATAGATTTTTAATTTGTTTACGCCTCGAAGTTTTCAAGTTATGACGAAAAATTTTAGACACTTCAAAATACAATACCCCCCTCCGACGTCTTATCTGCGATGTTTGGTAATGGAACAATCTGAATTAATTACAGTCAAAAGACTTTTATGAAAATATTACAGGAAAAATAAAAAGATCTCTCTAAGTAGCACCGTTTTTCAGAATTCTACAAAAAACCTGCACGAAAAGCACCGTGCACCTGTCTTGTGCACGTTTATCTGCCCCTTCCAGTGTCTTTTCTCTTGCCAAAGTCTGCTGGAAGAAATTTCTAATCTGAAATAAGCAGCACCTGATGTGTCTGTTCGCTAAATGTTTGTTTTGTTTGTGTTTTTATGTGAACAATAACTAGTTAAATAAATAAATAAACCTTTACAAACAAATTTAGTTCTGTGGTCCTAAAAATGGAATTCATTGTTTCCAAAAATACTTTAGGTATATCGGAGATCTTGTCCCGTAAGTCCGTCTCGCACTTGACCGGTATTTTTATGTGACAACGATCTTAACTGACGATGGGGTCGAAGAGGCAACATGCTTACCTATGTAATGGCTGTTCTAGGGCCTAGAGCCAAGTGGCTTTCTACTATCGCAAAAGCCAGTAGAATAGAATGAAAATGTATGGGATTGACATTAGCTAACGAAATGTCACGTGACAGCTAATGTCAAAACCCATAGAGTTTTATTCTATTCTATAACGTTTGCGATCATAGAATGCCACTTGTCTCAGGGCCGAGATTATATTGTTCCGGGAAAGATCGGCAGGCCGGGACTCCACTCATTAGCAGTGCGCATTGAAAATTAAGAATCAAAGCACTTTATACGTGAATTTCGAAAATTTTTGAGATTGTGTTCAGACCACGAAACTGAACAACTTTCCCGAAGGAACATAGGTCGATAGACGAAAAAAAAATCGAACTCCCATTCAAAATGTATGGTCAGCTGACTGACTTTACCATGAAAGGGTAACATTATTTTTCGTCCGATGACCTATATTCCTAAGCTAAAAATGTTCAGTTTCGCGGTCTGAACTCAATCTCAAAATTTGTCGAATGATTTCAATTTCACCCTGTAGAATGATTTAGCTTGCCTCCCAAAGCATTTAGCTTGCCTCTCGAATATATTCAAATCACGAGTGAATAGGCTTCTTCCGGATGAGCTCTTTCTATCGACCTTCTCTTTCAGCAGTTTTAATTCTAATTACAAATTATCATTACAGGGTTCATACAATAACTACATAGACCTGGAAGACCTCACTCAGACTTACTTGGGGGGTCGTTTTATCTATGGAAACTACACATTCAAGAACATTTTCTTCACTGAGCACTGCAATCATCTTTGTGCTTTGGTCAGGATGGTTTTTTATCCTAAAAATTCTTGATATTTTAATAAAACTATTATGAACTAATTTTAAGTACTCTATTTTGAATGTCGGAAGAATAAAAAGTCCCAACAATAATAAGATAAGATGAGATAGGATAAAGATATTTATTTGCTATAGACGTGGTGACCAAAAGAGCTTTTATAAAGTATAGTAAAGAGCAGGCCAAATGTGACAATCGAAATACGACTTCTTACTCCTTGGAATTTAGTCCGATGCTGACTCCAATAAGCGCAATATAAGTCCTCACGTGTCAAGCTGGACGTGCTCTTGACTGCGCTATGGTTGTTTAAGAGACGGTTATTAATTCGAGCGTCACACTTAGTATGAAATATAGTTCACTAAAATGTCAATAAAATTACATGTCCTGACTGACTGACAATAATAAGATAAGATGAGATAGGATAAAGATATTTATTTGCTATAGACGTGGTGACCAAAAGAGCTTTTATAAAGTATAGTAAAGAGCAGGCCAAATGTGACAATCGAAATACGACTTCTTACTCCTTGGAATTTAGTCCGATGCTGACTCCAATAAGCGCAATATAAATCCACACGTGTCAAGCTGGACGTGCTCTTGACTGCGCTATGGTTGTTTAAGAGACGGTTATTAATTCGAGCGTCACACTTAGTATGAAATATAGTTCACTAAAATGTCAATAAAATTACATGTCCTGACTGACTGACTGATTGACTGACTGACTGACGCCGACTCGTAACCGCTTTAGCTACACGTCTGAAATTTTGTGTGCTAATTTAACGCATATCACAAACACCATATCAGAAAGAATTTTTAAAAACTCATCCCTCAAGGGGTTAAAATAAGGGATGGAAATTTTTGAAAATTTTTTCTTGACTTTGTTTTTCATCCCATAATTCACATCCTTGGAGGAGGACTTTGGAAAATCCTTTCTGATATGGTGTTTGTGGTAGGCATTAAATTAGCACACACAATTTCAAACGCGTAGCTAAAGCAGTTACGAGTCGGGGTCAGTCAGTCAGTCAATCAGTCAGTCATTCAGGACATGTAATTTTATTGACATTTTAGTGATCTATATTTCATATCAAGTTTGACGCTCGAATTAATAACCGTTCTGGGCCCTGAGTCAAGATGCTTTCACAGAGCAAAAACTAACAAAATACGTTTCTTGTATGGCGATGCCCCTTATTTTTTTTTAGTTTTTATTATTAGGTAATGTATTTGTCCTAAAAACACAGGTGAAAAATTTTCAACCAGCCAACTATTTCGATTCAAAAATATTTATCAACCCAGAAAAATACGACACATTTTCGACATTATGCCCCACTGTGCGTCTCTGTCGCGTCCTGCCGGGGAGCACCACTTCTTTTATGCCTTTAAACACTTAATACACGGCCATGTAACGTAAAGGAGACGAAGCAAGTAGCGTGCGGTCAAGAGAGTGAGATAGACCTGGAACCACAGAATAATAAGAGTAATAGAAGACGGATTAAAGAAAGAATTCGTCACTAGGTAGTGTAGGCGTCGTTCTATTAATTTGGTAGAGTTATTTCGTAGTCCCTTGTGGTGCCGGCAAAGAATAGTATCATCCCACACATAACCGTGGGTGTCGTAAGAGGCGACTAAGGGTTATAAACTGGAGGATGGGCAGCAGCATCCTCCTGTGTATCATACCATCTTACTTCCTGCGGTCACCTACAACCGCGGTCCATAGTGCCAGCCGTAACGCTGCCAAGAGAGGTGACTATATGGTACTTCCCCTTCAAATTTTTCAGCAAGAGCTAGAATTCTGGAGGGATCTCCCTGTCCTGTAGTGGACATTTCATGGGATGTTATGATGATTTCGAATATTTTATAATGATCGATGATGATGTGACATAGCAAGTAGGCCATGATGCTGACAGATGTCATCCCGTAGTAAAATAATTGAGCATAGTTTCTATTCCGCGCGAAACAAGGAGGTCCAATTTCCTTGCCTGTAGTAAACACTTACTAGAATAGTGCCAAGTTTCATCCCAGCAGGTTTTGTGCAAGGTACGCCTCGTTGGATCTCCTACTATACCAGCCGGTTATACGAATGAACCAATCAAGTATGTAAGTACGACGTATGCTACTAATATTTTAAGTGTGTAAAACTTTTGTAAAATTGATCGGATTGCAATAATTTTAAATTATTTTCTGCTTAACCTATGGATGAATGAAGATAAAGTAGTATACGCAACTGAATATAACTATAACTACATAACTCGTTAGATACTATTATCAAACTCTGCTACGCCTTGCGAGATAAAACCAAACTCGTGTTTTATTTGCCTATTTCATATGACAGTTTAATAAACTACTATTCTTCACAGTACTACTCCACGCATTCACTGTTACATCATATTACTACTCTTTCATCCAAAAGAAACGCGCGTCGATAACGCGTCATCGATGCCTAGATCGATGCCATCGATCGGAGCCTAGATTTAGAAAACGTGACGGTACAATCAAGGTACAATTGATAAATGCATTATTATTATTAGGATTTTCCGGCAAATCTTCCTCTCTGCTACTAAGAGCTTGATTTCCTCTTTTTGAGTCAGTGTTCAAGATTTGCTTCACTTACGAACATGAATATTGGTCTAATTACAGTATACTAGATCCTTGAACCCCAACGAATCTTGGAATTTTTCCGTAAATGTTTGGTAAGTAATGGCAATGGAGGCTGCGTAAAAACCAGGAGGTTAAATTAAAATTCTAGTGTCTTAACTCAATATTTATTATTCTTCTTCTTTTCATGTCGACGCAAATCCAATAAAATTAAATGAATTTTGCCCATTATACTAAAGACCATATCGGGCCGAATTTGTTGGCTCGGCCATGTAACGTAAAGGAGACGAAGCAAGTAGCGTGCGGTCAAGAGAGTGAGATAGACCTGGAACCACAGAATAATAAGAGTAATAGAAGACGGATTAAAGAAAAAATTCGTCACAAGATAGTGTAGGCATCGTTCTACTAATTTGGTAGAGTTATTTCGTAGTCCCTTGTGGTGCCGGCAAAGAATAGTATCATCCCACACATAACCGTGGGTGTCGTAAGAGGCGACTAAGGGTTATAAACTGGAGGATGGGCAGCAGCATCCTCCTGTGTATCATACCATCTTACTTCCTGCGGTCACCTACAAACGCGGTCCAGAGTGCCAGCCGTAACGCTGCCAAGAGAGGTCTATATGGTACTTCCCCTTCAAATTTTTCAGCAAGAGCTAGAATTCTGGAGGGATCTCCCTGTCCTGTAGTGGACATTTCATGGGATGTTATGATGATTTCGAATATTTTATAATGATCGATGAAGATGTGACATAGCAAGTAGGACATGATGCTGGCAGATGTCATCCCGTAGTAAAATAATTGAGCATGGTTTCTATTCCGCGCGAAACAAGGAGGTCCAATTTCCTTGCCTGGATCTACCAACGGTAAAACGGCCGATTCTAACTCTCAGATTGCATGAGCCTTGTGCAAGGGGCATAAGCTGAGCTCGGAAGCTGAGACAGTGCATTTGACAAGCTAGGAAGATGGAGCAATTGGAATTTTCCCAGCTTAGCTCACTCGCACAGAACTGGTGGTAAGACAGTGGAACGCCCTCCAAAGATCCAACCGGAGTGAAGAAGTGCAAAGGAGGGATCTTTTTTTGAGCCCGGGAGCCAGTAAGAGGTAAGGTTACCTATCACGATGATATGTAAATTAATAAAGCGAAGCTGACAACAAAACACTACAGTTTATAGGAGGAAAAGTTACGCATCACAAAATTTTTGACGTTTTTTATTTTTATGTAATAAGTAAGCAAGCCTGCTTGTGGGCCACCTGATGGTAAGTGGTCACCACTGCCCATAGCGCCCACTATCTTATTAGTAGCATAATTAATTAAAATTTCGGGCTTCTTGTAAACCCAACTAAATCTCAAGCAATAATAGTTGGTAGCAGCAGACTAAGGGGTAGGTTAGGGGACTTAGCGTTGCCAAAAATATTTTACAACGGAGTCTGTATTCCCTACACGGACAAAGCAAAGAACCTAGGGATTATTATAGACCGTGACTTGTCATGGTCAGCGCAAGTTAGTGAGGTGAGTAGGCGCATGCACTACTCTTTTCACTCCCTTAAGCGACTCCAGTACTTCCTTCCCCTTCAGACTAAAATCTTGCTTGCACAGGCTCTACTCCTTCCTATTCTTGATTACGGCTCCCATCAAACCGAAACACAGCAGTGCAAACACATCTATTCATCATAATTTTTATGTTTTATCATATATTTACAAATTAATGGTTATTTTGTGTAATTTAAAAGCGATGGTAAACGTATTAAAGTTACATTTATAGTCATCACTAGCTGTTACCCGCGACTTCGTCCGCGTAGATTTTATAAAAAAACAGAACTCGAACTTAATTGAAACATATTTTACGGAGCGCTTATCCTTCTTGATCCCTACGTAAAAGATGCATTTGTACTTATCCAAGTTGAATAAATGCATCTTACTACAAACTTAATTATCTTTTGATTTTATTTAACTGGTAGGTAGTACGGAATTTTCATTGTCAACCGTTACAGGCGAACTTAAAAAAGAAGGCAATAATGGGAGTGAAGTGAATGGGTAGCGAGGAGGTATTCATAAAAGTAAAAAAGGTCCCTATTCCTCCCTATCTATCCTTTTGTATCCCCCCCCCTACATTCCCACTCCCCCTCCCTCACCCTCTCCTACTCTCTCTTCCTCTCCCTCGCCCCTCCCTCTTCCCCCCCTCACCCTTCCTTCCCCCTCCATTTCCCCCCTTCCCCTCTCCCCATCACCCTCCCTTTCCCCCCTCGCCCTCCTCCCATTCCCCTCCCTTTCCCCCTTCCCCTCACTCATCCTCCCCTTCCCCCTCTCCCTCCCTCTACCCCCCCCTCCCTCTACCCCCTCCCACGCCCTCTACCCCTCCCTCCCCCTTTCTCTCCCCTCATTTTCCCCTCCCTTACACTCTCTCCCTATCCCTCCCCCTCTCCCTCTCCCTATCCCTGACCCTACCCCTATCCCTGCTTCTACCCCTAACGCCATCTTAACCGCTATCCCTATCCTTATATAAACATACAACTGACACTCATATTGATTTTTAGACATTTCAAACCTATCGAATCCCAACCCCATCCCAGGGGTGGTGGTATTTCACGTCCACCACGTTGGATTTCAAAATCATTGTAGTTTTCGTAATCAGCGACCCGATAAACCATACGAACGACACCCATATTGATTTTTAGACATATCAACCCTATCGCACCTCAACCTTATCCCCAGGGGATAATGGTAGTTTACGTCTACCACGTTGGATTTCAAAATTGTAGTAGTTTTCGTAATCAGCGATACTTAGTTGAATAAAAAAAGTCCCATCAAAATCGGTTAAGTAGTTTCGGTGTGCTGTAGCAGATACAACCCCGCTAGAGTATTATTGTATGTGTAGATTCCCACGGGAATGAGATATTTTCCCGGGGTAAAAAGTAGTCTATGTCCGTCTACAAGTTACCATCTATCACCATACCAAATTTCATCAAAATCCGTTCAGCCGTTTAGGCGTGAAAGAGCAACAAACAAACAGACAGACAGACAGACAGACAGAGTTACTTTCGCATTTATAATATTATAGTATAGTATGGAAGTATGGATAGTATGGATAACATCCCATGAAACGTCCACTACAGGACAGGGAGCTCCCTCTAGAATTCTAGCTTTTGCTGGAAAAATGTAGAGGGGAAGTACCATAGTCACCTCGCTTGTTAGCGTTACGGCTGGCACCATGGCCCGCGGTTGTAGGTGACCGCAATAAGTAAGATGTCAGATACAAAGAAGGATGCTGCTGCCCATCCTCCAGTTTATAACCCTTAGTCGCCTCTTACGACACCCACGGGTATTTAAGGGTTACCCTTATTTAAATTTAGAAATGTGAATGTAAATCGATCGTGTGCCGATGTTTATCTTACTACACGCATTTCGATGGAATTTGGTATAAATTTAGTTTGCACACTATTGGAAAGGACATTAGCTACTATTACTTCATTCCACGTAAACAAGGTCACAAACAACAGCTAGTGAATAATCAACTTTATCTGAACCTGAAATCTAGAGCTCGGTGATCGGTGATGTACAGTGAAGTGCACATCAAGCTTGACACATTGGACTTTGTACCGTTCTTATTTCAATAGACGTACGGGCTAGAGTCGCACTGCGAGTGTCAAGCTTGACCTATAGTTGACTGTACATTATTAATAGAAATCTAAAATCACTGTGTTTAGTGTCCAACCAACTGAAAATTTACTTGATGGTTGGTTGTCATTATCTATATTTTTGTTGCTATCTAACTCTTACTATTATAATTTTAAAGTTCTAGCTTTCAGAGTTACATGATGGATCTTGTGAAAACAATAATACAACTTGTATTGTGTCTACTTGTTATACCAGTTGGCAGTTCATCCAGTCCCATGAAGTATGTGAGTATGTCACTAAAATTTCACATTATGTGTAATTTTGTTTTAATTTTAATAGCTGAGTTAATAACTTTGATAAGTTTGTGATTTCCCTAATTAAATGTAGCATGTTAAGTACAATTTTGTCGTTTGATTAGGGTTACTGTCAATCCAAATTTGTTTGAACATGCGTGTACTGTTGGCCTTCAGCCTATTGGCGATTTTCTAAAAGAAAAAACAAATCAATCCACAATATTAATTTAGTAAAGTAGTTCAATATCTTATTATTTAATAAATTTGTTTTATAGATTAGGAATACAAATTAATAAAGATCTGACGGAGAACTACTAGGCCATATTTTCTCTAAAATTTTCAATGTACAGATTAAGGGACGGTGTTCCGATTGTTCGATCAGAGTATCAGAAATTTATCCATTTCCCAAAAATGTTTGTTTGTAAAAGTGGATCAGTTTCGTTAACTGAGCACGCTCGATCAGTTTTCGGTACACCATCTCTTACACCCTGGTGTATTTATAGATTAAACATATCCGGTCTTCTTCTTAAATGTCCAGCTACGTTTATTTGCAAAATTTGGCTTTTATCCAGACTTTTCATATTTTGGGGCGGTAACCCTAACGTGAGGACTGGAAGTTACTCCATCGACAAGAGCCAAGCTCTTAAATTGAAGAAGTACCGTATCTACGATCCTAAAAAATTAACCCTAAAAACACCGATTATTTTTAACTCTGGGTGGATTGCCTATACACCATCACCATAACCGTATATGGGGTGGGGAGAGCAAGAGGCTTATATTATATTATGGTCAAGTTAAATGGTGCCACCCAGCCTTATAAACCAAGCAAGTATTGTTACAAGAATTTTTTGTAGGTCACTCTAGCGACACAA